>CM038675.1:389596915-390080391 GCA_021605145.1 Aegilops bicornis | reverse complement strand
TCGGCAGACCACCACAAAAGGTCTGAATCAGGCGAAACTTATTTTGGTGCCAGCGAGAAGTAGTAACAAGAACTCCTCCTCTGTTCAATATCAGCCTTACTTGGCAACTAGAGCCTCCCCTTCGGGATTCGAGATTGAAGAAGAGGAAAACTGCTTCTAAAGGGAACTGATCCGAAGCAACAAGCCCTAGACCTAGTAATATTCCAGTGGTTGCCGCAAGGAGTGACGTCATAGCTCCTGCAAAAGTAATAACAATCAAAGCCATAGGTGAGTATTCAAATAAAGGGGAGCACCTTGCTATCATGAAAACGCCAGCAGTGACCATAGTAGCTATATGAAGTCTTTATTTCTCTGCTCCAGGTCATCATGATCAATTTGTCATCCTTTCTTCAGGATCTCCATCGTACTTACGAAAGAATAAAGGGTGGGCATACAGGGAGAACAGACCTCTGCAAGGTTAACTATCTGGTTAATAAGATCGGGGAAGGTGGCGGAAAGTAACTCTCGAATTGAAACTTAACGAAATATCGAGAGCAAAGTAAGAAAGTACCACGAGAAGTTTCAAGCGGGTAGGCAATCGTTCGATGCCTGTTACCGGGCGTGAAAGGGGATCAAAGCAACGGAATAATTATTGTGTCTGATGCCAGAATTGATGATCTCATCGGTAGGTGGCTCATGAATTTCATACGAGTCCATGCGCGAGGAATAACTTTGGAAACATGAGGGTGTATAGGAGAGTCAGGTTTCGATCATGTGGAACTGTGGGTTATGAGTCCACCATGTGGATTAAAACACTACTAGGAAAAGGGCTATAGATGGAATTAACACTAATGGTGCACTAGACATGTGGTGCGCCATTACTATATACTAATGGCGCACCATGTGTTGGTACGCCATTAGTGTCCAAATACTAATGGCGCACCAGACATGTGGTGCGCCATTAGTAAAAAAAAAAATTTGTCAAAACTACTAATGGCTCACCGTGGTAGTGGTGCGCCATTACTAGTTGAACTAGTAATGGCGCACCATGCCATGGTGCGCCATTAGTAACTTGGCCACCACTTCCACCGAATGCACCCCCCTCCCCCCCCTTGGATCGCCTTTTCAGTTTTAAAAAAAATAAAAGAAAATGATGAAAATGTCAAAAAAATAAAAGAAAATAAGTTTCCCATGTGATATGTGGTCTAGTTGTTGGGAAAATTTGCAAATATGAATTTCGACTTCATTTGCAAAATCTCTCGAGAATTTGTAAAAATGGGCATAACTTTTGCATACTAACTCGGATGAAAAAGTTTTTTATATACAAAATCATCTACTCGAAAAGTTACATCCGAATTTAACTGGGGGAACCCCGTTAAACATTTTCAAAATCCTCAAAAACCTAACAGAAAAAAAGATACGGGGCTTTTAAGATCTGGAGAGGCAAAAAAATTCAAAAAAATTCAAAAAAATTCAAACTCACTAATGGCGCACCTGCCCATGGTGCGCCTTTAGTATCGTCCCGCCTTCAAAATTTAAAATAAGTCAAAAACGAAGTTACTAATGGCGCACCTGCCCATGGTGCGCCATTAGTATCTTCCCGCCTTCAAAATTCAAAATAAGTCAAAAAATAAAATTACTAATGGCGCACCGGCCCATGGTGCGCCATTAGTATCTTCCCGCCTTCAAAATTCAAAATAAGTCAAAAAATAAAAAAATTACTAATGACGCCTTTTGGCCCATGGTGCGCCATTAGTATGGCGATATATGGCTGGGCGCACCTCCTCCACTCCACCTCTCCTCCACTCCATCTCCTCCTCTCCTCTCCTCCACTCCATCTCCTCCTCTCCTCTCCTCCACTCCTTCTCCTCCTCTCCGGCGACCTCCTTCTCCTCTCCGGCGACCTCCTCCTCCTCTCCGGCGACCTCCTTCTCCTCTCTGGCGACCTCCTCCTCCTCTCTGGCGACCTCCTCCTCCTCTCCGGCGACCTCCTCCTCTCCAGGAACCTCCTCGTCCCTCCTCTCCTCCCCTCCCCTCCCCTCACGGTTTCTCCTCCCTCCTCTCCGGTGAGCTCCTCCTCCCTCCTCACCTCCCAATCCCTCATGGTTTCTCCTTCCTCCTCTCCGATGCTTCGGTGAACTCCTCTCCGGCGACCTCATCCTCCTCTCCGTGATGTAGGCGGCGCCTCTCCAGTGACCTCCTCCTCCTCCTCTCCGTGAACTCCTCTCCGCAAAAGAACACGGCAAAAGAACGTACAAGATCCAAAAACAGGAACAAAATTTGAAATAATATCATGCCAAAAATGAGCAAAAAAAACTAGCAAAAATGGGCAAAAAAATCACGATCCAGATCCAAATTCAAAATTCAAAAATAGCAATGGCGCACGGTGGGGGTTAGACAGTGCGCCACTACTATTTTCCCGCCTTCAAAATTCAAAAATACTAATGGCGCACCGTTGCCTATACTAATGGCGCACCAGTGGCCTATACTAATGGCGCACTGTGGCCTATACTAGTGGTGCGCCATTAGTATACCAGATACTAATGGCGCATCAATGGTGCGCCATTAGTAAAAATTACTAATGGCGTGCTAGTAATGGCGCACCAGTGATGCGCCATTAGTAGGCAAAATTGGTGCGCCATTAGTAGGCCTTTTCCTAGTAGTGAAAGTAGGAAGGGTGGTGATGTCTTGCACGATCATGTACGCAAGGCATGTCAGAGGATAGCCTGTCATTTATGTCGGCAACAACATCGGTACCAAGGGCGAGGGACGAACAGAACCATTTTCACCTTTCGTTGAACGAGGCGGACCAATAGGCAAAGTTCTCGCCCATCGGGGTTACCGGAATGTCATCAACAAAAGTAATGAGGTCTTACTTACGAGAGAGGTACAACGAGGTGTTTACATAAGGTGGAAATATTACTGCTTATATAATTAGATCACAAGGAGGTTTAAACAAACCAATGGAAAGGAAAAGTGATTATCAGGTTTAAACAGAACAATGGAAAGGAAAATGTGTTTAAACACATTATTTAGGGGTATATCCTTCCCAAGGACAAGCAGAGCATGATATCCATGACAGATATAATTGTAGAAAACCCTTTAAGTATGGGGAGAGGAATTTGATGACCATACCCATACAACGATGTTTTGGATAATTGATAAAGAAAAGATAGCATTTTGCTTCAAATGTTCTTATTGAAGATCGGAGTAACACAGACATGCTTCGAGATAGCATTGACAAGGACTTCAAGCAAAGGTCAGACCTTGGATACACAAAGGATCCATCAGGAAAAACTTATTAAACAAGTCATTCAATTTCCTCATGGAAGAATGGTTAACCTTGTTAAAAAGGAATCTATAACAATAGGGCCTCCGGCCAGGTGTGTTAGGCATGACAGCACCTTACCGGGTCACATAAAGACCATTGTTATAACTCTTGGAAATATGTTCCAACCATCATATCTGACCGAGATTCAGATCTGATTGGTGTCAGGATAACTCAGACTCTGGGAATGAACTATGGGAGTGAGTTCTGAAACGAGAGTTCATCATTAAACTAAGGAGAGGATGAGGAGGTGGCTGATGGACTCAGCGACAACTCATCGAGTTTTCCAAAAAGATGTATTTCCACAATTATGTGAACAAGGAGATATCATTTGTCAGATCAAATGATATAATGATTTATGCTCGAGCAAAACATACATATTTAAACATTGGTGGAAAGTTGCACCCGAAATATGGGCTTGATAGCACGATCAAGGTTAGAATTGTAATTCGATAACCATTGGTCTAAGAATGAATTGCCGATCATTAACTTCAAAGCATTAGGGTTGCCAGAAGTACAGAATCCAAACAGCACCGTTCACTTGTAGGTACCCCGGTTAGAATCAACACGGGAACCAAGAAAGAATGGTGATGGTGAGAAGTATCACTATACCAAGAATTCTTAAGAGGTGGAGTAATCCTCATGACATTCTTGACATAAAAGATGGTAATACTCCAAGGTAAAGAAGAACAAATGCTGGATAGCAAGGAACTCAAGATTCAATCCAAAACAAGAACACATTTGTGTCGAGGGAAGACAAGGATGTTGTCGATGATAACACAAATCATCGAGGGGCAAGGATGGTATTTCTCATCATGAATTCAATAGATCTCTTGGAAGAGCTCGGAATGTTGATGATATTCACGACACATTTGTCGCGAGAGTTCATGAAGATGTAATCGATCAGTGACGACATCAAGTCAAAGAAATGATGAAGTGAAAGGTTATTGGAACCAAGGGTACGACACAAACTCGAAACCAAGCTTGTTGTTCAAGGCGAAATGATATGATGATGAGGATCGATGTAAGGTTAGTTCATCATCGAAAATTGTGCTCCGGGAAGAAGGACCAGGTAGCACAGTTAAAATTTAGCACGGTAATGATATAGCCGATCAGGCTAGGGAAGACGTGATCGGGTACAAACTCGTAAGCAAAGAAGATTACTAAGAGTTGTTTAATCGCGATGCGGACTCGATTCAGTTATCGATGTCCTTGAGTGTTTAATAACTCGAAGCCCGTGAAAAATTGTAATCAGTGAGAATGTAGTACTTGATGAAGAACTCATAAGAAGTGATGCAGTTCCAAGATAATCCTGAGATACCAGGGGGTAATACTCGACGGTAGAGCAGAGTAGATGGTGGACACATGAAATGATCTGCAGAAGACAAGTACTTAAACTTGCACGAGAAAAGGTATTTAAAGGAGGACATGGTCGGAATCATGCTTGCAAAGCCCAGATCCCAGATATAAGATGAACTTATACCCAGGGAAAAATTAAATTAAGAGAAGCTTTCATGATAAGATCTACATCGTGTCCATGGGCATGAACACAAAGTCCAAGGTCGACTCCCACTTTTCCAATGCATAAACTTTCATTCACTTCTCGTTTTCGACGAAGTTGCAGAGTTGAAATTTTTATATGGCATAACACCAGTAGAGTATGACCCATAGTAGTTTCCGGGTTCACACTGATTCGAAAAGGCATAGGTTCAACCCATCTGGGCCTCTTAGGAACATATACCACAAACTTCAGGAGCGAATAACTCAAGCTCGAAAGCATAGCATGGTTGACAAAGCAGAGGATACAATTTACCAAAGGCATTGTGTATCCGAGGAAAGGCTCACAGGCTTATTGAATATGAAGGACGTTGTCGGATAAAATCCAACAAAGGATCTGGTGGTCCACAAGGGATCTGACATGAGCATCGGTACTCAACTAGAGGAAGAAAAATGCAAGGAGATCAGATTATAGAAACAACTGACTAACTCAAATCTCAAATGCAAAGGAATTATGATTTCCAAATCAAGGGATCAGAAGCAATGCTCTGATTAGGGATGGATAAGTTGAATAGCCTTAGGGTACAATCAACGGCAATTGGGCCGGTCGAGAACCAATTCTAGTTAAAAGAATGGCAGCTCATCCGGAAAGGTAATTTATAAGGATCAATGATGATTGCGTGTATTCGCAAACATATTGAGTCAACAGACTTAAAATGACAATGACAAGGGATGCCAATAAGACTACGAGACTTATGGGATTAACCATAATGCAAGAAAGAAGAATTTCAAGAGGAATAGGCTGCTCGGGATTTCCGGAAGATCGAATGGCATTTCGAAGACTTTTGTGAAATACATGAATCAACTAGGGATGAGTGGATACTCGATAAGTGCGAGAAATTATCTGTAGGGGTATTCAGGTGGTAAGGAACTGCAAGGCAGTAGGCATAAGTATTCTCGGAACAACAATGAATATTTCATGGTATCTTGTAATAACAAGAGCAACTAGGAACTAAGTAAGAACGGCAAGTGTATGCATTTATTCATAGGGATATTTCGGTGGTAGGGAATTGAAGCCATGGGCAGTCCCGAAAGAGTATTGGAAAGTAACTTTGAAATCTTCATGTGCAGCAGGCGATCATCTGGACTGAAGGGGCTCTGCGGGAGAAAGCGTTTTCGAGAACCTAAAGTTAGATTTTAGAAAATCATTTAACCTGAATAGAAGAGAGATCAGAATCCCAGAGTATAGACGAGGAATAAAATATCCTAATACCACCCAATGGCGACGTGAGCCGTAAGGCACACAGCCATGTTAGTAAAAGTTTTTCAATGACTAGACTCGACTTCGGTCAAGGAGTGTGGAAGGGGGATTCCTACAGGAAGTCGGTTCTGATACCAACTTGTCACGCCCCCAATTCAATCATACACTAATCATGCACGCAAATGTGTACGATCAAGATCAGGGACTCACGGGAAGATATCGCAACACAACGCTAAAACATAAATAAGTCATACAAGCATCATCATACAAGCCAGGGGCCTCGAGGGCTCGAATACAAGTGCTCGATCATAGACGAGTCAGCGGAAGCAACAATATCTGAGTACAGACATAAGATAAACAAGTTTGCCTTAAGAAGGCTAGCACAAACTGGGATACAGATCGAAAGAGGCGCAGGCCTCCTGCACAGGATCCTCCTAGCTACTCCTGGTCGTCGCCGCCGGGCTGCACGTAGTAGTAGGCACCTCCAAAGATAGTAGGAGTCATCGTCGACGGTGGCGTCGGCTCTGGACTCCAAAGATCTGGTTGCGACAACCGTAAAGAAAGGGAAGGGGAAAAGGGGAAAGCAACCGCGAGTACTCATCCAAAGTACTTTCGCAAGCAAGGAGCTACACTACATATGCATGGGTATATGTGTAAAGGGCCATATCGGTGGACCGAACTGCAGAATGCCGAATAAGAGGGGGATAGCTAATCCTGTCGAAGACTATGCTTCAGGCCACCTCCATCTTGCAGCATGTAGATGAGAGTAGATGGTAAGTTCACCAAGTAGCATCGTATAGCATAATCCTACCCGGTGATCCCCTCCTCGTTGCCCTGTTAGAGAGTGATCACCGGGTTATATCTGGCACTTAGAAGGGTGTGCTTTATTAAGTATCTGGTTCTAGTTGTCATAAGGTCAAGGTACAAATCCAAGTCGTCTTGTTACCGAAGATCACGGCTATTCGAATAGATAAACTTCCCTGCAGGGGTGCACCACATAACCCAACACGCTTGATCCCATTTGGCCGGACACACTTTTACGGGTCATGCCCGCCGCGGAAGATCAACACGCCGCAGCCCCACCTAGGCACAACAGAGAGGTCAAGACGCCGGTCTAAACCTAAGCGCCACAGGGGTCTAGGCCCATCGCCCTTAGCACACACAGACGCTATGCGTCTGCCGAAAGCAGACCTAGCCTAGCAGGCGTTCCAGTCCAATCCGCGCAGCGCCACTCGGTCGGCCGACGTCACGAAGGCTTCGGCTGATACCACGACGCCGAGTGCCCATATCTTTCCCACGTAGTTCGTTAGTGCGTATAGACCAAATGGCCAGACTCAGATCAAATACCAAGATCTCGTTAAGTTGTTAATGATGTAACCGCGGACACCGACCAGGGCCAGGCCCACCTCTCACCTGTGTAGTCTCAACTCGCCTCGACGCCTCCGCCACAAAGATCCACACAGAGGGCCGTTGGGACAAAGGTCCTTTCATTTAATCTGTGAATCACTCATGGTGCTCCACAAGCCGACCCGACTTTAGTCACCACAAGTATCATGTATAAAGTATATAGTATATACCCGTGATCACCTCCCAAGTGATCACAGCCCATTAGTATAGCACAGCAGACGAACAAGAATGTAGGGCCACTGATGGAATACTAGCATCCTATACTAATTATGTAGGATTGCAGGTAAAGGTAACAATAGTAGTAGCAAGGACAGGCTATGCATCAGGATAGGAATAACGGAAAGCAGTAACATGCTACACTACTCTAATGCAAGAAGTAGAGAGTAGAATAGGCGATATCTGGTGATCAAGGGGGGGGCTTGCACGGTTGCTCACGGCAAGTAGGGGTCACAACAACGTAGTCGAACCGGGGTCGAAGCATTCTCGGGTCTCTAGGAAAGAAGTAACGGAGGAACACAAATAAATAATAGAGCAATCAAAGCAACACAAATCATAACATGGCAATCTGGCGTGCTAGGGGTGACCTAACGCAGGGATAGGTGATACTGGCGAAGGGGGGAAACATCCGGGAAAGTATCTCCGGAGTTTCGTGTTTTCGGACAGATGAACCGGAGGTGAAAAGTTGCAGGTTCGATAGGTTAGGGAGGTGTGGCAGACAAACAGGCTGCGTATCCGGATTCGTCTCGTCGTTCTGAGCAACTTTCATGTAGAAAGTATTTTCACCCGAGTTACGGATTAAAAGATATGATTTTCAAAAGAATTTATTAATTTCTGGAATTTAATTAATTACTTAAATTAATTCGAAACTGGATTTATGGCATCAGCATGATGTCATGCTGATGTCAGCAGTCAACAGGGGGGTTGAATTGTCAATTCGACCAGTGGGTCCCCATGGTCATAGACTTAGGTTAATTGACAGTACTTAATTAGGGTAATCTATTATTAGGTTAATTTAAACATGATTAAATAAGTTAATTAATTAATTAAGTAATTAATTAATAATTATATTTTTCTAATTATATTTTTTATTTTTTTATTTATTTTTCTTTTATTCTAAAACGTTTCAGGGGCGGGGCCCCACTTGTCATCGGCCCTGAGGGCCTAACTTGAGTTCGGGCGGCGTGAGGCGGGGGCACCGAATGAGCTCAAGCCCGGCGGGCTGGGCGCCAAGATGGCGCACACCGCGCCGCGCCGTGGCTGTGAGGCGACGGAGGATGGCCGGGCAGCAAAGGGTCGCAGCTGGCGTAATCGGCGCCGAGGCGCCCACTGTGGTGGGCGAGGCACCAGCGACGGTCACGCGACCGGGCGACGGCGTGTGGCGGGGCGGTCGTGCGCGGACGGTGACGGTGTAGGCGTCGAGCTGCAATGGGAGAGCGAGATCGAAGGCAGCGACGAAAAGCGATCGCCGGAGCAGTCCAACAAGGGGCAAGGAGGGCGCGGACGGACGTGGCGTGACGCGGGCGAGGCGAGGCTGCTTCGTCTGTGTGCGGGAACGACGGGCGCGGTGACCTACGGGGTGTAGGGCACAGCCGCACGGGCGGCAAGACATGGCTGTGGCGCTGCCCGACCGCTGTGAGCGCTGGGCCGAGCGCGAGGCACGGCTGGCTGTGAGCGAGCAACGTTGGGTGCGGCGATGGTCGCGGGACGAGGGAGAGAGGAGGACCGGGGTCCTCACCGGGGTTCGGGTTCAGGGCAGCGGGGCGTGGGAAGGTAGGCGGGGACGACGGCGTCGAGGGGGCAGTCCGGCGAGGTGGAGGAAGCAGGTCGGCAATGTAGCTCGGCGACGTCGTGCTCCGGGCGGCGACGAACGGCGTCGGGCGGCGGGGATCGCGATGGGGCGCGCGGCGATGCAGACCCTTCCCCTCGATCCCGATCTGGATCGGGAAAGGACGAACGTGGGGGTGAGTGGGGGCGAGTGGTGGGTGCGGGCTAGGGTTCGGTTGCTCTGGGGGATAAGGTGGGACGGGATGGGCCCCCCTGGTGGCCTGACGGCTAGCTGGGTCGAGGCCCAGCGAGGGAGGGGGGTTTTCTCTTTTGTATTAGATTAGTTACTGATTTCTATTTTCTATTTTCTTTTATTTCTTCTTTTCTGTTTTATTAAATTTTTGTTTTTATGAAATACCCAAGGTGTACCTAAAATATTATTAATACTTATGCTACTACCACAATTAACTTGGCACCCAATACAATATAGTTTGTAATTGTTTATTACTTTATAATCATTTAACTAATTGTTTTTCTACTATTTTATTTATTTTTTGAGTATTTACACATTTTATACAAGTGTGGTTTCCACCTTTATTACTTAGGATTTATTTGTCCCAGCTTGAACATTTTAGTTTTAATGTTTGAAAAAAATTTATGTTTGTCTTTATTTTAATTTTGAATGTGAATCGGTTTTGAACCATCGCAAGATTAACAACAATATCCGAGGTGACGTGGCATCATTAGCATGGAGTTACTGTAGCTTAAATATCCGGGCGTCACACAAGCACATTGCAAACAATACCCTTGGCACTTGGGGGCTAATGTAGGTCATTTTAATCTAATTATGATCCGGCTCGCTTCATTAAGTTAAGCCGGCCCTTGGGGGCTACATGTTTGGATTTCTTAAGTGACTATAAGTGCCGGCTCACTTCATTAAGTTAAGCCGGCCCTTGGGGGCTACATGTTTGAATTTTTTGAGTGCTTATAAAGTCCCGACTCATCTTGCTAAACTTAAGCCGGTCCTTGAGGGTTGCAAATTGGAAAAGGTTACAAGTCTACAGCATACTCACTGTTTTCCTATACTCTAGACTTGACGGCTATATAAGTGAATATGGAAAGGGGTCAGCAACATACCTCATAGCGTTCCTTCATAAGGTTCACTAAGCTGGCTTCCAGGTCACGACTAGTATGAAGGCGGTTCAGATAACCTGCGTGGATGTCGCTTGCACTGAGGGCGGTGTAGCTTTCCAGGTCCAACTTCCCCTTGCCTTTGTCCAAGGAAGGAGATTCTTCTTTGGTACCATGCTTAGCTAGCACAGTGGAAGCCTCTGGCGCTGTTTGAGTCGTCCCAGTGATGGTCACGTCATTAGAGTCCTTTTCAAGAGGGATCGCTTCAGCTGGCTTTGGAGGAGTCGACGACTTGGGGCTCGGCGGGTCATGGCTGGCCGCCGGGTTAAATTCAGTATCCATTTCAAATTCAGTATCCATTTCCTCAGGGATGGTGGCATCGATTGACAGTGGCGGGTCATTAATAGGTTCTGCCGGGTCTTGAGTGAGGGCCTCAGAAATATCTGCAGACTGCTTCTCTGGTTCAGCAGTTTTGGGATCCTTTGAAGACCCGCCCAGCTTCTGTTTCTTGCCTGCTTTGGCAATACCTCTGCAACAAAGATACAAAGTATATGAGTGTATCATTACAAGTCATTGATAAACAAATGAAAATACTAACCCTTGGGCGATCTTGAAAGTGGCCATCTGAGTCCCAGAAGAGTCGCCGGATGACGGAGGCGTCTTTGACAATTTGAGTTGGAAGGATTAAGAGGTTGACGTATGAGGCCGGCTAATGGATAAAGAGAATTTGGGTTATGTGGAACCTTATGTCGATGCTTGCAAGGAACAGGCGGGTTAGGCAAGCCGGAGATGAGGTCGTGAAAGCCGCTACTCCGGGTCGGGCGTCTTGAATCGTGTTGTTGTTTCTTCAAAAGAAAGTTGGGATCCAAGTGAGCAAGAGGATGAGAAAAATTCACCTTTCAGACTAACCATCGAATTTTCTTGGTTCGTAAGGGTTCTGAGCCAGAGGAAATTATACTCTGTTGCGTTTGCATGGCTGGTCTCTGCCTCTTCCTGAGAGGAATCAGTGTTAATAAGTTGCATGAAAATAAAGCCAAGGGAGTCAAGTTCTACCTCCAACTCATCATCAAGTTGGAGCATTTCTTCAGCTAATGGTTTCTTGGGGCGACCTGGACCACGAGTTTTTGTTTTGGTCTTCTTAATTGGGGCGGCGGCTTGAAGTTTCCTTCTCCGGAAGGAGAGTCGGCATGTGTACAAATGAGCAACAGAAAATTGAAATAAGGAGAAAGTTACGAAAATTGATGAAAACATGAAGTTTGATCTAATGACTTAGAGGAGGAGCCAGGTTAAGTGTGCAGAAAGGATTTAATCCCACTTTGCTGCAGCTTTCTAGGGACTCGCCGAGCAGTGTCTTGACCATCTCATTGATCTCTTTATCAGTCAGACGAGCTGGGTTGTAGCATTGTGGGTCTTTTGGGTCACCAGTATAATGACACATTAAGCCGCCGCGCTGGCTCAATGGCAAAATCCTCCAGGCGACCCTGCAGCAGACCAGGTCAACTCTAGTTAGGCCATTGACGAGCAAGTCCCTTATCTTTGAAAAGGTGGCAGCAAAGGGAGCGCGTTCCGCAGCAGTTAAATGACCTGGAAGCTGGCCGGTGGTGGTAAGTCGGTAGGGGCGGAAACCTGGCAAGGGGTTCTCTCCAGATGGGGAGGTGTCTTTGCAGTAGAACTAGGTGAAATTCCAGTCTTTGGGGTGAGTGGGCAGGGTGGCTGAAGGAAAAACTACATCTCTTCGCCTTTGGATGGAAACGCCTCCGAGCTCAAGACTGGTCCCGCCCGTCTAACATTTCAGTTTGACGGTTGATATAAAAGTAGTCTCTAAACAGATCAACAGAGGGTTCTTCCCCAAGATACACCTCGCAGAACACTTGGAAGTTGCATATATTGGAGACAGAATTGGGGCCAATGTCTTGTGGATGAAGGTTGTAGAAATGCAAAACATCCCAGAAATTTTTTGACCCGGGGGGCGAGAAACCACGGAGAAGATGATCCGTAAAAACTACAACCTCCCCTTCTTGGGGCTCAGGAGGGGCATTCGGAGCCTGGAACCCGCCAGTGAATGACCTCTTGGGGAGGCAGAACCCCCATGGTCACGAAATCATTGAGTGTGCTCTCCGTGACTTTGGAGGCAATCAAGTCACATGAGGTGGGAGTCTTAGTCATGATGGCGAGTTAAAAATTATGGCCTGAGGATAAACGTATGGCGAATTAATGTATGATGATAAACCGCCTAAACGATCATACAACAATTCAACAATGATGAGCTAAACATAGTTAAAAGGCTATGCATTATGGGCTAATGAAGGATTTGTGAGCTGCCCTAGCCATGGAACGGAGCAATTTACCAGATTATAAGTACATGGCGGGTTAAGTTGAGAAAATATAAGCCGGCAAACATTGTCGACGGGTTATACAAAACTTTGGATTTCTTGGCGGGTCACAAAGTTGTTATTTAAGCCGCCCGAACAAAGAATGGCGAGTCAGTTATCTATGAAGACAAGATGGTTGAAATTACGCTAAGTATGGAACAAACAAGTTTCACGGATTGTGCCTAAAATTTTGGATCTACGGCAGTTCGAGAAATGAAGAACAATTCAGAAACCTAAGGTGCAGGAGTAGAAAAAGTGGTAAGCCGTGCATGGATTCTGAAGAAAAGGGATCTACACGAGATGCAAGATAAGGACTAAAAACTGCTACCGCCCCGCATCTACTTCGTTTTTGTATTGAACTACATTTTCTAAACGGAAGGTGGATGAACTTGAGAGAACCGCGATGAACAGGCCGGTGAACTATATGAACGGCTATGACCTAATGCGGATCTGAAGCGAAAAAGAAGGAGTATCTGATGAAGTTGAAGAAGAGCGGGGGTGCGCCGCCAGTATCTGGTCCGTCGAGGTTGATGCAACGGCCTTTTGTCGGATTCTTTGGTGAAGAACGGCCGGAGCAGCGGAGCTCTTGAGTGGCGGAGGTCGCGAGGAGGAAGAAGAAGTGGAAGCGAAAGGGGGTAAAAGTGAAAAATGAACCCCTCCTTGCCTATTTATAAGGGAAAAAGTGAAACCGTGAAATGGTAGGCGCAGAAATCGAGGAGACGTCATAATTATCTTAACATTGGAGGCGCCTCAATTCTCGAACGACCAATTACTGTAAAAAGATCTGTTGTGATGTCATAGGTTTTTTCTGGATTTATCTCGCATGACGTCACGTCGAGTTACAGCGATTTGTTCAAAGGTAAGCATTGGAAAGAAGACTCGCCAACTGTAAAGTGAAGATTCACATGAACAAGTTCAAATAAATCTAGGGCCTAATGTTGGGGATATAATCCCGCTGGTGTGACCCGCCTGGAGGGGCCGGTTACAACATGGCGACTCAAGAATAAAAGGCTTAGATGGGCCTGAGAAGACATGAAGACTAGAGGCGGCTTAAGAGGCGGGCCTGTTGAAGGCCCAAGACCCGGAGGTGTGAGTCGTCCGATGGTGACTTGCCTGGTAAGGCAAGGCGACTTGGAAACCGAGTTGGTCACGTTGTGTGATTCGATTTGGACTCTTGTAAAGCCCAGGGCCTCGACCTGTATATATAAAGGCGAGACCCTACGGCGGGTTAACTCAAGAAACAATTAATCGAAAGCTAGGTCAAGCGATTCCGCTCCCTTGTAATCGATATTCAAGCAATAGTAAACAAAAGCAGGAGTAGGCTTTTACATCGTTGTGAGGGGCCAAACCTGGGTAAACCATGTGTCCTTTGTCCCGATCAACCCCTACAAGTTAACCTACGTTGTGATGGCTCCACATCTAAGTCCTTTCACAAGGGCATCTGTCATGACAAAACCATGACAAGGGGCGTCGTCATGCTGCGTGGAGTGACGCAGTGCGGCTAGGCAATGTTGCGACAGATGGCCCGTGCTCCTGGTAGTGATGGCGTGCTACATGTAGGTGTTGCGAGCCAAGCTATGGGACCACCGTCGGTACGGCGAGGCGATGTTGCATGAGTAATGTCATGTTGTGGGGGAGCGTTGTTGTGCCATAAGGCATGCTACAAGCCGGTGTTGCGAGCCATGCTACGGAAGCGCCGCTGATACGACGAGGCGATGTTGCGATGGGTGGTGGCATGCTGCATGCAAGCACTGTTGTGTAATGTAGGCGTTGTTGCGAGCCATGCGACGGGAGCCTCGTTGATACAACGAGGTGATGTTGCGATAGGTGGTGTCATGCTGCGGGGAGTGCTGTTGTGCTACAAGGCATGCTACAAGTTTGGTGTTACAAGCCATGCTACGGAGGCGCCCGGCCCGAGCGGCGGCGATGTTGCGATGGGTGGTGTCATGTTGCGGCGGAGCGCTGTTGTGTAATGTTGCCTGCTAAGAGCCGGTGTTGCGAGCCATGCTACGGGAGCACCGTCAATACAACGGGGCGATGTTGTGATGGGTGGTGTCATGATGCGGGGAGCTTTGTTGTGCTACAAGGCATGCAATAGATTGGTGTTGTGAGCCATACTAAGGGAGCGATGTCGGTACTGCAAGTCGATTCTACTAGAGCGGCGTTGGTGTGGCAAGCCATGTTCGTGGTGAACGTATGTGCTACGAGGGGGAAGCATAGGTGGGAGGGTCGTGGTTTGTATTGAGCACGAGACACACTGTTGTCATCATGTGATCCGACATATTGCCATGTTGCAAAGGGGTGGTCGTTCCCGCTGCAAGTCATGCGAGGAAAGTTGTAAGGGACGGACACCGCTACCGCAAAGCCCTGATAGGCAAGGCTGCAAGGGTCGGACAACATTGTTGCAAAGCCCGATGCATCATGCTGCAACAGGCAACTGTCCATACTATTAAGACAGGA
Source organism: Aegilops bicornis (assembly GCA_021605145.1). NCBI lineage: Eukaryota > Viridiplantae > Streptophyta > Magnoliopsida > Poales > Poaceae > Aegilops > Aegilops bicornis. Next base: position 390,065,192 of record CM038675.1, on the reverse strand, counting down.
CGTGTAACGCTGCAAAGGCCGGCCAGGCCGCTGAAAAACTCTGTCATCGTTGTTGCAAATCGAAGATGTATCGCACTACAATGGTCGACCGTTGTTGCAATGCTCACCGAAGCTGCAAAAGGTATAAACAAATTTGTGCTTCTGAGATTATCAACGAGCCGCTGATGTCAAAAAACGTGTACGTGCATGGAGCCTAACGACATAATCCTTTTCTTGGTTGACCAATGGCATAATCCTGACTGGCCGCCTGTTTGACGTTAACGTACATGCGGCTTTCGGCTGAAAGCGATGCGTGCGCGCGTGAAAGTAATACTCCATCCGTTCCAAAATAGATGACTCAACTTTGTACTAACTTTAGCATAGAGTTGAGTCATCTATTTTGAAACGAGGAGAGTATTTGTGTGGGACAGTTTGCGTTCACACGACCCAGATGGCACAAAAATCTGACGGTTGGCCTTAATCCTATCACATGGCTTAGACTAATCACAACGGGTAGTAACTAACATACATATGTTACTATCTCTATAGTGGGGAGTAACATATGTGTGGTGTCATGTAACAGTTCATTTATTAGATTGTAGACTATCTTGTCCTGGTATGTGTGATGTTATAGTAACTAGCTATGTTATCACATATCCCTTTTTTCTCATTAATTACTCGTCACATTATCTATTTTGCCTAGAGATGTGTGATTTTAGCATATATGTTACTCCTACTATGGGTAGTCTTAGAGCATGTACAGCGATGTACACTCAGCTGTCTAGAAGAGGTTACAGCTAGGATTTTAGATGACGTGCGGAAAGAAATTGAGAGAGAAATAGCCCGTCGGTACAATTAACGACGATCTGCAGCGAGAAATAGCCCGTCGGTACAATTAACGACGATCTGCAGCGCTTGAAAATCGCTCGCTGCAGACGGTCTTTCTAGCGTTGTATCGATTGTGTCTGCAGATACGGCAACTGCCCCTTCTGTAGACAGCATGAGTGTTGGGGTCAATCAGAGGCGGATGAGATTTAACTTCGTAGATTAAATAACATATTTTTCTAATTTTAGGGTGTTACAGATAGTAAGAAAGGACGGGCCTGTTGTATGAGCTGTTTTTACCGCTGTCTACAGGTAACGTGGAGGATCGCTGCAGACTACAGGCGTCTGGACTGATGTACATAGGAGGCGGCTTAAATATCGTAACCATCATCCGGCTTACGCGTAGATGATTTCTGTAGAAAAACGTAAGCTTGCGAATAGACAAAGTCATTTGGTTCAAATCTATATAAGTTTTGAAATACTCCCTCTGTAACTTTTAATAAGACATTTTTAGAGTCAACTGTGTCAAAAAACTTCTCAAAACTATGTAATGAGATGCACTCCAAATCCAGAAGACAGACGAAATTCTAGGATTATCCTTTTGGACAAAGACTTTTATGCAGCTAGCATATGGTTATGTTTCACTAGATGACGGTGCTCAGAAATATTAGGCTGTTATATTAACCCAAGGATGGATAATCTTCATGAAGCCTTCTGATATTGCCGGACAGCACTCCTCAGCCCAAACTTGGCCAACCCTGGTTCATGGCAACTGTAGTTTGATGGGTAGAGAAGCATGAGAATGGATCGCTTGGATCACCAGGGACGTGCAAGGATTTATTTCTACCGCTCTTTTGCTACTTTATTATAAACATAATCTACAATGCACATGTTACGCTATGACAAGTACCATAGTTATATATCATCCCAAACAAAACCGTCAACACGGTAACTAATAAAAGCTAAAGTTCAGACAAACTAGCAAGCATTTACAGAACATGGGTTCGACCATTACAGGGTTCTCTAGTATGCTAGTAATTGCTAAAATCACAACTTGAAAAAGCAACCATGTCGAGGATAGTTATGCTGGGCTAAATCCTTAAGGACACTTTCCAATCATCAATATGGGTGATATCGTCCTGGGGCAAAACTTCCCCTATTCATCATATCAGGTGTGCCGCCAGGTGCATAAACACCTAGTGCAGGATCATATGCCCCAGCATACATGGCGCCACCAAAGCTATAACTACGAGGGCCACCAAAGCTCTCATCACCACCCCGCCTATAACCACACAAGTTCCCTCCAGCACAAAGTCCATCAAAGCCTCCTCCATATGGCCCAAAACGGCTAGGATAACCAAAGGAAGACATGCCTTCATAGCCTCCTAATCCCGGATAGTAATGACTGTATCGCTCATGGTAGTCACGTACCCCGCCGTGACCACCGACAAAACCTCCATGGTTCCTATAAGGACCAAATCCACCATTGTTGTAGCTGCTATAAGCATCAGCCAGTCCACCACGGTCATCCCCAGAAGGATGGTCCCTAGAATCCCTACCATATGCTGATCTAGAATCACTACCAGTTGATGTTGGCAGATTTGAGGATTTCTTTGGTTCTGCTTTCTTGATCTCCACCTACAAACAAAGCAACTGAGTACTGACAAATACAAACCTACAGGTCCTCGCTACCAATGATCTGTAAAGCATGATGGTCCATGACACTAACACAGTTGTTGACATGTACTCCCTCGTTCTCAAATATAAGATGGTCTAACTTTTTCCAGAATTGGACATATATTAGACACGTCTTAGTGGGGTTCACTCATTTCGGTCCGTATGTAGTCCATATTGAAATATCCAAAACATCTTATATTGTGAACAGAGAGAGTACAAAAGAATGAAATTTCTTTTGGCAGACATTAATTTGAAGTGAAACTTCTTTACACGTTTCAACCTGTAAAGTATTACAGTGGAGGGCCTAACAAATGGTGGCATTTGTGTTATGAAATGCACAAGACTCACCTTCGAACCAGCAAGATCAATCATATTCCCATTTGCTAACAAATCATCTACAACCTCCTCAGATTCAAAAACAACAAATCCAAAGCCTCGGGAGCGTCTTGTTTGATGATCACGCATAATCTGGTGCTCAACCACAGCTCCATATTTTTCGAAGAAATCCTTGAAATCATCTAGTAATAAACACATAGACTGGATGTATAAGGAAGCAGACTCGCAAAAAAGAATGGGAAGCAGACAATATGATTCCATAACGTATAATACCTTCTGTCAGTATTGGGGGAAGGCCACCAACAAATATCTTTTTAGTTCTGAAATCCTTAGGGTTGGACTGCATATAATCTTTTGGAATGGTTCTCTTTATCTCAACCTGGAAACAAAAACAGGGAAGCCCACTGAGTAATTTCCATTACAATCATGTAGGAACAGGGAAGTTGTACACTAGGCATATGGTACTCAAGTGCCAATCTACATAGAAGAGAACATGAGTTTTTTTTTATATATACAACAACAATAGAGCTAACAAGAACCTAAAAATGGCAAAATAGAACTTTAATCAAAGCATATTTGCATAGGCCAACTTAAAAGAATGAGCAACTGGATTCACACAGTTGATATCAAACTGAACCAGAAACACCATAAATTAAAGAACACAGAGAAACAGACTGACATAGGTGCAACTAAAACCCTATTAGCATTTGAAGTGCTTGATGAATAATTATAATTGAAAATGAAGCAAAGCATCAAATCAATAAGTAAAATAGATATATCAGAAGATCAAGATTTTATAACCAGTAAGTCAACATGGATGAGTATTTAAGCAGGCCATCTATAATGAGCATATGGAAGTCACATGCACAAGGTGTAGGCATTAACAGTAAAGCTAGAAGTGCTTAACTTTATAAAGTATAATAAACAGTTTAGCAATTGTGAAGCTGCACTCCTAGGTGGTGTATTTAGAACACAAAACTTACTTGCTTTCCATTGATGACATGGGTGTCCTCCATCACTTTATCAACAATAGCAGGGTCAGAATATGTAATAAAGCCAAAACCCCTTGGCTGAGATGTCTGCTTATTTTTCATTATCACCGAATCAACTATCTCCCCATAGTTGCCAAAATGCTTCTGAAATGTGGCTGTCATTGAAAATTACATATACAAATTAGTACTAAATATAACTCAAGAGAATATATTACTCAGGGATTCCCTCCATTCCGAAACACATGAAGTTTTGGTTTGTCCTAAGTAAAACATCTTTGAGTTTGACAAGGTCTATAGAAAAATATTTCAACATCTACAGCATCAGCTGTATATAGTATGAAAATACATTTTATGATGAATCTAATGACACTAATTTGATGTTCTAGATGTTAGTATATTTTCTATAGGCTTGGTCAAGCTTAAAGATGTTTGACTTAAGAGGACAAACCTAGAACTTCAAGCATTTTGGAGCGGAGGGATTAACTGGGGTAGTATCTATATCAATCAGATGATTGGTAAAGAACCAAACATAATTGACTCAAACAGTGCTAGTCCATTCATGCTCCTCTGTAGGCATTAATTCCCGTGGATCAATTGCAACCCACATTGTGCACAAACAGCAGCTCCTTGGTCGTGAAAATAACTTAGTAGAGTAATTTAATACGTCAAGTAATCTCATGAATAAACAGATGTTTTGCTTCAATACTACAAAACACAAATAGCCACGTGATATGCATGCCACGGGTTGACAACAGTTCGAATAAAACCACACAAAAACTACAATACTAAGCACATTTATGTGGCCGTTGATAGAATTTATTTTGAAGATCAAAGGGGGAAGCAATCATAGTATCGTCTTGTCAAAATTTACATGCTACAAAGTCCGCACACTAACTTGGTGTCTCGCTCGACTAACTCGGTGTCTAACTCGCATTAATCAGTGCAACAAAAATAAGCGTATACATGAAAAAAATAGAATATGCCTACACAATCTAATTAAACAAACATACAAATGCATTAAACCGTAGAAATCTAGTCCAGTAAATACCGATCTCTACACGATACGACTTAATCGAGATCTGAGTGACCACATCCAACACAAGGCGCCACAAGCATCACATACCTACAACATAACAGGAAGGAACCAAAGCGAGTTACCTAGTGTGGTGTCGCGCGGGAGGCCTCCGACGAAGATCTTCCTGGAACACAAAACCAAACCCAAACAAATCAGGCAGCCAGATCGAGATAGCTTGACAGCTCGCGAGGAGAGGGGGCTGGGATTCTCTTACCCGGGGCTTCCGCTGCCGCCAACATCGCCGCCGCCATAGCCCTTGGGTCTCGCCTCCGACTTCCCCATGGCAGCGCTGGCGAGATAGGGTTCCGGTCCGTCCTGGGGGTTCGGATCGCGCGTCCGCTCGGTCGATTATCTGATCGGTTTTTTCCTTTTTTGAGGGGAAACGTTTCCCTCCGGACGACCGGCCGAGCGTTCGGGCAAATGTTTCCGTCCGGACGTCCACCCCTCGCTCGCTCGCTTTTCACACGGGAACAGGCTGGCCACGTGCGCTCTGTGGACCTCAGCGACAGCGAGACGTCCCTTTCCTTATCTCTTTCACATTGCATTTTTTTTTCTTTGCTTCTTCTTCCTCTTGCCTGTTAGAAGTAGAATTGGGTTTAAATTAGAGATTAGGAGATGGAGATAATTTATGTTTAAACCACGTGTAACTTGTCTTGTACTCAAGCCTCTACTCCTCATGTACTTCTATATATACCATACAAGGGTCAGCTCAATACAACAACAATATTCACGTACTCATTCTATACTTTCTACATGGTATTAGAACGGTTAGTCTCATGACACCGATTCTAGGTTTCTCTACCACTTTCGCAGCATGCCGCCCTCGGGGAGATTAATCTTCTCTCCCCGGCGGCGCGGCATTCAATTTGATCAAAGATTAGATTGGTTCATATATTATATCAGTTCCATAGACTAGGTCAATTCAATTTTCGAAATTCTATTAGATTAGGTTTTTTTAGCCACCAAATAAATCTTTGAAGACCCAAATTCCGGTGAGAAAAATCCTAGCAGATCAGTGCAGAAAATCTTTATCTCAAACCGGCGGTCAATCCTACGATACCTATCGACGTACGCGGCGACGATCACCTGCGGCATCGAGCTACACGTCTCGTGGCTTTGGGCGGCTCCCTCGACTCCAGGCACACGACACCTTCGATCCGGAAGGCCGCGCCGGCCGCAGCATCATTGCGTCGTGATGGATCAAGCCTCAAGCTAGCTAGCTTTGCAGAGGCTGAGAGATCAAGGGCAACGGCGACCACATGAGGCCACACTGCGAAGGCCACCAGCGAAGGCCACACTGCCCACACAGGAGGGCTGCCCACGAGCATGCGTGGCAGGAATCGCGCAAGCGCGATCCAGAAGAGCGGCCACCGGCTCCTCCAACAGCCACCAGAAGCCTCCATCATCAAAGATCCATCCAGCCATGCGAGGAGATGCATGCAGCAATACATGGACTCCGCCTCCTCCCGTCGCGTATATGTCCACATCTACTTCGACCGGCAAGACGGGAGCTGCACCCCGACGGGTCCGCTGCCCGCAGTTCCACACAAGCGATCGCCAACCGCAGCTACATCTCCGTTCTCGCATACGCGGGCATCGACACCGGGAGGGCCGCGCGATTGAGCGACGCACCAGCCGCCGACCCACGCCTGCACCGAGCGATCTACATCAACCGATCTGCACTACACCGACATCTTCCGAACCGAGACACCAAGTTGTACGACTTCGTGGCGTCCGAGAAAGAAAGAAAGAAAAATTCTTCGTCGAGCACATCGACAGAAGCGACCACGACATGTACCATCCACACGCCAGGCCGGTGTGGAAAGCGAGGAATTCTTCATCGACTTCTTCTGCAGGACACGGCATCGACACCCCGTCGTCACGAGGGATGCCTCCAAACGATGCATTATCGTCGACACGCCGCTGCAACGTCGTCGCCAAGATCTTCATCAACGTGGTCATCACCAACATCATCGTCGACACCGCCGCCGCCTCATCCACAAGGCGGACACCTAGCATCCTCTGACAGACTTTTCTGCAAGACGCGACCTTGATGATGGCATCGACCGCGTCACGACAACGGCATCGACCGCGTCATCCATGACGGCAAGACTGCATCGACACGGTGTTACTATAGTGACGACCCCTACACGGCCACACGGTTCTGACAAAACCGATGTGTGCTCGATGGGTTTCGCCGGTCTGGCAAAACCGGTGGACTCATCACCGACGGCACCCTCTGACATCCGCAAGGTGCATCGTCCATGTCTGCAGCTCTGTCACAGTGCATTTTTTTGCGCCTCCGGCTTTGTGCGGCTTCATCATCCACGACGACTAAACCATCGACCACGGCTACATCACCATGATCGGCTACCTCGACATTGACATTAATGGCTACGTCTACATCAACTCATTGGCAACAACTTCAGTCAACAACGTCCGCATCATCACTAAGCGTCCACGCCACTCCTCTGCCATTGCGAGGGAATAGAGAAGAGATAGCGAAGGCAGCAGAAGGGGACGCAGTCACCGCACTAGGTGTCGACCCATCAAAGACGCAGTTGATGATGGCGCAGCGGAAAAGACGACATACGCGTAAGACTTCAAATTCAGTCGCAATTGTCCGCTTCACTCCCGCTACGACTGAGGGGGAATGTTAGAAGTAGAATTGGGTTTAAGTTAGAGATTAGGAGATAGAGATAAAATATGTTTAAACTACGTGTAACTTGTCTTGTACTCCAAGCCTCTACTCCTCATGTACTTCTATATATACCCCATACGAGGGTCAGATCAATACAACACAATATTAGCCATCCTATATTTTCACATTGCCCGCTTCTTTTCCTCTAGCCTTATACACTGCATGGTGCCCTCGTCAGCGCCGACGGCTCAACCTCCTGCTTCTATGAGTAGCTCCTCCCCCACCGTTGGCAAGCATCTCCTCCCCAATCGATGCGTTACCCACGGGATCGATCTATTGCTTGAACTCGAGAGAATTACGGGGATACAAGGGTTCCCGGCGTCACGCCAAAGTCTGGATCAGATCGAGAGAAAGCTTGGGGAAGGTGAAGAAGGAAGGTAGGAGAAGTACAGCCAATCGGCATATTACATTCGATGCCCTCAGCCACGCACGCTCGACTACTTGTAGCTAGGGCTGCAAACGAGTCGAGTTCGAGCGAGTTGGACTTGGCTCAGCTCAACTTATATTAAAATTTGAGCGAGCTGAAATTGAGTGAAGCTCAAGATCGAAGTAGAACATGACTCATGCTCAACTTGTAATGATCTCGAGTCGATCTCGAGCTCGTTTCAAGCTAAATGAGAGGATAAAATTATAAAATCTATGACTATTATTCCAACTAGATGACATAAAAGTAAAAAAAAGGCTTTCTCTAATTGAAGGTCCAACCACTCTTCATGCTCAACTCATATTAAAAGGCTTTCTCTAATTTCTCGGGGGGGGGGGGGGGTGCTACAACCAGTTTATGTGCAACCGCAAAGACGGGACCTGCACCTAAGAAAGATACAACCAGCCAGCAAAAAGCTTCAACCGAGGTGAAGAAAGCTTCAAGTAGGAACTGTGTAGCAGAAAAAGTTGCAACTGTTGTACAAAAAGCTTCGATGGTAGATGGAAAAAGTTTTCTGGAGGCTCCCGTTTCCACAGAAGTTGCAACGTCCCAGATGAATTGCAGCGAGACGAGATGGCGGCGGTGACTGCCAGCGGCTACTCTAAGGGTGGACGGCCGGCGGTGGCCTGCGGATGTTTACATGGCGCTGCATGGCCTCTTTTTTTCTAGGCAAACGCTAAGGTGAGGAGCATCACGAGCATGCGTGCGAGGGCAGTTGGCGGAGAAGAGGCGGCGAAGTGGCGGCGACCGGCGGCATGTGAGGTGGTCATCCATGGCGAGTGCCTGCGGCGCCGGGCTCCTGTTCTCTGCTGGTGTTGCCGGATTTGTTTTCGTGGAAGAAAAAGACACGAGAAGCCCAGATCTGACGGTCGTACATGCATGCATCCAGCGCCTGTGTTGCGACCGGCCCAAATTTGGGACGCCGCGTCGGCGCCTATCATGCGCCTTTTTTGAGGGGTAAGAGCATCTACAACCGGACCTATCAAACCCGCCTCATACGCCCGGGCAAGCCGCCCGGTCACTGCTCGATCATGATTTTTTGACCCAGACGGGCTCCTCAAACAACCCTCAAATGCAGGCTGGCCACCACCCATATCCAGCCCAAATATGGGGCGGATATGGGGCTCCAGCACGCCCGCCACGCCGGACCCGACAACCCGACCCAACCCCACCCCACCCCAAGTTGCACCAAACCCCCACCCCCGAGCTACGGATCCATTTCCTCTCTCCTTTGTTCTTCCTCCTCCGCGTCGTCCGGCTCGTAGCTCCGCCGTCGCGCCCGTTGATACGTCCATTTTGCAGCATGCTTTTATATTGATATTTATTGCATTATGGGTTGTTATTACACATTATATCACAATACTTATGACTTTTCTCTCTTATTTTATAAGGTTTACATGAAGAGGGAGAATGCCAGCAGCTGGAATTCTGGGCTGTAAAAGGAGCAAATATTATAGACCTATTCTGCACAACTCCAAAAGTCCTAAAACTTCACGAAGAATATTTTGGAATATATAAAAAATATTAGGCGGAGAAAGTACCAGGGGGGCCACCTGCCATCCTCAAGGGTGGAGGGCGTGCCCTACTGGGGGTGCCCCCCGTTCTTTTGGACCCCTGGCAGGCCCCCGATGCCCATCTTCTGCTATATAGTTTGTTTTGACCTGGAAAAAATCAGAAGGAAGCTTTCGGGAGAAACATCGCCGTCTCGAGGCGGAACTTGGGCAGAACCAATCTAGGGCTCCGGCGGAGCTGTTCTGCCAGGGAAACTTCCCTCCGGGAGGGGGAAATCGAAGCCATCATCATAAACAACGATCCTCTCGTCGATTGTGGGGTCAATCTCCTTCAACATCTTCACCAGCACCATCTCCTCTCGAACCCTAGTTCATCTCTTGTATCCGATCTTTGTCTCAAAACCCCAGATTGGTACCTGTGGGTTGCTAGTAGTGTTGATTACTCCTTGTAGTTGATGCTAGTTGGTTTATTCGGTGGAAGATCATATGTTCAGATCCTTAATGATAATTAATACTCCTCGATTATGAACACGAATATGCTTTGTGAGTAGTTATGTTTGTTCTCGAGGACATGGGAGAAGTCTTGTTATAAGTAATCATGTGAATTTGGTATTAGATTCGATATTTTGATGAGATGTATGTTGTCTTTCCTCTAGTGGTGTTATGTGAACGTCGACTACATGACACTTCACCATAGGCCTAGGGAAGGCATTGGGAAGTAATAAGTAGATGATGGGTTGCTAGAGTGATGTAAGCTTAAACCCTAGTTTATGCGTTGCTTCGTAAGGGCTGATTTGTATCCATATGTTTCATGCTATGGTTAGATTTATCTTAATTCTTCTTTCGTAGTTGTGGATGCTTGCGAGAGGGGTTAATCATAAGTGGGAGGCTTGTCCAAGGAAGGGCAGCACCCAAGCACCGGTCCACCCACATATCAAATTATCAAAGTAATGAACGCGAATCATATCAGCATGATGAAAACTAACTTGACAACAATTCCCATGTGTCCTCGGGAGCGCTTTGCTTTATGTAAGAGTTCGTCCAGGCTTTTACTTTGCTACAAAAAGGATTGGGCCACCTTGCTGCACCTTGTATAATTTTTTTACTTGTTACTCGTTACGAATTATCTCATCATACAACTATCTCATTACCGATATTTGATTGCTTGTAGAGAATACCTTCCGAAAACCGCTTGTCATTTCCGTCCGCTCCTCGTTGGGTTAGACACTCTTACTTATCGAAAGGACTACGATAGATCCCCTATACTTGTGGGTCATCAAGACTCTTTTCTGGCGCCATTGCCGGGGAGTGAAGTGCCTTTAGTCAGTGGAATTTGGTAAGGAAACATTTTTATAGTGTGCTGAAATTCTTGTCACTTGTTACTATGGAAAATAATCCTTTGAGGGCTTGTTCGGGTATCATCACCTCGTAGGAAGAGCAAAGAGTTGCTCCTCAACCCATCGCACCTACTGAAAATATTTATTATGAAATTCCTTCGGGTATGATAGAGAAACTGCTAGCTAATCCTTATGCAGGAGATGGAACATCACATCCTGATATGCACATAATCTATGTGGATGAAGTTTGTGGATTATTTAAGCTTGCAGGTATGCCCGAGGATGTTGTCAAGAAGAAGGTCTTCCCTTTATCTCTGAGGGGAAAGGCATTGACATGGTCACTACTGCAGGATGCTGCTAACGTGACACTATGATCAGAGACCCTTTGAGGAAACTGTGTGCGACGCATTAATCGCTAACGATGATGTAAAAAAATCGTCAAAAAGACGCAAAACGTTTGCGATGAATGATACATCAAACACGGTTAAGATTTTAGTTGTGTGTGCGATGCTGGGCATATGGTTGATCCATACGAACCGTTTGCAATGAAACAGAACAGCAGAAACGGGCAGCCAGATCAAGGTGTGTGCGATATACGGCATACAGTTCACTCGATGAACCGTTTTGCGTTGATCGAGGTGAACACAAACGGTTCGGCGTAACAAGATGTGTGTGATACCCGGCAAATAGGTCAGTAATCAGAATTTTGTGCGATCATTATAGATAGCCCATACGGTCTTCTTTGTGAATTGTGTGCTCGTGAGGGCACACAGTTCAACAAACCAACCTGTGGCGATCATGTAGAAGATCTCATCGAATATGTATTACTAACCGCGCTGGCGAGATTGACAGGATAAATAGAGATAAAAAATTAATATGAGCGAACGGAAACAGAGATATATACAGTCTGCTTAGTTTAGTCCTTGTTGTTGTTGTTGTTGGATGGCCCCGCAACATCGTCTTGGCAAGGACGCTTCTTGCCGCTCACTGTTGGCTTTTCATCGCTGCCGCCATCGTCATCGTAGTTGCTGTCGTCGTCCTCCCCCTCCTTGTTCGACCATTCCTCCTCATCATCATCGTCGTCCTCTTCTTCGTCCTCTTCTTCGTCCTCTGACGGCTCCTCATCCGTCTGGTTGCTCTCGGACGACTCTGGAGGTGGCGTCCCTTCCATGATCCGGATATAATCGAGGTCTGGGCTCGACGCCGAGCTCATGGAATACGAGCGGGATGATTCCGTTATTGACCTATCATCGGGCGCCAGACTGCTGGCCAAACTATCGTCCTCGCTGTCGCTCGACATGGCTGCAGAGTGTGTGCCAGTGAGTAGCGCGGCCTGCCGGGGATGATGAAGATGGTGGACACTTAAGCAGGGTATGAAGAGAAGAGGAAATGCCAATTGAATCGGAGGTTAACGTATTATCTAACCGCTGATATAATAAACCGCAATTATTTGTACCCAGTTACTCCAAATTCCTAGGGTTGCGCAGGACTCCTATTGGCTATTTGGCTGGTTTCTTTTTTCAGGACAAAAACAAGGAACGAGTTTTGGGATTACGCACCGCACCGCATTTAATGGAGTAGGATAGTTGGCAAGCAATACATTGAGATCTTCTTATTGATAAAGCCAGTAATAATCAATCTACAAAGGAAAAGAAAAAAGACAAAGGAAAATATACGCACGAATCTTCGCATAACATCAATGGCATAGGACCTAGATGTGCTTTAGCAATCTTGTCAAACAAAACCCCAAATCATCATTGCATAACGCATAGAACATTGCTAATGCGACAACCACAACTACACATGCTAGTTCCTTCTTGTCTCTTGCTCTCATCTGCTGCTTGTGATTGATTCTTTCTTGCTTCATCGCATGCGATTGTACAATCCAGATCAGCCAGCTTTCTTCTTCACCACGTTATCTTCCGTGAGCTTGCCGATAACACTCGAGCCCTACCATGCCATTCTTCATCCAGCCAGTTAACAAAGGCACAAGCCTCATATCCCTGCCAATGTTAAATAGTATTCAGGATGAACGGTGGCATTAACTCAAGTAAAATGATGAACTTAGCACTAACCTCTAAGGGGCAACCGAGAAACCGCCTGCCAATGTCGAATCCCACCGTGCATACACGTCGAACGGGAGTGTGCCCGTGCACACAACTCAGCTTTTGGTACTTCTCGGTGGCGCAAAACTGAGTCGAACTTCGTGTTGCAGGAGTCTGGAGTCATGCTCCGGATCCGGCGGCAGATTGCTTTCCTAGGGGGGGGGTCATTCAGGACGGATTCAGCAAGGAGCTACTTTGGACAGGCTAAAAAAGATTAGGATAGATTGGAACCTGACAGGGCGATTCGGATCCATAGTAAACCTGTCTTTTGATGACCTTAGGCAAGTGCTCGGCGGTGACCGCCGTCGTGGCGGCAATCTGACGAAGCGTATACCGCACCAAACCATCAACACCACTCGTCCGCATTCCCCAATGTCGATTGCCACGTGAGGGAATTTGGAGGCTATGTAGGGATTTGGGGAAATGGGGAAACTGGGGGGATAAGCTAACGGTCGGGAACTACTTATGGCACTATATGTTGTATACGACACACTGTTTATACATGTCGTTTGTGTTAGGTATTACAACGTCACACATGATTTCCGCACCAAACCGTGTGAGAAGACAATGCAGGTGAGACACAGTTGCCGTTACATAACCGTATGTGATGTAATACCCTGTACATATAATTGAGTTACAGTGATACTGTGTAAACAGTCGCTTTGCGGATATTCGTAAAAAAACAGCCGCTCTGCATATAGAGATGGCGGCGTGACTAGGCAGCGGCCATCAAGAAGAGGTCAATCCTCGGTCGGTGGGCGGTGGCAGGGTCATAGGAGGTCAATCCTCGGTCTACGGCGGAGATAGGAGGAGCTCAACCATCGAGGTTGGTGGTGTGTGATTCGAGCACATCCATCGCAATGATCGATGGCGCGATAGTGGAGGTCGAACTTCAGCGGCAACATTATCGCCTCGATGCGGCTATATCTCCCACGTGTTGAAGCACGACTTAGAGGCATAACCGCATTGAAAGCAATGTCGCAAGTGAGGTAATATTCACACAACCCATGTAATACATAAGGGAAAGAGATACATAGTTGGCTTACAATGCCACTTCACACAATACATAAATAAACATCCATCATTCAGATTACACTCAAGGTCCGACTACGGAACCAAAATAAAGAAGATACCCCAAATGCTACACGGATCCCCGATCGTCCCAAGCTGGGCTCCACTATCGATCATCGTGAAAAGACACATAGTAACGACCACGTTCCTCGTCGAACTCCCACTTGAGCTCGGTTGCGTCATTTGCACTGGCATCGTCGGCACCTGCAACTGTTTTGGTAGAATCTGTGAGTCACGGGGACTCAGCAATCTCACACCCGCGAGATCAAGACTATTTAAGCTTATAGGAAGGACAGAGTTGTGAGGTGGAGCTGCAGCAAGCGACTAGCATATATGGTGGCTACATTCTCAAAGAGAGCGAGAAGAGAAGCAAAGCGGTCGTGAAGCTAGTAGCGATCAAGAAGTGATCTGAACTACTTACGTCAAACATAACTCCAACACCGTGTTCACTTCCGGACTCACCGAGAAGAGACCATCACGGTTACACATGCGGTTGATGTGTATTAATTAAGGTCAACTTCGGGTTTTCTACAACCGGACATTAACAAATTCCCATACGCCTCATAACCGGGCACGGCTTTGAAAGATAATACCTGCAGGGTGTCCCAACTTAGCCCATTATAAGCTCTCACGGTCAACGAAGGATATTTCTTCTACCGGGAAGACCCGATCGATCTCGGAATCCCGGACTACAAGACATTTCGACAAAGAATAAAACAAGACCAAAGAAAGCCACCCGATTGTGCCGACAAATCCCGATAGGAGCTGCACATATCTCGTTCTCGTGGCACACCGGATAGGTCAGCCCTACGAGTAAAACCAGCCCTCGAGTTGCCCGTGGTGGCCCTTGATCTGCCGGTTCGAGCCAAGACTTTCGAAGAAGCCTTTGGTCCGGGGGGTAAATAAAGATGACCCTCGGGCTCGCGAAAACCCGGGGAAAAAGGCTTAGGTGGCAAATGGTAAAACCAATGTTGGGCCTTCTTTGGAGGAGTCTTATTCAAAGAGAACTGTCAAGGGGGTCCCATAAATCACCCAACCGTAAGGAACGCGAAATCAAGGAACATAACACCGGTATGATGGAAACTAGGGCGGCAAGAGTGGAACAAAACACCAGGCATAAGTCCGAGCCTTCCACCCTTTACCAAATATATAGATGCATTAATTATATCAGATATATTGTGATATCCCCAACAAGTAAACATGTTCCAACAAGAAACAACATCTCCATGTTCCAACAAGGGACAAACTTCATCTTCACCTGCAACTAGCAACGCTATAAGAGGGGCTGAGCAAAGCGGTAACATAGCCAAACAACGGTTTGCTAGGAAAGGATGGTTAGAGGTTTGACATGGCAATATGGGTGGCATGATATAGCAAGTGATAGGCATCATAGCATAGGCATAGCAAAAGAGCGAGCATCTAGCAAGCAAAGATAGAAGTGATTTCGAGGGTATGGTCATCTTGCGCAAACTTCTCGAGTTGTCGAAAGCTTGATCCTCGTAAGCGTTCTCAACAGGTTCCTCGTTCACGTACTCGTCTCCTGGCTCTACCCAAAACAAGAACACAAACAATGGAACCACAATAAATCACGGTGCAATGCACAAGCAACATGATGCAATACATGACATGATATGCGAGATGTGATATGCAATGCGTATGCGTGCTCCGGAAGGAAAAAGATGAACCAGGCATCAACTTGGAAAACCAAGTAAGCCGCTGGAAAGGTGAGATGATTTCGGTTGAAATCAATATAAAGATCACCGGAATCGGATGCTCGGTTTGCAAATGACAAGCAAAACAAGAATGACACAAATCTGCCATTAACAGCATGATACCACTTAGCAAGCAACAAGAAATTAAGCTACTGCACCCAAACGTACCAGAAAAGCATATGACAGTGATCTACTCAAGATGCTTGACAAAATATGAACACTGAGATACAGCTAATTCACACATTAACAGGTCCAAACAAGCATGGCAAAAGTGCACATCTACTTCGACCGGCAAGACGGGAGCTGCACCCCGACGGGTCCGCTGCCCGCAGTTCCACACAAGCGATCGCCAACCGCAGCTACATCTCCGTTCTCGCATACGCGGGCATCGACACCGGGAGGGCCGCGCGATTGAGCGACGCACCAGCCGCCGACCCACGCCTGCACCGAGCGATCTACATCAACCGATCTGCACTACACCGACATCTTCCGAACCGAGACACCAAGTTGTACGACTTCGTGGCGTCCGAGAAAGAAAGAAAGAAAAATTCTTCGTCGAGCACATCGACAGAAGCGACCACGACATGTACCATCCACACGCCAGGCCGGTGTGGAAAGCGAGGAATTCTTCATCGACTTCTTCTGCAGGACACGGCATCGACACCCCGTCGTCACGAGGGATGCCTCCAAACGATGCATTATCGTCGACACGCCGCTGCAACGTCGTCGCCAAGATCTTCATCAACGTGGTCATCACCAACATCATCGTCGACACACCGCCGCCGCCTCATCCACAAGACGGACACCTAGCATCCTCTGACAGACTTTTCTGCAAGACGCGACCTTGATGATGGCATCGACCGCGTCACGACAACGGCATCGACCGCGTCATCCATGACGGCAAGACTGCATCGACACGGTGTTACTATAGTGACGACCCCTACACGGCCACACGGTTCTGACAAAACCGATGTGTGCTCGATGGGTTTCCTTCGGTCCTGGCAAAACCGGTGGACTCATCACCGACGGCACCCTCTGACATCCGCAAGGTGCATCGTCCATGTCTGCAGCTCTGTCACAGTGCATTTTTTTGCGCCTCCGGCTTTGTGCGGCTTCATCATCCACGACGACTAAACCATCGACCACGGCTACATCACCATGATCGGCTACCTCGACATTGACATTAATGGCTACGTCTACATCAACTCATTGGCAACAACTTCAGTCAACAACGTCCGCATCATCACTAGCGTCCACGCCACTCCCGTTGTGACTGCGGGAGGGAATAGAGAAGAGATAGCGAAGGCAGCAGAAGGGGACGCAGTCACCGCACTAGGTGTCGACCCATCAAAGACGCAGTTGATGATGGCGCAGCGGAAAAGACGACATACGCGTAAGACTTCAAATTCAGTCGCAATTGTCCGCTTCACTCCCGCTACGACTGAGGGGGAATGTTAGAAGTAGAATTGGGTTTAAGTTAGAGATTAGGAGATAGAGATAAAATATGTTTAAACTACGTGTAACTTGTCTTGTACTCCAAGCCTCTACTCCTCATGTACTTCTATATATACCCCATACGAGGGTCAGATCAATACAACACAATATTAGCCATCCTATATTTTCACATTGCCCGCTTCTTTTCCTCTAGCCTTATACACTGCATGGTGCCCTCGTCAGCGCCGACGGCTCAACCTCCTGCTTCTATGAGTAGCTCCTCCCCCACCGTTGGCAAGCATCTCCTCCCCAATCGATGCGTTACCCACGGGATCGATCTATTGCTTGAACTCGAGAGAATTACGGGGATACAAGGGTTCCCGGCGTCACGCCAAAGTCTGGATCAGATCGAGAGAAAGCTTGGGGAAGGTGAAGAAGGAAGGTAGGAGAAGTACAGCCAATCTGGCATATTACATTCGATGCCCCTGCAGCCACGCACGCTCTGACTACTTGTAGCTAGGGCTGCAAACGAGTCGAGTTCGAGCGAGTTGGACTTGGCTCAGCTCAACTTATATTAAAATTTGAGCGAGCTGAAATTGAGTGAAGCTCAAGATCGAGCTGTAGAACATGACTCATGCTCAACTTGTAATGATCTCGAGTCGATCTCGAGCTCGTTTCAAGCTAAATGAGAGGATAAAATTATAAAATCTATGACTATTATTCCAACTAGATGACATAAAAGTAAAAAAAAGGCTTTCTCTAATTGAAGGTCCAACCACTCTTCATGCTCAACTCATATTAAAAGGCTTTCTCTAATTTCTGGGGGGGGGGGGGGTGGTGCTACAACCAGTTTATGTGCAACCGCAAAGACGGGACCTGCACCTAAGAAAGATACAACCAGCCAGCAAAAAGCTTCAACCGAGGTGAAGAAAGCTTCAAGTAGGAACTGTGTAGCAGAAAAAGTTGCAACTGTTGTACAAAAAGATTCGATGGTAGATGGAAAAAGTTTTCTGGAGGCTCCCGTTTCCACAGAAGCTGCAACGTCCCAGATGAATTGCAGCGAGACGAGATGGCGGCGGCGACTGCCAGCGGCTACTCTAAGGGTGGACGGCCGGCGGTGGCCTGCGGATGTTTACATGGCGCTGCATGGCCTCTTTTTTTCTAGGCAAACGCTAAGGTGAGGAGCATCACGAGCATGCGTGCGAGGGCAGTTGGCGGAGAAGAGGCGGCGAAGTGGCGGCGACCGGCGGCATGTGAGGTGGTCATCCATGGCGAGTGCCTGCGGCGCCGGGCTCCTGTTCTCTGCTGGTGTTGCCGGATTTGTTTTCGTGGAAGAAAAAGACACGAGAAGCCCAGATCTGACGGTCGTACATGCATGCATCCAGCGCCTGTGTTGCGACCGGCCCAAATTTGGGACGCCGCGTCGGCGCCTATCATGCGCCTTTTTTGAGGGGTAAGAGCATCTACAACCGGACCTCTCAAACCTGCCTCATACGCTCGGGCAAGCCGCCCGGTCGCTACTCGGTCACGATTTTTTGACCCAGACGGGCCTCTCAAACGACCCTCAAATGCCCGGGCTGACCGGCACCACCCATATCCAGCCCAAATATGGGGCGGATATGGGGGCTCCCAGGCACGCCCGCCACGTCAGACCCGACAACCCGACCCGACCCCACCCCACCCCAAGTTGCACCAAACCCCCCACCCCCCGAGCTACCAGATCCATTTCCTCTCTCCTTTGTTCTTCCTCCTCCGCGTCGTCCGGCTCGTAGCTCCGCCGTCGCGCCCGTTGATACGTCCATTTTGCAGCATGCTTTTATATTGATATTTATTGCATTATGGGTTGTTATTACACATTATATCACAATACTTATGACTTTTCTCTTATTTTATAAGGTTTACATGAAGAGGGAGAATGCCAGCAGCTGGAATTCTGGGCTGTAAAAGGAGCAAATATTATAGACCTATTCTGCACAACTCCAAAAGTCCTAAAACTTCACGAAGAATATTTTTGGAATATATAAAAAATATTGGGCGGAGAAAGTACCAGAGGGGGGCCACCTGCCATCCACAAGGGTGGAGGGCGTGCCCTACTGGGGGTGCCCCCCGTTCTTTTGGACCCCTGGCAGGCCCCCGATGCCCATCTTCTGCTATATAGTTTGTTTTGACCTGGAAAAAATCAGAAGGAAGCTTTCGGGAGAAACATCGCCGTCTCGAGGCGGAACTTGGGCAGAACCAATCTAGGGCTCCGGCGGAGCTGTTCTGCCAGGGAAACTTCCCTCCGGGAGGGGGAAATCGAAGCCATCATCATAAACAACGATCCTCTCGTCGACAGGGGGTCAATCTCCTTCAACATCTTCACCAGCACCATCTCCTCTCGAACCCTAGTTCATCTCTTGTATCCGATCTTTGTCTCAAAACCCCAGATTGGTACCTGTGGGTTGCTAGTAGTGTTGATTACTCCTTGTAGTTGATGCTAGTTGGTTTATTCGGTGGAAGATCATATGTTCAGATCCTTAATGATAATTAATACTCCTCTGATTATGAACACGAATATGCTTTGTGAGTAGTTATGTTTGTTCCTGAGGACATGGGAGAAGTCTTGTTATAAGTAATCATGTGAATTTGGTATTCGTTCGATATTTTGATGAGATGTATGTTGTCTTTCCTCTAGTGGTGTTATGTGAACGTCGACTACATGACACTTCACCATAGGCCTAGGGGAAGGCATTGGGAAGTAATAAGTAGATGATGGGTTGCTAGAGTGACAGAAGCTTAAACCCTAGTTTATGCGTTGCTTCGTAAGGGGCTGATTTGTATCCATATGTTTCATGCTATGGTTAGATTTATCTTAATTCTTCTTTCGTAGTTGTGGATGCTTGCGAGAGGGGTTAATCATAAGTGGGAGGCTTGTCCAAGGAAGGGCAGCACCCAAGCACCGGTCCACCCACATATCAAATTATCAAAGTAATGAACGCGAATCATATCAAAGATGATGAAAACTAACTTGACAACAATTCCCATGTGTCCTCGGGAGCGCTTTGCTTTATGTAAGAGTTCGTCCAGGCTTGTACTTTGCTACAAAAAGGATTGGGCCACCTTGCTGCACCTTGTATAATTTTTTTACTTGTTACTCGTTACGAATTATCTCATCATACAACTATCTGTTACCGATATTTCAGTGCTTGTAGAGAATACCTTGCTGAAAACCGCTTGTCATTTCCTTCCGCTCCTCGTTGGGTTAGACACTCTTACTTATCGAAAGGACTACGATAGATCCCCTATACTTGTGGGTCATCAAGACTCTTTTCTGGCGCCATTGCCGGGGAGTGAAGTGCCTTTAGTCAGTGGAATTTGGTAAGGAAACATTTTTATAGTGTGCTGAAATTTACTGTCACTTGTTACTATGGAAAATAATCCTTTGAGGGGCTTGTTCGGGGTATCATCACCTCGACCGGAAGAGCAAAGAGTTGCTCCTCAACCCATCGCACCTACTGAAAATATTTATTATGAAATTCCTTCGGTATGATAGAGAAACCGCTAGCTAATCCTTATGCGTGAGATGGAACATCACATCCTCGATATGCACATAATCTATGTGGATGAAGTTTGTGGATTATTTAAGCTTGCAGGTATGCCCGAGGATGTTGTCAAGAAGAAGGTCTTCCCTTTATCTCTGAGGGGAAAGGCATTGACATGGTCACTACTGCAGGATGCTGCTAACGTGACACTATGATCAGAGACCCTTTGAGGAAACTGTGTGCGACGCATTAATCGCTAACGATGATGTAAAAAAATCGTCAAAAAGACGCAAAACGTTTGCGATGAATGATACATCAAACACGGATAAGATTTTAGTTGTGTTAATGCGATCTGGGCATATGGTTGATCCATACGAACCGCTTATGGCGAAACAGTAACAGCGTAAACGGGCAGCGGATCAAGGTGTGTGCGATATCTGACATCTGATTCGCTCGATGAACCATTTTGCGTTGATCGAGGTGAACACAAACGGTTCGGCGTAACAAGATGTGTGTGATACCCGGCAAATAGGTCAGTAATCAGAATTTTGTGCGATCATTATAGATAGCCCATACGGTCTTCTTTGTGAATTGTGTGCTCGTGAGGGCACACAGTTCAACAAACCAACCTGTGGGCGATCATGTAGAAGATCTCTGTCGAATATGTATTACTAACCGTCTGCGATGAGATTGACAGGATAAATAGAGATAAAAAATTAATATGAGCGAACGGAAACAGAGATATATACAGTCTGCTTAGTTTAGTCCTTGTTGTTGTTGTTGTTGGATGGCCCCGCAACATCGTCTTGGCAAGGACGCTTCTTGCCGCTCACTGTTGGCTTTTCATCGCTGCCGCCATCGTCATCGTAGTTGCTGTCGTCGTCCTCCCCCTCCTTGTTCGACCATTCCTCCTCATCATCATCGTCGTCCTCTTCTTCGTCCTCTTCTTCATCCTCTGACGGCTCCTCATCCGTCTGGTTGCTCTCGGACGACTCTGGAGGTGGCGTCCCTTCCATGATCCGGATATAATCGAGGTCTGGGCTCGACGCCGGGCTCATGGAATACGAGCGGGATGATTCCGTTATTGACCTATCATCGGGCGCCAGACTGCTGGCCAAACTATCGCCTCATTGCCGCTCGACATGGCTGCAGAGTGTGTGCCGTTGAGTAGCGCGACTGCCGGGATGATGAAGATGGTGGACACTTAAGCTGTGGTATGAAGAGAAGAGGAAATGCCAATTGAATCGGAGGTTAACGTATTATCTAACCGCTGATATAATAAACCGCAATTATTTGTACCCAGTTACTCCAAATTCCTAGGGTTGCGCAGGACTCCTATTGGCTATTTGGCTGGTTTCTTTTTTCAGGACAAAAACAAGGAACGAGTTTTGGGATTACGCACCGGTACCGGTACGAATGGAGTAGGATAGTTGGCAAGCAATACATTGAGATCTTCTTATTGATAAAGCCAGTAATAATCAATCTACAAAGGAAAAGAAAAAAAGACAAAGGAAAATATCTGCACGAATCTTCGCATAACATCAATGGCATAGGACCTAGATGTGCTTTAGCAATACTGTCAAACAAAACCCCAAATCATCATTGCAGACAACGCATAGAACATTGCTAATGCGACAACCACAACTACACATGCTAGTTCCTTCTTGTCTCTTGCTCTCATCTGTTGCTTGTGATTGATTCTTTCTTGCTTCATCGTACTGATTGTACAATCCAGATCAGCCAGTTTCTTCTTCAGCTACGTTATCTTCCGTGAGCTTGCTGATAACACTCCGAGCCCTACCATGCCATTCTTCATCCAGCCAGTTAACAAAGGCACAAGCCTCATATCCCTGCCAATGTTAAATAGTATTCAGGATGAACGGTGGCATTAACTCAAGTAAAATGATGAACTTAGCACTAACCTCTAAGGGGCAACTGAGAAACCGCCTGCCAATGTCGAATCCCACCGTGCATACACGTCGAACGGGAGTGTGCCCGTGCACACAACTCAGCTTTTGGTACTTCTCGGTGGCGCAAAACTCGGAGTCGAACTCGTGTTGCAGGAGTCTGGAGTCATGCTCCGGATCCGGCGGCAGATTGCTTTCCTAGGGGGGGGGGGGGTCATTCAGGACGGATTCAGCAAGGAGCTACTTTGGACAGGCTAAAAAAGATTAGGATAGATTGGAACCTGACAGGGCGATTCGGATCCATAGTAAACCTGTCTTTTGATGACCTTAGGCAAGTGCTCGGCGGTGACCGCCGTCGTGGCAGCGATACGAGCAGAAGCAGCCGCACCGAAACCATCAACACCACTCGTCCGCATTCCCCCAATGTCAGTGCCACGTGAGGGAATTTGGAGGCTATGTAGGGATTTGGGGGAAATGGGGAAACTGGGGGGATAAGCTAACGGTCGGGAACTACTTATGGCACTATATGTTGTATACGACACACTGTTTATACATGTCGTTTGTGTTAGGTATTACAACGTCACACATGATTTCCGCACCAAACCGTGTGAGAAGACAATGCAGGTGAGACACAGTTGCCGTTACATAACCGTATGTGATGTAATACCCTGTACATATAATTGAGTTACAGTGATACTGTGTAAACAATCGCTTTGCGGATATTCGTAAAAAAAACAGCCGCTTTGCATATAGAGATGGCGGCAGCGGCCTAGGCAGCGGCTACCGAAGAAGAGGTCAATCCTCGGTCGGTGGGCGGTGGCAGGGTCATAGGAGGTCAATCCTCGGTCTACGGCGGGAGATAGGAGGAGCTCAACCATCGAGGTTGGTGACTGTGTGATTCGAGCACATCCATCGCAGTCGATGGCGCGATAGTGGAGGTCGAACTTCAGGCGGCAGCCGCTGTAACGCCCTCGATGCGGCTATATCTCCCACGTGTTGAAGCACGACTTAGAGGCATAACCGCATTGAAAGCAATGTCGCAAGTGAGGTAATATTCACACAACCCATGTAATACATAAGGGAAAGAGATACATAGTTGGCTTACAGTCGCCACTTCACACAATACATAAATAAACATCCATCATTCAGATTACACTCAAGGTCCGACTACGGAACCAAAATAAAGAAGATACCCCAAATGCTACACAGATCCCCGATCGTCCCAACTGGGCTCCACTACTGATCATCGGGAAAAGACACATAGTAACGACCACGTTCCTCGTCGAACTCCCACTTGAGCTCGGTTGCGTCACCTGCACCGCATCGTCGGCACTGCAATCGCTTTTGGTAGAATCTGTGAGTCACGGGACTCAGCAATCTCACACCCGCGAGATCAAGACTATTTAAGCTTATAGGAAGGACAGAGTTGTGAGGTGGAGCTGCAGCAAGCGACTAGCATATATGGTGGCTACATTCTCAAAGAGAGCGAGAAGAGAAGCAAAGCGCGGTCGTGAAGCTAGTAGCGATCAAGAAGTGATCCTGAACTACTTACGTCAAACATAACTCCAACACCGTGTTCACTTCCCGGACTACCGAGAAGAGACCATCACGGTTACACATGCGGTTGATGTGTATTAATTAAGGTCAACTTCGGGTTTTCTACAACCGGATATTAACAAATTCCATCTGCCTCATAACCGCTGGCACGGCTTTGAAAGATAATACCTGCAGGGTGTCCCAACTTAGCCCATTATAAGCTCTCACGGTCAACGAAGGATATTTCTTCTACCGGAAGACCCGATCGATCTCGGAATCCCGGACTACAAGACATTTCGACGGCAATAAAACAAGACCAAAGAAAGCCACCCGACTGTGCCGACAAATCCCGATAGGAGCTGCACATACCTCGTTCTCAGGGCACACCGGATAGGTCAGCCTACGAGTAAACCCCGCCCTCGAGTTGCCCCGGGGTGGCCCCGCAGTCTGCCCGGTTCGGGCCAGCACTCGAAGGAGCACTGGTCCGGGGGGGGGGGTAAATAAAGATGACCCTCGGGCTCGCGAAAACCCGGGGGAAAAAGGCTTAGGTGGCAAATGGTAAAACCAATGTTGGGCCTTGCTGGAGGAGTCTTATTCAAAGAGAACTGTCAAGGGGGTCCCATAAATCACCCAACCGTGTAAGGAACGCGAAATCAAGGAACATAACACCGGTATGATGGAAACTAGGGCGGCAAGAGTGGAACAAAACACCAGGCATAAGTCCGAGCCTTCCACCCTTTACCAAATATATAGATGCATTAATTATATCAGATATATTGTGATATCCCCAACAAGTAAACATGTTCCAACAAGAAACAACATCTCCATGTTCCAACAAGGGACAAACTTCATCTTCACCTGCAACTAGCAACGCTATAAGAGGGCCGAGCAAAGCGGTAACATAGCCAAACAACGGTTTGCTAGGAAAGGATGGTTAGAGGTTTGACATGGCAATATGGGTGGCATGATATAGCAAGTGATAGGCATCATAGCATAGGCATAGCAAAAGAGCGAGCATCTAGCAAGCAAAGATAGAAGTGATTTCGAGGGTATGGTCATCTTGCCTGCAAACTTCTCAGAGTTGTCGAAAGCTTGATCCTCGTAAGCGTTCTCAACAGGTTCCTCGTTCACGTACTCGTCTCCTGGCTCTACCCAAAACAAGAACACAAACAATGGAACCACAATAAATCACGGTGCAATGCACAAGCAACATGATGCAATACATGACATGATATGCGAGATGTGATATGCAATGCGTATGCGTGCTCCGGAAGGAAAAAGATGAACCAGGCATCAACTTGGAAAACCAAGTAAGCCGCTGGAAAGGTGAGATGATTTCGGTTGAAATCAATATAAAGATCACCGGAATCGGATGCTCGGTTTGCAAATGACAAGCAAAACAAGAATGACACAAATCTGCCATTAACAGCATGATGCCACATAGCAAGCAACAAGAAATTAAGCTACTGCACCCAAACGTACCAGAAAAGCATATGGTAGTGATCTACTCAAGATGCTTGACAAAAGATGAACAGTGAGCTACGGCTAAATCACACCATATCAGGTCCAAACAAGTATGGAAAAAGTGCAAAATATATCAGCTTCACAGACTTAGTGAAAATACTGAACATGGCAGAATCAGCATCAGGAAGCAATGTTCAGAGCAAGCAAACATCATGCTAAAGAACTTATAATAGCAAAACAAGGCATGACATGAATCTACTCAAAGCATAGAACAAAAGTCCCTTACTGACCATGAGCCAAAAGGGATCAGAAAATGCAATAGCACCCATGTCAACATAGCAAGTTTCGTTAACAGATTCAGCAACAGGGCATGACAAAAACAGATAACAAGTAGGCATGTTTAAGAGCTCGATGCACTCACTACAGAGCATTTAATGATAATCTAAGCATACATCCATCAAGAAGACATGGCATAGAAGCTATCCATGGCAAGAACAACATCATAGCATACACGGATCAACTACAACAACCTTGGCAAAATTGAATAACATGTAAACAATCTGCCAGGAAATATTTTATAGCAAAAGTAGAGCTCGATTGACTCAAGCTATGTCACTCCATAATTGAAAAACAGGGCATGGATGGGTAGAGCATAACCATATATTCAAAACATCCTTACTGAAATATCTCAAAATATGCATGGATCTCTCGGTAGCATCAAGTTAACATGGCATAAAATTATCAGCAAAACAGGGGCTGAAATCAGCAACATCATGAAGCCTAGTTTGCATGCTTGTGCTAGTCACCACAGAGATCACAAAAATACATGGCATACACCCCTGTAAATATGGCATGGCATATTACAAAAGACATGTAGGACTCAAGTTCATAGGATGCAGACATCAATCATGGCAAAAATGACAAAAGTGCATGTTCTGTTAAGAATCTGAAACTAACATCACATAGCCCTCTTCCGACAGCATTTCGGGCATCAAGATGAGCTCCAATGAAAATGATGCAATGAGATGAAATGATCTACTCTTCGTGACGAACATGTTTACATATTACACGCACGAAATGGATCAATATGCGGAGAGTTATGGCATGATGAAAATGCAACAAAATAATGACAGATTAAAAACTTAAGAGGAAATTTCGGAGAAGAGGTCAACCCTAGATCGGATCGGACCCGGGCGCGGACTCCGAGGCGAGGCCGGCGGCGGCTCGCCGGAGAGGAGAGGCCGGCGCGGGGTCGACGGAGAGGAGGCTCGGGCCGGCCGGGGCGAGGCTCGTGGGCCGGAGGCGCCGGCATGTGGCCGGAGTGAGGCCGAGGCGGCGGGCGGCGGACAATGGCGAAGTGTGGGTGAGCGCGGGCGTCAGGGCAGCCACGCCAGGCGGGCCCAGCAGTGGAAGTGATGTGGGCGGCCCGGGTGGCGGCGCGCCCCGATTGGGCGACGGCGGCGGCGGGATTTCGTCCGGCGCGGACGGACGTGTCCGGTGCGTGGAGGGAGCGGGGCTAGGGTTTCGAGGAGGATTGATCCGAAATTTCGGGGGAGGGGGTGTTTTTATAGGTAGAAGGAGCGAGGAAGCTCCAAATGGAGTGTAGTTTTCGCCCACACGATCGTGATCGAACGGCGATGGACATGAAAGTGACTTAGATGGGTTATTGGGCTGTTTTGGAGGGTGTTGGGCTGCAACTCAAAAGAGGCCTTTGCGAGAGTGCGGTTAACCGTTGGAGTACCAAACGAGCTCCAAATGACCCGAAACTTGACAGGTGGTCTACTGGTGGTGTACCAAGGCCACTTGACAAACCTCGGTCCATTCCGAGAAAGTTTAGTACCCGCTCACGGAAAAATGTAAAAGGGGACGCTGGGGGACATAGGAGTGCCGGATTGCAAAACGGACAACGGGGAAAATGCTCGGATGCATGAGACGAACACGTATGCAAATGAGATGCCCATGATGACATGATATGAGATTTATGACATGAACAAAATGCAAAACAAAAGACAAAAACCCAACCACGGAGGGAAAATCATATCACAATGCCGAAAATGGCAAGAGTTGGAGTTACAAATATGGAAAGTTACATCCGGGGTGTTACAGCCGCACTAAGCTTTGCTCCTCGACCCTGCTGTCTCGGCGTGCTGCCGCATCACGCTTCTCTTTCTGCTGGGTGGAGGTCGCCGCGCGGCTAATTAATTAAGGCATTCATTTCGTGAGTGGCTTTATTAAGGTATTCAATTCCTAAGGGTAGTGTTGTACTAGTACTTTGCGTGTAAATTGACTGGCCATTAATTTTTGTCATTGCACGTCTTGATAACAATATGGAGCACCCTCGGTAATTATGAAAATAAAACCATGTGATTTATGCACCCATCTTTGGGCAGTAGTTAATCCATGTATTAATGTTGTTGTTTTGTTTTTAATTACTATTCATGTGGTGCAGATGGAACGATCTCGATGGATGAAGAATCGGAAAACCGTAGATTTTATCGGTGGCGTGACAGAGTTCATGAATTTGGCTAAAAGTACAAAGTGGAGAATTGGTGATGCGGATTACATCCTGTGTCCATGTACTGATTGTGCCAATACAGAGTCACATGAAGTTGCAGATGTCCAGTGGCACTTAGTCTCTCAGGGATTCATGGATGGATATACACGTTGGACCAGACACGGTGAAGAGGAGGTCGTGGATGAAGATACCCAGGGCTGCGAGATGCCAAACCCCGATTAGTGTCACATGGATGTTGAATCTAACATCGGGGCAGAGGCGTCAAGCTACCAATGGAACACCGGAAAGCTGAAACGCCCACTGGAAAACGAAGACGTCGACCCAGATGTTGACGATCTTGATATGCCAGATTTTGCTGCTATGATTGCAGATTTCAAGGGCCTAAAAAAGGATATGATTGGGTACAAGGATCTTCCAACCATTGATGCGGACTCCAAGAAAGAACTGTAGGTTGCAAAAAGAAATATTCCAAGTTCAATGCCACCCTGGCGCTTCTCAGATTTAAAGCAGCAAACAGTCTATCAAACAAGGGCTTCACAGAGATGTTAGGTCTTTTCAAAGAAATTCTTCCAGAAGATAATGTGCTCCCCGGAAGCACGAATGAAGCAAAGAAAATTGTTTGCCCATTGGAACTTGAAGTACAAAAGATACATGCTTGTGTGAATGATTGTATATTGTACTGTGGTGAGTACAAAGATTTGCGTGCATGTCCCACATGCAAGCATGCACGATACAAGCGCAGGAGAGAAAAAGACAAGTACAAATTGGACGACGAGATCAAGACATGAATCCCGTTCAAGGTTGTTTGATACTTGCCTTTAATTCCAAGGTTGAGGCGTTTGTTTGCAAACCCTAGAGAGGCAAAGAGGTTGCGGTGGCACCATGATGAGCAAATTGCGAATAAGTATATGAGGCACCCGAAAGATGGGGCTCAGTGGGAATTAATCGACAACAAGTTTGAAGACTTTGCCAAGGATCCTAAAACTATAAGGCTCGGGGAATGTACTGACGGGATGAATCCTTTTGGCGATATGAGCACCAATCACAACACATGGCCGGTGCTTCTATGCATATATAACCTAGCTCCTTGGTTGTGTATGAAGAAAAAATACATTATGATGTCAACGATTATCCAAGGCCCGAAGCAACCTGGAAATGACATGGACATTTACTTTCAGCTACTGGTAGAAGAACTGCTGGCAGTGTGGATAAGAGAGAGAAGTGAATAAAAGCAAAGGGGTTAAGACTTACCCAGCTGGGAGGGTTGTACATGGAGTACCCGTCTCTGCGATTGATGCGGAGAAATTCTTCTTCCTCCCCTTTAAACAGCTCGGCCAGTATCTTGGCTAGAGCGGCGGGGGTGTCCGGACCTTTTCGACCACAACGGGAGGCATCATCCTCCCCATTGTAGTGCCACATTGGGAGCCCTCTGTATTGAAGTGGCTGAACCCCTCACACTATGGAGGTCGCCATTACCTCTACTATTGTAAAACCAGACTGGGCGAGCATCCTTATCTTGCCCAGAGTCGATTTAACCTCCGTGACCGTCCTCCTCTTCAAGACTTCGGGGACGCCAGCTGTGACGTTTCTTCAACGGAACGCTTGCAAATTCTGGGAGACCCTTGCGAACTGGGTCGGGAAGAGCGACGTCTTCTATATAGAACCATCCGGAAGGCCATTTTTCAGATGCCTTCCTTGGTGTGCCGGACAGGTATCCGGTACCGGCGACGCGCCATACTTCGGCTCCGCCCACTTCAAATATTGACCCCTGGTGGTTGCGCGGGACAAGACAGAACAACTTTCTCCACAGTTTGAAATGGGCCACAATGCCCAGGAATAGTTCGCACAAAGCAGCGTAGCCCGCAATATGCAAAATGGAGGCGGGAGTAAAGTTATGCAGCTGAAGGCCATAGTATTCCAGAAGCCCCCGGAGGAACGGATGGATTGGAAACCCAACGCCCCTTAGCAGATAAGGGATGAAACAAACTCGCTCCCCCGGATGGATTGAGGAAATCCTCTGCCTGGGTCTCACCGTTAAGGGAAGCTTGCCCTGCTCGAACAGGGACCAGATCTGCAGGGGGGAGGAATCCCTGCGTTTGCAGCTTCTTTAATTTGCTGTAGGCCACTGTGCACCTCTCCTACTCGCCTCTCTCTGAGTCGAAGGAGGAACTGGGAATGCTAGCCATGTTGGAATGGCTTCTCCTAGTAGTCTTTGGGGATCTTTCTCCGCGAGATATTGAATGGATCTAAAATCCGATCTCTTTAAATAGGCGCTCTTCCTGGCCTAAACGGGGTGTTATTTGCCAAAATACCCTCACCCCCCGCATTCGCTCGACACGTGGAAGACAAGGTTATTAAGCGCGCAGAAGCCGAGGGGAGACGTTGAATCTACGGCCGAATACACTACTTGGAAATCATTAAAGGAGGAACCCGCCTTGCAATGCCGAAGACAAATTGCATGCCGAACACCTCGCTATTGAAGACTGGTTCGGGGGCTACTGAGGGAATCCTGGACTAAGGGGTCCTCGGGCGTCCGGCCTGTTATCCATGGGACGGACTGGTGGGCTGTGAAGACATGAAGGCCGAAGACTGCATGTGCAGCGGATTGGACTCTCCTTGGCATGGAAGGCAAGCTTGGCGACAAACTATGAATATTCCCTCTTATGTAACCGACTCTATGTAACCCTAGATCCCCCCGGTGTCTATATAAACCAGAGGGTGTAGTCCGGAAAGGATATACTCATGACCATAGTCATACAGGCTAGGCTTCTAGGGTTTAGCCATTACGATCTCGTGGTAGATCAACTCTCGTAATACTCATATTCATCAAGATCAATCAAGCAGGAAGTAGGGTATTACCTCCATAGAGAGGGCCCGAACCTGGGTAAACATCGTGTCCCCCGTCTCCTGTAACCATCGACCTTAGACGCACAGTTCGGGACCCCCTATCCGAGATCCGCCGGTTTTGACACCGACAACCACACTCATCTCTCTCCTCTTAATTACCTTGCCAAATCAGATTTTTTTGCCTACATGGCAGCCTTAGCACCTGTACAAGGTGTAGCATTGGGAGGGGCCTTACAACCAACCTTATCATATACTAGTATCATGCATATAATACTATAGTATATGATACTACCTCCGTAATGCGTGCATAGTATCATAAGTTAGTATCTTAGGTTGCCTTATTAATTGCCATGCATGACATAAAGTAGTACAACATTTAATATGATACGGTATCATGATATGATACCACACCCTCTCTTTCCTCATTTAACTGTGTGCCACTGCATCATCCAAAATGTCTAGTTGGCATGCATGATACCGCTTATGATACTCCCATTACAACAAGCCTTAGGGTGGCCATAGTGGGGGTATTATAGCCGGTATCATGCACTCGGGAATAGCAAATATGATGATGTGGCAAAGAAGTAACATAGGTAGATACCGTAACAAAATAAATATGCTATACTACTTTGTGTCATGCATGGCCATAAATACGGTCATCTGTGATACTACTCTATGATACTATGCACTATGAAGGTACATACATAGTATCATACACTAGTATCATATGCATGATACTATAGTTATATGATACTCCCCACTATAAGGCTGGCCATAGTGGTGGTATCATAGCCGATATCATGAACTCAAAAATAGCAAGTATGCTGATGTGGCAAAGAGTTAAATAAGATAGAGAGGGTTATACTAACATATAGGTACATACCGTATCATGTTAAATGCGATGCTAATTTGTGTCATGCATGGCAATAAATATGATCATCTATGATACTACTCTATTATACTATGCACTATAATTAAAGGTAATAGTATCATACACTAGTATCATATATATATATATATATATATATATATGCATGATACTAGTATATGACACTCCACTATGAGTAGCCTAAGTATAGCCTAACTAAAACACCCACACGTATTGTAGTAGGGTTTTTAACTTTATATGCACTAAAATGCAAGGTAAGTGCAAAGAATGACTTAAACATAGCAGACGAAACCTGAAATGGGCCGGAAAATCAAACCAAGGGTATATCCGTGATTGTTTACCATGGTTTTTTTCCAAGGAGGAACAATGTAGTAACTGACGATTTGGAGTCCAAATTGCCGTGTCTCCTTTTAAACTATGATCCTTCTTGTGAGATGCTCCGGTATGGAAGGTGCGAGCACCAAAACTTGTGCCAAACTTCACAAAAAAAATTCCATGCGATCGTGAGAACACGCCACAGTGACACAATGATTTTCGTTATTTTTTGGACTCTATATGCATTTCCTGAAATTAAAATACCAACAAGGCCTACGCCTCTAGCCGCACCCTGCGGCCGAACTGTTTGAAGTTTTTCCTTTCTTGGACGATGAATGAAAACTCATAAAGCGACACACAAATGATCTTGCTAACACCCACGTGTAGTTGCGACTATATATATATACACACACACACAAATGAAATCTCTCTTTTTTTGCATATTCAAAGTTTAAGATTGCTAGCCAGGCCTGCAGCTAGGTAAAATGTACCAGAAAACTGAACCATAGGGTACAATCATGATTTCTTACCGTGGAAAAAATGGAGGCGAAACAATGAACTCATGTTTTCATTCAAACAAAAATATGTTGTTAGTTAATGTAAATGTTTTCAAATAGCACACGGTTCACTCACGAAAGACGTGTGTCCACTAAACCATGGTCGATGCCCCCTGCCATGCGCGCGATCTGAGTCGTGCATTATGATTGACCATAACCCAGACCCCACGGATCATACGTCTGCACCGTTGGATGCTCCTTGATCGAACGGCCATCTTCATCCCTTTCGACAGCACATGCAGTGCCGGTTCATGTAAATGTTTTCAAATAGCACACGGTTCACTCACGAAAGCCATGTGCCTACCAAACCGTGGCTGATGCCCCCTCTTGCTGCGCGCGTGATCTGAGTCATGCATTCTCATTGTCCAGAACCCAAACCCCACGGATCGTACGTCTGCAACGTTGGATGCTCCCAGATCGAACAACAATCCTCGTCCCTTTTGACAGGAAATGCAGTCCGACTAGGATTTGATTTATATGCCAAAATGCACGGTAAATGCCAAAAAATGTCTTAAATATAGCACACGAGACCTGAAATGCGCCAGCAAATCAAAGACGTGGTATAATGGTGATTGCTAAACGTGGGAAATATTTAGAGGCGAAATGATGAACTCACGTCTTCATTTCAAAATTAGTACGTCTTCATTTCAAACGAAAATTTTCTCTTTGTGCACACGAGCGCTTAGAGGCAACCGTTTGCATAGGCCTTTCCGCGCGGCGACCGGGGATATTTTTCACCCTTTTCACCTAGGCCGCCAACACCCCCCACCGCCCGCCCGCGTTTCACTCAACTAGTCCACCCAATCTCCATCGCCAGGTCCCCCTCCCCCAGATCCACAACAGAACCCCTCTCCGGCGTCGGCATGCTCACCCCGGCCGTGTGCCCGCTCTTCCATGTCAAGCCTACCTCCACTGCCGTTCCCAACAAGCGGCGGCCCGCGCCTCGCCGTCTTCGTTTGCTCGCCAGCCACCCTCAAGCATATCAATCCTGTAACCCTCGCCTCTCCTCTGGTCCGGCCGGGTTTGCATTAAGAAGCCTGTTAGTTACTGCTCTCCATCACGGTGAGGCATATTTCCTTGCAATCCCTCTTCCTATTTTGTTCCATATGTTCCCAAATTGGCTATAAAATAATGGAGAGCGTATATATGTTCATTATCTACCTTCCTAACTAGTACATATAAGTTGTATTTGTTCCAATAAGTTACTGCCGATTTATAGATCACGGGCGCCCGAGTCTCACAAACTTAACAAATAAGCCGTACATTTTCTAAATTATTGCATGACATGTTTAGACAGTTTCATACCAAGTTGTTAGTTTTATGCTTATCCTCCTTTCGTGAGTTTCGCATGTGTTCTCTGTAGATGCCGAGTAGCAGCGACATCACTCATGCTTCAGGCGATGTATCTTCATCTAATTCAGACAACCCTAGGTGTTCAGCAGATGGTGAGGGATCAAGTAATCTTGAACGAGATAGAGCTGCAACAATTACCCTTCCAGTCAGGACAAGGAGGAACGCTCCAAGGAAGCCCACACACCAGCCTAAAGGTGTATATGAAGTAACCGAGATCGATTTAAAGTCTTGGGCTCCAACTAAACCAGATAAAGCACACACGAGGTTCAGGAGTG
Source organism: Aegilops bicornis (assembly GCA_021605145.1). Classification (NCBI taxonomy): domain Eukaryota; kingdom Viridiplantae; phylum Streptophyta; class Magnoliopsida; order Poales; family Poaceae; genus Aegilops; species Aegilops bicornis. Next base: position 390,030,834 of record CM038675.1, on the reverse strand, counting down.
TGTGTGGATTCGTTGGCAGGGCAGGGCTCAACATTAATCTGCCGGGGTTTAGGAAGGCTGACATAGAAACACGGCGAAGGATAGTCCAGGAGATCATGGATCACCTCAATGTTCCAGAGTAGTGGAGAATGCAGGTGGAACACGCTGAAAAAGGCTAGGGATGCTTGGAGAAACTAGAAGCACGTTATGTACAAGAAGTACTTGAGTGAAGGCAAGGACCCAATCCCCGCATACCCCCAAATTACAAAGGCAGATTGGGCATAATTCAAAAGGGTCAGGGCAACTAAAGAGTTTGCTGAGAAGAGTGCCAAGCAATCGGCATTTCAGAAGAAGAACATACACCCCAACCATATGAGTGTGGCAGGATACTACGGCATGAATCTGATATGGGACCAGAAGGACAAAGTAGTAGTAGCGGCGGGTGGGCAACCGGCCTGTAGTCAAATCAAGGGCGAATGCGCCAGAGACTACTTGCGGGCACATGCAAGGAGGCGTGATGACGGAACTTATTACTTTGAAAACTCACTGACGAAGAACTGTATCAAGTGATGTTAAAGGCTTCCAAGATCCCTGGAAGGTTCTACAGGAACTCATGGCCATGTGACATTCTGTCCGATGCTCTGGAAACAAGAGAGCCCATGGCCGTGCAAGGGGTATAGGTGTTAATGTCCCGCACAAGAGGGCTTTCACACTCAGCAGAGAAGAGAGGCTCATGATGAAAAAGCGATGAGTGAAATGAAGCAGAATGAATTGTATGAAAGGTTGAGGAAGGATATGTATCCGGCTGTTCGAAAGGATATTGAGGAGTCAATGATAATGCAGACGACTCTAACACTGATGGATAGCCAGCAGATGTGAGGGGAGGCGGGCATGGAGGATGCCGCTGATTGTGCGATAATATGTTTCCAACGTATCTATAATTTTTGATTGCTCCATGCTATATTATCTACTGTTTTGGGCAATATTGGGCTTTATTTTCCACTTTTATATTACTTTTGGGACTAACCTATTAACCGGAGGCCCAGCCCAGATTTGCTGTTTTTTTGCCTATTTTAGTATTTCGAGGAAAAGGAATATCAAACGGAGTCAAAATGGAACGAAATCAACTGGAGAAGTTATTTTTGGAAGGAAAGCCACCCGATGGACTTGGGGTGCACGTCAGGAAAGAAGGGAGGTGATCACGAGGGTGGGGGGTGTGCCCACCCCCCTGGGGCGCGCCCCCATGCCTCATGGCCCCCCTGCGGTCCACCGACGTACCCCCTGCACCCATATATACCTACGTATCGTAAAACTTCCAGAACAGAAGATAGATCGGGAGTTCCGCCGCCGCAAGCCTCTATAGCCACCAAAAACCACTCGGGAGCCCGTTCCGGCACCCTGCCGGAGGGGGAACCCATCACCGGTGGCCATCTTCATCATCCCGTCGCTCTCCATGACGAGGAGGGAGTAGTTCACCCTCGGGGCTGAGGGTATGTACCAGTAGCTATGTGTTTGATCTCTCTCTCGTGTTCTCTCTTGTGTTCCTCTATGCACGATCTTGATGTATCCCAAGCTTTGCTATTGTAGTTGGATCTTATGATGTTTCTCCCCTCTACTCTCTTGTGATGAATTGAGTTTCCTTTTGAAGTTATCTTATCGGATTGAGTCTTTTATGAGAACACTTGATGTATGTCTTGCCGTGTTTATCTGTGGTGACAATGGGATATCACGTGCCACTTGATGTATGTTTTGGTGACCAACTTGCGGGTTCCGCCCATGAACCTATGCATAGGGGTTGGCACACGTTTTCTTGACTCTCGGTAGAAACTTTGGGGCACTCTTTGAAGTACTTTTATGTTGGTTGGATGAATCTGAGATTGTGTGATGCATATCGTATAATCATGCCCACGGATACTTGAGGTGACAATGGAGTATCTAGGTGACATTAGGGTTTTGGTTGATTTGTGTCTTAAGGTGTTATTCTAGTACGAACTCTTTTATAGATTGATCCGAAAGAATAGCTTTGAGGTGGTTTCACTACCTACCATAATCTCTACGTTTGTTCTCCGCTATTAGTGGCTTTGGAGTGACTCTTTGTTGCATGTTGAGGGATTGTTATATGATCTATCTATGTTATTATTGTTGAGAGAACTTGCACTAGTGAAAGTATTGTCGGGGAGGCTGATCGTACCCACGGACACCTATGGGGCCGGCGGACCAGGCCCCTTTGTGGTTCGGAGGGGGGCGGAGATAGCACGAAGAGCGGATCGAGGCGAGGCACACGAGCAGTTTACCCAAATGAGCTCTCCGGAGAGATAAAACTCCTACCGCTGCTTGTTTGATGTATTGTGTTCTTGCTAGGGAGCGATGAGAGCTACAAAACCTAAGCGTGAGTGTATCTGGTCTCGAGTGAGTCGAACGAACCGAACCCCTCTACGTTGCATGGGCCTCCTTTTATATGCTAAAGGGGTCTCCGGCAGTTGGCAACATAGATGAGGGTACAAATGTAAAACAGGAGTTGGTACACCTACTCGAGCAGTGTACGATGCAAAATACCTAACTCGACGGCAAGGGACAAAAGCAATAAATGCCCGTCGATTATGCGCCCAAACAAGGCATTACAGAGACCGTCAGGTGCGCCTCCGCTCGCCACGATGGCAAGCTTGTCAGCGCCGCTTATCGCTGCTTTCCGCTGGCTGCACAGCCTCTTGACACGCGTGCATGGAATGTTCCCATGGCGACACGTTGCGGGATGAGCTGGAGCGGAGAGGTGGAGAGGTTGCTTGCCGCGGCTGAATCCTTGTCACGTCCGGAGGCTTGTCGCGCCTGAGCCTTCGGCAAGCTCCTCTTGCCGGGCCTTGTCTTCTGCATGCTCGAGTGGCCTTCCCGACAAGCTCCTCTTGCCGGGCCTTGTCTTCTTAATCAAATACTTTATTCTTGAATGGCTCCAAAGGAGCCACGGAGGATCTTGGCGGTGTGAGGCAAACCTGCCGCGGGGTGTGCAGAATCGTCTGCGTGCATGAGCACGGGATACTAGGGTACCCCTACTCTAGTACACCGACAGAGCCCCGGCTGGGCCGTCCACGGTGCCGAGCGCTTGTCGGGCCAGGCCCAAAACTGTTCACGGACACACGCGGCCTCGACCACGTCGCAACTCGCCCCGGACCCACCACGATCCCCACTAACGGCACGCACCGGACGTGGCGTCATGCGAGAGATCGTGGGCGCGGTCGTGGGGGTTTCTTTATTAGTATAAGCGGAACGTCCGCCTCCCCTCTTTATAAGCGGAGGAAACAGAGGCAGGCCGCCCACTCCTGCCATTGATGTCTTGTCAAGAAAACCACCGCCGCTCCCCCCTTCTTCTTCGGTGCGAAGAGAGCAGCGCCCCGCCCCCTTTCGCCACAAGCACGCTCACCGCCGTCGGCCTCCTCCGCTCCCCTCGCCATGGCTCCGAAAGCCGACAAGGAGAAGGGCGTCAAGTCGGCCGAGGCGCAGCGGCTCGCGGCGCTGCGCAAGGAGCGGGCCATCTTCCCCCCGCAGCTCGGCGCAAGGGAGCTGCGGACGCCTTTCTACCTCTTCCGGTTGACGGAGACGCGGCGCATCCGCGCACGAGGGTACTCCCGCCTCCGCCGCTGATTTGGCCTCAACAGGTACCCTTTTTCGCCCTTTTCTTCTATTGCGGGCTTTGCCCGCCCTTTTCCGAGTTCTTCTGCGACATCATGAACACGTTTAGCCTCCGCCTCCTTGATTTCACCCCCACCAAAAAAGCAAAAAGTGGAGTGTTGGTCAAAGCAAGCCGCCCTATTCTATTACCAGACAAAATGGAGAGAAGCTCATCCGCTAGAAATGCTTTATTTCGTTTCGTTCCCGTTCTTCATTTTCGTCTTGACCATGGCCGTTTTCGCGCATTTGTGCGAAAACTTTGTCGGAGTCCACCCAAACGTGGCACTCTTCCGCCACTTCTTTGTTGCCCAGCGTCGAGAGAGGAGAGCCACTTGGGAGGGATAGCTCGGGTCTCTAGGATCGGCAAGAAAGAGGCCTACCTAGAAGGAGAGTTCCGCAACAAGTGGGAGGAGTGGAGAGCCAACTGGTGCTGGGTCGTAGAGGAGAACCATGACCCTTCACCGCCAGGCGCCAAACCCCGATAGTGCGCGGCAGAGATTGGAGTAACTTGGCCGGAGGATGCAAAGTGAAGATAATCTGTGACCCGAATTCTGCGCCTCGGGCTTGCCGGTTAACCGTAAGCGCAGCTTGGCGCAGATTTCCTTCGCCGCCAGACGCTTCCCTTGCAGGAAAGGAGGAGGCCTGCCCGGGAGTTCCGAACGCGGCAGACATCATGAGGTTGCGCCCGGGTCCGAACCGGAACTTCACCGTCTTGGAGCTGGATGCGATCTTTGCTCGAGCTGTTCAAGAACGACCCGACCATCGAGTGGTTCAGGTTGCCGCGGGGTCGCCCCATTGTGCAACAACTCGGTGCTCGACCGCATCCAGCGCCATGATGCCGCCAGTGCGACTCCACAGGATCGTCCCAACCTGGCAGGAACCCCGACGAGGTCGCGGCAGCAGTTCTTCGACGACTTAGAAGAAGTGCCGATCCGCTCCGACGAGCAGAAAAGGCTCACCCGCGATACCACCAACGAGGAGATGGCGCGGATCGCCACCAGGGTGGAGGAGGCGGCAACAGCCGCTGCCGCTGGAGCCTTCGGGTTCACCGTGGAGGAGGCGGACGCGGCGAAGGCGGCAAGCCTTGCCGAGCGAGGGGAGGTCGTCGGCGAGGACGAGCTTGTCGAGCCCGAGGCTGGGTCGAGTGGACCCGCCGAGGGCGCTTTCTTCCCACCGCCAAGCGACTTGCCGCCAGTGAGCCCGGCCCGCCGAAGAGGCGTCTCGCAAGGCCGAGACGAGCCGGGTGGCGATCGCCCACAAGCGTTAGCCGCGCGACGCGCTCCACCGCGGCAAGCGAGGTTGCCGCGGGAGCGCCCCACACCGCTGCGACAACTGGGGCGGGATCTTCTCAGGCCACCGCCGACGCCTCCGCCAAGCGGCCAAGAGAGCCCACTCCCCCGCCTCGTCGCACCGGAGGCGAGCCGGAGTTTGACTTCTCTGCGCTCAGCTCCGAGGAGGAAGGCGAAGAGTAAGCTCTTGAGATTTGTGCTTGTATTTCTTCATTTTTATTGCTTCATCTTGAATCTGATTTGCTTCGCTCGGACTCTTTCCTTTTCGTGACGCCGCCCAGAGAGCGTCGAAGAGGGCTAAGATCCCGACGGTCGTCGTTCAAGACGATTCTCCGTGGCTGGGGGGACGCGTCTGAGACCGCCTTGCCGGACCTGCAACCCTTCCTCAGAGCAGCCCCAAAGACGGCCCCAGTAAGTGTGCAGTTTTCTCCTTACTATTAGGCGTGCAAGGGTGCCCTTTCTTCGTTGATATCTGACTATGTGCTTGTGTAGGAGCAGAGCAGCCTCATCAGGAGGGCTCGGAAGCCGCCCCCGAAATCCTGTCTGCTACCACTACGCCGCCAAGGGAGGAATCTCCGGCAAGGGAGCGCCCTCCGACAAGAGAGGCCACTCCGGCAAGGGAGGCCACCCCGGCAAGGGACAGCGCCAGTGACCCTCGAGTGGTCGAGGCCATGGTTACGGATCCCGTTGCAGGTAACCGCCTTACACGAAAATTTCCCTTGGGCTTGCTTTCTTTTTGTTTCTCTTTTTGAACATTTGCTTGACTGCTCTTTCTTCGTCTGACGCAGAGCCGATGGAGGTCGAGGCCGCCGGCATGGAGGAAGCGCGTGGCAACACCGACGAGGCCGCCATCGAGGAAGAAGAGGTCGCTGCTAGGAAGAAGAGGCCGCCGACGAGCAGCCTGATGGCGAGGAGGCCGCCGAGGCTGCCGACGCAGCAGTTGGCGAGGGGTCGGGCGATCGTACTGACGGCCTTGAGGCCGCAGGAGCGACAAGCGCTACACCGTCAGCCGACTCCCCGCTGTTGTGGGCGTCAGTTCGAGGAGCCCCAGCCCGGCGCCTACCAAGGCCGCGAAGGCGTCTTCATAAAGCTCCCCTGGGAACCGAGCCTGTGGCGCCGGTCGAGGAGAGACCTTCGACGGCGAAGCTACTCGCCTCATTGGCCGACATCGATGGACGCGCCAAGCAGCAGCAGCGGCGAGTCTGAGGAGGAGCAGCTTCTGAAGAAGCTGCTGTCGCTCTACCACGCCCGGCAGGCCAAGTTGGAGACTCGGGAAGCACTTGTCGCGAGGGCAGGAGCGGACATGGAGAAGCGCGCAGAAGAGCTCCGGAGCACCAACCAAGAAGCCCTCCGCGACGTAGCAGAAGCGCGGGGTTATCTTGCAGAAGAGCGCACGGCCTTCATCCTCGAGAAGGCCGCAGCTGAGGAGGAGCAGCGGTTGGCTGCCGAGAAGCTCTCCGCGCAGGAAAATGAGCTGGCGCAGCGGAAGGTCAACCTGGACAGCCACGAAGAAGACCTTGCCGCTGCACAAGAGTCACTTGGCGGGCGCTCAAGGAAGCGAAGGATGCTGCCGCCAGCCGAGGCCGCCAAGGAAGAGCTGAAGGCGAAGGTGGCACAGCTGGAGGCCAGCCTCAAGAAGAGCGGCGAAGAGCTTGCCACGCTCAAGCGTGAACGCGAGAAGGACGCCTACACTCTGGGCGAGTTGCAGAGTCGTCTCGCTGACAGAGGCAAGGAGCTCGACGCCGCCAAGGATTCCAAGGCGGATCTTGAGCTGAAGCTGACCACTCTGACGCAGACGTTGGATGGCGCCAGAGAGCGGGAGGTGGGCTTGTTGGAGGCGATCAAGGCCAAGGAGGAGCTGCTAGCGAATGCTGCCTCCATCCAGAGCACCTTGAGGGAGAGCGTGGAGCACTGGACTGAAGGTCTTGTGGACACCGCCGCCGACATCCACAACGAGCTGATGGAGCTGGGGATGGCGGACCTTGCATACTCCTCCGACGAGCATCTCCAACCCAGCGCCAAACTCAGCTTATTCTTCAAAGGCGTGGTGATGGGTCTCCAGCGACTCCGAGAAGAGGTCCAGAATGTAACGCCCCGGATGCAACTTTCCATATTTGTTACTCCAACTCTTGCCATTTCCGGCTATGTGATATATTATTTTCTCCGTGGTTGGGTTTTGTCTTTTGTTTTGCTTTGCGTTCTTTGTCATGCATCTCATCTCATAGCATCATGCGCATTGCATTTGCATATTTTCATAAAACTTGTAGCCGTTCGTAGTTTCCCTTCTCTCTTTGCCTCCGTTGTTATTTTGTCGCTCTTGTCCCCGTTGACCTCTCTCGACCAACCGTCTTCTCGTTCCCTCTTGTCGGCCGTTTGACCCCTCCACACTTTACCCACCCCTCTTGCAGCGTCCGAAACTTCCTGAACCCGACCCGCTCAGTCATCACCATTGGGTCCGGATCATCCCCAATCATCTACAAAATATCTCCATTTTCTCTTTTAGACTCCCTAACCTATTTATCCGAGACCGTCCGATTTTAATCGGAGGGTCCAAACCTAATCATATTGTTCCTATATATAGACCAACCCCTACCCTAAAACCTAGGGACCTTGTCCCATCCTCCAAATCCTTCCCCACGCCGCCACTCCACCGAATCCCCTGGGATCCACTCAGCGCCCAATCCCTCGCAGCCTCCACCTTCTCCTCGTTATTTCCCTCCTGCCCAACCACCATCGACGCCCAAATCCTGCAGGAGCCCGAGCTCCTCTGCCCGTCGCCTCCCGAGGCCTCATGCCACCCCGAGCGTCCTCACGCCGGCGTCCCAGCCACCTGGACCGTGCCTCGTCGTCTCGAGCAGGAACGCTCGTCCTCGTCTCTCTCGACGCCCGTTGCCCCTCGTCGGAGCTCCTCTCCAGCACGCCGCCGTTGAGCGCCACCGCAAAGAAGCGGCCAGGCGAGCCCCGTCGCCGCGCCTCTCTTTCCCTTGCTCCTCATCTCGGACTCATCTCCTCTCTCCTCATCGGACAGGAAAACGCCATGGCCGCCTCGAGCTCCGTCTGCGTGCCGTCGTTGCCGGATCCGGCGCCGCCAGCCGGATCCGCCCCATCTCCACCTCGCTGCCTTCCTCGCCGCCGTAGACCCTGTTCGCCGCTGCGCCGCTGCGCGTTCGTTGCGTCGTCAGAGCTCGAGTTCGAGTCCCTCTGCCTCACGCTGCGTTGACAGCGTCGCTAGCCACGTCGGCAGACGAGCCTCCTTTTCGCTGCTCACAGGCCGTGATCCCGCGCTTAAGCCCCTATGTCGGCCACCTCCTCCACCAAGCGGGAAAGCCCGTGGGTGAGGCCACACCCCAGCAGCCTCCCCGCCTTGGCCTCTCCTCAAACCGGCCTTGGCCCATGGTGAGAACCCCAGCCCAGCGCCCAAAGAGTTTCAGCCAGTTTTTTTTTCATGTGCGAATTTGTCAAGTTTTCCAGAGATGACAGATTTGCGTAAAACCTCATGTTCATGCATTTAATATCTCACAAACCGTGCATCGGATTAAAATGACTTATATATGCAAAATGCTTAGTTTTTCATCTAGTTTCATAATCTGCCACTTTCATCCATGTTTAAAATGTTTAACATGCTGTTTGTTTAAATTTGCTTAAATAATATGTTAAAATGATTTATTTCATAACTAAATAACCATAGCTCGGTTTTAAATAAATTATATATGTAAATGGGGTAGAAAAATGCCTAGTTTAACATGGTGTACTTACTTTGCATGTTTAACAACTCTAAAATTGTGTTTAGGGCAGAACAGTACCAAACCTAATATATGCACATGAGGATTTCCGGAATTATCGTTTGTTGCTTCCGGCCTCATTTAAACTTGCCTAGATAGGTAGTTTCATCATGCTTCACCTCTTGCCATGTTTTACAACATTTAATATTGTTGAGTACCTAACCGAGAGAGAACTAAATAATTGATGTGGTGTTTCGTCAATATGCAACTCGTAGCATATTGGGCTCCATTTAACTTGTAGTTTTGTTTGTGCATATTGCCATGCCATGAATCATTAAACCGGACATGCATCATACTTGTTTGCGCATCATGCCATGTTTATGTGATGGTTGTTTACTATGTTGTTTGTTTGTTTCCGGGTTGCTTCTCTCGTTAGCTTCGATTTCGTTCCGGAGTTGTGAGGATTCGTTCGACTACGTCCGTTTGTCTTCTTCATGGACTCGTTCTTCTTCCTTGCGGGATTTCGTGCAAGATGACCATACCCTCGAAATCACTTCTATCTTTGCTATGCTAGTTGCTCGCTCTTTTGCTATGCCTATGCTACGATGCCTACCACTTGCTATATCATGCCACCCATATTGCCATGTCAGCCCCTAACCATCCTTTTCCTAGCAAACCGTTGATTGGCTATGTTACCGCTTTGCTCAGCCCCTCTTATAGCGTTGCTAGTTGCAGGTGAAGTTGAAGTTTGTTCCTTGTTGGAACATGGAGATGTTATTCATGATCGGAACATGTTTACTTGTTGGGGATATCACAATATATATCTGCTATAATTAATACATCTATATACTTGGTAAAGGGTGGAAGGCTCGGCCTTATGCCTGGTGTTTTGTTCCACTCTTGCCACCCTAGTTTCCGTCATACCGGTGTTATGTTCCTTGATTTTGCGTTCCTTACACGGTTGGGTGATTTATGGGACCCCCTTGACAGTTCGCTTTGAATAAGACTCGCCCAAAGAAGGCCCAACATTGGTTTTACCATTTGCCACCTAAGCCTTTTTCCCCGGGTTTTCGCGAGCCCGAGGGTCATCTTTTATTTTAACCCCGGACCGGTGCTCCTTCGAGTGCTGGCCCAATCGAGCTACTGCAAGGGCCACCACGGGAAACTTCGAGGCTTGGTTTTACTCGTAGCTAGTCTCATCCGGATGTGCCACGAGAACGAGATATGTGCAGCTCCTATCGGGATTTGTCGGCACAATCGGGCGGCTTTGCTGGTCTTGTTTTATTGTTGTCGAAATGTCTTGTAGTCCGGGATTCCGAGATTGATCGGTCTTCCCAGAGAAGGAATATCCTTCGTTGACCGTGAGAGCTTATAATGGGCTAAGTTGGGACACCCCGCAGGTAATATCTTTCAAAGCCGTGCCTGGTTATGAGGCAGATGGGAATTTGTTAATGTCCGGTTGTAGAAAACCCGAAGTTGACCTCAAATAAATACACATCAACTGCGTGTGTAACCGTGATGGTCTCTTCTCGGCGGAGTCCGGAAGTGAACACGGTGTTGGAGTTATGTCGACGTAAGTAGTTCAGGATCACTTCTTGATCGCTACTAGCTTCACGTCCGTGCTTTGCTTCTCTTCTCGCTCTCTTTTGTAAGTAGCCACCATATATGCTAGTCGCTGTCGCAGCTCCACTATACTACTCGTCCTTCCTATAAGCTTAAATAGTCTTGATCTCATGGTGTGAGATTGCTGAGTCCCCGTGGCTCATGATACTTCCAAAACAGTTGCAGGTGCCGACGATGCGGCAGGTGACTCAACCGAGCTCAAGTGGGAGTTCGACGAGGAACGTGGTCGTTACTATGTGTCTTTTCCTCGATGATCGTGAGTGGTGCCCGATTGGGACGATCGGGATCCGTGTAGCATTTGGGGTATCTTCTTTTATTTTGGTTCCGTAGTCGGACCTTGAGTGTACTACGAATGATGGATGTTTAATTATGTCTTGTGTGAAGTGGCATTTGTAAGCCAACTATGTATCTCTTTCCCTATGTATTACATGGGTTGTGTGAAGATTACCTCACTTGCGACATTGCTTTCAATGCGGTTATGCCTCTAAGTCGTGCCTCGACACGTGGGAGATATAGCCGCATCGAGGGCGTATAATCAAGCAAATGGCCGAGGAATCACGCCAGATCTGCGTGCAGAGCCCTCGAGAAGGTGTTGATAAAGGTGGCCTTCCGCAATCCGGGCCTCAACCTTAACGGCGCCCTCGGATCCTTGCCGCCAGATGCCAACGTGGAGGAGTTTCAAAGCCCTTGTCGCACTCCATTGTGGACAAGGTGAACAAGATCAAGCGGATCGATGGCGACCCGCGTGGACTAGGCTGCCAACTTCATCTTTCCCTTGTCGCTGCCGATCATGTTTAGGACACTTTGTTAGATCGGCGACAAGTTATTTTGTAATATACTCTATCTTAGGCGATCAATGCAACGTTATTTTTCTACTTGATTCCTTCCTTTGTAATGCGTTTACGCTTTACGCATTTGGGGGACTTGTCGGTGCGGGCACCTTTGTCATGCGCCGAGTGCTGAACGTCGGCGACTACCGGCAAGGTGCCGCCCGACAAGCAACCTTGTCGCGACTAGCTGCAATTCACTTAAGTTGTTGAGCGGACTCGAAACAAAGTAAGGGCGCGACTAGCCGGCGAGTTGGTTCCTCTGCGCATAGGTTTTCCATACAAAGTACTATCGTTCGAGGAAGATAACTTAAAAATTTAAAAATTGATTGCTCAAACTTTGGCAACTTAGCTTTTCTGTCTCTTGCTTCCCGATGAGGTGAAGCTTCCTCGAGCGGTGCCTGGTCCATAGTATTATCTCCTCCTCCTCCCCTGGTTAACTTGTGCGCGAGGGAGCCTTCCTTTCTTTGAGAAAAGAGAAAGAAGAGGAAATAAAGTTATGGAGCCTAGCGGCTCGATTTTGCTTACCGGGTTTGGTTGCTGCACAAAGTGTTAGCCAAAACATGCAATAAAATGATGAAAGCATGAATTTGACGAGTTGTGCGCAACACATGAGCTTTACTGATGCACAGGGTCTGCGCCCGGCTTTCTACAAAGGATTACATGCAACTGCGGCAAGACTTGTACAAAAGGTGGTTGCCGGAACGGGTTCCGACAACCGCGCCCTATGGGTAAAACTTACGAAGATGTTCAATGTTCCAGGAGTTGCTCACCGGAATGCCATCTTCGGTCTCAAGGCGAACAGCGCCAGGCCTATTGACTTGTTTTACCCGATAAGGACCCTCCCACTTCGGCGTCAACTTGTTTGAATTCTTGGCAGACTGAACGCGCCGAAGAACAAGGTCGCCTTCCTCGAGACTTCTGGCACTAACTCTGCGGCTATGGTAGCGACGCAAAGCTTGTCAGAAGCGGCGGCTCGCGACAATGCCTCGAAGACGATCCTCCTCAAGGAGCAGCGCGTCATCTTGTCGTAGCTGCTCTTGCTCAAGCTCATCATAAGCGAGCACTCGAGGCGATCCGTATCACGAAGTTCCGTGGGGAGAACTGCCTCTGCTCCATAGACTAGAGCAAAAGGTGTCCGCCGGTGGCTCGATTTGGCGTCGTCCTGATCGACCAAAGAACCACCGGCAGCTCCTCAATCCAGTTTCTTCCGCACTTGTGCAGCCTGTCGAAAGTTCTGGTCTTGAGTCCGCGCAGCACTTCACCATTTGCCCTCTCTGCTTGACCGTTGCTTCTCGGGTGAGCCACGGAAGCAAAGCAGACCTTGGCGCCAAGATCTTGGACGTACTGCATGAAGGTGCGATCAGAATTGTGTGCCGTTGTCGGTGATGATCCGGTTAGGGATTCAAACGGCAAACAATCGACCAAGAACTTGGATCACCGATCGTGTCGTCACCTTCCTCATCGCTTCCACTTCCGCCACTTTGTGAACTTGTCGATGGCGGCGAACAAGTATTCAAAGCCCCGACATTTCGGGGAAGGGGCCGAGGATGTCGAGCCCCTGCATCAAAATGGCGGGATAAAGGGATCGTCTGGAGAGCTTGAGCCGGCTGGTGTATCTGTTTGGAATGGAACCGCACGCTTCACACTTGGTTACTTGTGCAGTTGCATCACGGAGGGCTGTCGGCCAGAAGAAACCTTGCCGGAAAGCTTTGCGGCAAGTGCTCTTGCGCCAATGTGGTGACCACATATGCCTCCGTGTATCTAAGCCAACAGCTTACATCCATCTTCCACGGGAATACACTTCAATTTCACACCGTTGAGTCTTCTTCGCATGCGATGCTATCGACAAACCGGTACATACTTGACCGCCGGGCTACTCTTTCCGCTTCTTCTTGCTCTTCGGAAGTTCTCCGTCTCAAGGAAATGGACAATCTGCTGCGCCCATCTTTGGAGCTTGCGGCTCGACAACAAGGACTAAAGGCACATTCGCTGCCGCAGGAACATCAGCTTCCACGGCAAGAACCTGCGGCCTGCCGGAGCTTGATGCTCCCGACAAGCTTGCCGGAGCAAGACTTGTCGAGAGCGTCGCTTCAACGAAACAAACCACAGGGCTGTCGGAGCAGCATCGCTCCTCAAAGACTGTTGGTGTTGATCTTGGGAACCTTCGCAACGACGGCTTCGGGAAGCTCTGTCGGAAAGTAGTCACCAGAGGTCAACTTCCTCTTCTTGCTTTGTCCAGTTGATGGTGTTACGGTTGGCTGAGTCAGCTTGAGCACGAAAATCCCTGGTTACATTGTGCAACTTAAGTGCGGCGCACTTTGACAGCCGTCGGCAATATCATTCTCGAGCTCTTGGAACATGTTCCATTTGCAGGCCGTCAAAGTGCTCTTCTAGCTTCCTCACTTCACCAACGTAGGCTTCCATCAACGGACTCTGGTAATCTTTGTTCACTTGGTGGACGACAAGTTGCGAGTCACCCCTGACAATAAGCTTTTTGATCCCAAGGTCCACTGCGATCCTGAGACCGCAAGCAAACCTTCATACTCTGCGGTATTGTTTGTCGCTTGCTCCTTGGGAAAGTGCATCCGAACTACGTACTTGAGGTGCTCTCCGGTGGGTGCGATAAGCAAGACGCCGCACCGGCGCTGCTGCGGCGAGAAGGCACCATCAAAGTACATCACCCACTCTTTGCTTGCTTCTTTGACGGGAATGCTCGTCTCCGGAATCTCTTCATCCGGTGTTGGCGCCCATTCTGCTATGAATTTCGCCAACGCTACGCTTTGGATAGTTGATGTGCTTTCAAACTTAAGACCAAAGCTTGAGCGGTTCCAATGCCCACTCGACAATCCCGCCTGCCGCTTCGGATTCTGCGGTATCCTCTTCAATGGAAAGTGAGTGACAACTGTTATCTCATGTGCTTGGAAGTAATGGCGCAGCTTTCTCGAGGCCATGAGGAGGCCGAAAAGCAATTTCCACACACCAGAGTACCTTGACCTAGCCCCTGCAGGAGGGAACTGACAAAGTAGACTGGGCGCTGCACCATCCTTTTCTGCATCTGTTCACGTGTCTGCGCGGATTCATCCTTGTCGGGACCAGAGCTTGTCGGCGAAGCCCCTTGCTTGTCACTGGATGTGCTTGCCGTGGTTGCCGGCTCGTCATCCGCCTCCCTCTCCGCTACTAACACAACACTAACCACTTGATTGGTTGCCGCTATGTATAGCAGCAACTTCTCTTGTGGCCTAGGTGCGACAAGTGTTGGAGTGGAGGACAGGTATCTCTTCAAGTCCTGCAGCACAACCTCTGCTTCGGGAGTCCATTTCATTGGACCTGCCTTTTTCAAAATCTTGAAAAATGGCAGGGCGCGCTCAAAGAGACCTAGAAATAAACTCACGAGAGCAGCCATGCAACCGGCAAGTCTTCGTACATCCTTGACGCGCTTTGGTGCTTCAATCTGCTCAATGGCCTTGATCTTGTCGGGATTAGCTTCAATCCCTCGTTGCGACACGAAGAACCCGAGAAGCTTGCCGGAAGGGACTCCAAACACGCACTTCTCGGGGTTGAGCTTGAGGTTGATCTTGCACAGATTTGCAAAGGTTTCATCCAAATCTTGAACCAGAGTTGCTTTGTCCTTGCTTTTGACCACTATGTCATCCATGTAGGCTTCTACATTTCTGTGCATTTGCGGCTCAAAAGCGTCATGGACTACCCTTGCAAACGTTGAACCAGCATGCTTCAAACCGAAAGACATCCGTATGAAACAGTATGTGCCACATGGTGTAATGAATGAGGTCTTCTCCTCATCTTCTTCAGCCATGAAGATCTGATGGTATCCTGAATATGCATCAAGAAACGAAAGCAAATCACATCCAACCGTGGAGTCAACAATCTGGTCAATGCGCGGCAAGGGAAATAGATCTTTGGGACAAGCTTTATTAACATCCGTGAAGTCAATACAAAGTCTCCATTTTCCATTTGCCTTGCGCACGACTTCTGTGATTGGCCAACCACGTAGGATGGAGCACTCCTCGACAAGGCCGCCGCTTCCGGTTTCTTTATCTCTTGACTATGAATTCTTGGCGCCCACCGCTTGCTTCACGACTTTTTGCTTGACGGGCCGCGCATGAGGACAAACGGCCAGGCGGTGCTCAATCACTTTCACGGGAACACCGGGGATGTCGACGGTTGCCATGCAAACACGCCAACATTCGCCCGCAGAAAGCAACGAGCGCCGCTTCCTATTTAGGGTCGAGAGAGGCACTGATGGTAAAGGTACCACCAGTGCCGCCCTCCTTGGCGGGCACCTTCTTGGTCTTTGGCGGAGCCACCATCTTCTTGCACTTGCCGGTGGAGCTCGATGGTGCGTCCTCGACGGTAGCGCAGCACTCAAAGGGTGCGCTTGCCGAGTAGGCATCGAGCTCTTGCCGGACTTGGACTTGGTCTTCTTCCCCGGAGCTTCAGCCGCAAGTGTTTGGCAACTGTCGCAGCCGCTGCATCCCGGTAGATCTTGTCGGCACAGATAAGGGCATCCTTCTTGTCGCCATGGACAGAGATGACGCTTATCGGCCTGGCATCTTGAGTAAGTTGTAGGCGTAGTGAGAGGCTGCCATGAACTTGGCGAGTGTTGGGCGACCAAGTATCCCATTGTAAGGCAATGGGAAATCGGCAACGCCGAATGTGACCCTCTTAGTCCTCGAAGTTCAGCTTCACGCCAAATGTTACAAACAGCGTAATCTTCCCCTTCAGCTTGCTCCTTCCCGGATTGATTCCTTGGAAGGTGCCGCCTCTTCGAGCTCATTGTCGTGGATTTGAAGCTTCGGAGCACCGCGAGGAGATCAGATTCAAGCCGCCCTGCCGTCAACTAGCATTTTGGTGACCTTGAGGTTGCGGATGGTTGGTGAGACCAACATCGGCAAGCACCCGACCGCGATTATGCGATCGTGGTGGTCCTCAATATCAAAAATGATAGGCGTGTTGGACCACTTCAGAGGCTTGCGTGACTCTACGGATGGTTCCGCTGCATTGACCTCCGCATCCATTGCTTGAGTTTGCGGTGGGAGGTATGCAGGAAGCACCTCTCAACGCAGAGGACCTCTGTGGCTTTCTCGAAACTCCCCGCTCATCGGCGCCGTCGTCTTCCATATCTTCGTCGTCGTCATCATCTTCATCCTTGTCGCGCCGCTGGAGGTCGATCTCCTTGCCGCTGCTTGGCCTTGCCGCTGGCGTCCTCCCCGGACGGACGCTTTCTTGCTTGCTCCCCCGGCACCTTCCTGGGCCTTCTCCTTGTCACGCCGCTTCGTACTCAGCTCTTCGCTGTTCGACAAGCTGCTCGACCTTCTTGCAGCTCTGGAGGTCGTGGCCCTTGGTGCGGTGGATCTTGCAAGATCGCTTGCGGAGTTGTCCTGCTTGTCGGCGGCCGCTACCGACTGGTGGTTGGCGTCAGCGGCAACCTCCTTGCCGGAGCCACCAGCCTTGGCGTTCTTGTCGCCACCTCCCTTGCCGGACTGCTCAACAGCTAGCACCTCTCTACCTTTCTTCTTCCTGTTGCCTCACCGGGGTCCTTCTTTGCCGGGCGGTGTCCTCACTGCCGATCCTGCTTCCGCATTCTCTCTGGAGTCTCCTCCTTCCTCAAAGACGTGCACACTTGTCGGCCAAGGCGTACAGCTCACCGACGTCCTTGACTTTGCACATCGCCATCTCCTCCTCATCCTGCGGTTCCGCACATTCGATGAAATGCACCGATCATCGCGGCAGGGTGGACGTGCAGGATGTTGTAGTGCACACGGCTGAATCTCTGAATGAACTTGCGCAGGATTCTCCTTCCTTCCGGGCGGCAGATGAAGGTCACTCTCTTGGCCATGAGGCTTGTGGCCACCGTGAAGGCACCAACAAACCGATGGCACAGATCCGCCCAAGAGGATATGGAGCTGTCCGGCAAGTGCATGAGCCAAGACTCGACGTTGGGCTTGAGCACGAGCGGGAAGTAGTTGGCGAGGATCTTGTCGTCCCGCCCCCCGCAGCTCGCACCGCGATGGTGTAGATGCTTTGAGGAACTCGACGGGTGCGCCCCGCCATCATACTTCTCCGGCACGTCTGGTTTGAAGTTTTTCTGGCTGGGCCACTGGACTTGCCGCAGCTCACGAGTGAACGCAGGGCAACCTATCGCATACGGCAAGTCGCCTGGCCCCTCGGGCGCGTGCATGTCAACAGAAGGCCCAGCGCGCTTGTCGGATCGACGTCGCGCTTCTCTTCGGCGCCGATGCGAAGTTCGAGCGTCCTCTTGTTGTCGCTCATGAAGAACTTGGCGCTGATCGCGGCGAGCTCGGCGGATCCGACGACGCGGTGGAGTCGCTGTCGAGGTGGATCCGGTGAGTCGGCGATCTTGGCTTTCGTGGCGGAGAGTGCACGGTGGTTGCACCTCTGACAGTCTCGTCGCCACCGGCTCGTGCCTTGTCGTCTCGCCGCGGCAACGATGGCATTGGTTGCCGTGGAGCGTCGCCATTGGCAAAGACGATGAGGCTCTGGATAGTGGCCCTCCACTCGTCGACCTTGTCGGCCGTTGGAGGGTAGTCGAGGAGCAGCTGAGCTCTCGCCAGAGCTTCGCTGGAGTAGTGGGTGGCATTGGCAAGCGGTGCGAGGAGCGGATATGCTCGGACTTCTAACTACGTTAGAAGGAGCAGCACCCGTCCGGGCGATCAGATCTCACTCGTACAAGCATGTTGGCGCGCATGCTGGTCTTGAGGGTCTCGATCCAACGAACGTATGGCGCCAGAACTCCATGACGTTGTTGGTCCCGCCCCCGAGATGGGCGCGGGATGCGCGGACGCCGAGGTTTGCGGGCCTTGTCCTTGGACTTGGCAACGCGTCGCGAGCACCTTCGCCGGGCGCCCGTTCCTCTCCGCCAGTTCGCCCCACCACCCGCTTGCTGCGGTGAGGGTGGGTACGACGTGACGGCTCTGCTGCCGCCAAGCCTTCTTCTTCGGTGGCATGTTGAGGAAGATGTTGATGACGCCTCGTGTGAACGCCGGATCGGATTCACACGGCCTCGACGCTTCTACCGGGCGCGCCAAAGATGTCGGGAGGCTGATCGTACCCACGGACACCTATGGGGCCGGGCGGACCAGGCGTCACGCCGCCAAGCCTTCTTCTTCGGTGGCATGTTGAGGAAGATGTTGATGACGCCTCGTGTGAACGCCGGATCGGATTCACACGGCCTCGACGCCTCTACCGGGCGCGCCAAAGATGTCTGGGAGGCTGATCGTACTCCACGGACACCTATGGGGCGGCGGACCAGGCCCCTTTGTGGTTCGGAGGGGGCGGAGATCGCACGAAGAGCGGATCGAGGCGAGGCACACGAGCAGTTTACCCAGCTTCGGAGCTCTCCGGAGAGATAAAACTCCTACTGCTGCTTGTTTGATTTATTGTGTTCTTGCTAGGGAGCGATGAGAGCTACAAAACCTAGCGTGAGTGTATCTGGTCTCGAGTGAGTCGAACGAACCGAACCCCCTCTACGTTGCACATGGGCCTCCTTTTATATGCTAAAGGGTCTCCGGCGGTGGCAACATAGATGAGGGTACAAATGTAAAACAGGAGTTGGTACACCTACTAACAAAGGTACAAAGTGCAAAATACCTAACTCGACGGCAAGGGACAAAAGCAATAAATGCCCGTCGATTGTCGCCCAAACAAAGGCAACAGAGACCGTCAGTGCGCCTCCGCCGCCACGATGGCAAGCTTGTCGCCGCTTATCGCTGCTCTCTCCGCTGGCTGCACAGCCTCTTGACACGCTGCATGGAATGTTCCCATGGCGACACGCTATGGGATGAGCTGGAGCGGAGAGGGAGAGAGTTGCTTGCCGCGGCAAGCGCCTTGCCGCGGCCGAATCCTTGTCGCGTCCGGAGGCTTGTCGCGCCTGAGCCTTCCCGGCAAGCTCCTCTTGCCGGGCCTTGTCTTCTGCATGCCTCGAGGTGGCCTTCCCGACAAGCTCCTCTTGCCGGGGCCTTGTCTTCTTAATCAACTACTTTGTCCTTGAATGGCTCCAAAGGAGCCACGGAGGATCTTGGCGGTGACGAGGCAAACCCTGCCGCGGGGTGCTGCAACTGTCCGTGCACGAGTACGGGATACTAGGGTACCCCTACTCTAGTACACCGACAAGTATGAACCCTAGGCCTTGTTTCCTATCATTGCAATACCATTTACGCTCACGTTTATCACTTGTTACCTTGCTGTTTTTATTATTTCAGATTACAAAAACCTATATCCACCATCCATATTGCACTTGTATCACCATCTCTTCGCCGAACTAGTGCACCTATACAATTTACCATTGTATTGGGTGTGTTGGGGACACAAGAGACTCTTTGTTATTTGGTTGTAGGGTTGCTTGAGAGAGACCATCTTCATCCTATGCCTCCCACGGATTGATAAACCTTAGGTCATCCACTTGAAGGAAATTTGCTACTGTCCTACAAACCTCTGCACTTGGAGGCCCAACAACGTCTACAAGAAGAAGGTTGCGTAGTAGACATCAAGCTTTTCTGGCACCGTTGCCGGGGAAGCTAGGTAAGTGAAGGCATATCTTTAGATCTTGCAATCGAATCTTTTTGTTTCTTGTTTTATCACTAGTTTAGTTTATGAAAGAAAATTACCAAAAAAATGGAATTGAGTTTGTCTCATACGCTTCACCTTTTTAATATCTTTCGTGAGTATGATGGAAAGGAAAATTGTGCCGAAGTGTTAGAAGAAGAATGCATTAAAATGTTTGGCACTAAATCTTTGTATGATGAGCATGATTGCAATGTTGTTAGTATAAACTCCTTGAATATCCATAGTACTAATGATGATTGCACTAGTTATGATGAAAATGTCTCCTATAAACATGTCAATTTTTGTGGAGTGCATTGGGTTTGCAAGTACACACCAAATAGGGAAGATAGATATTGCAAGAGGCATAAGTACTTAGAAACTAAATTTTTGCAAGAAAGTCTTGATGATTGTGCTGAAAGATTCAATATTTTTCGTGCCCCTTGTGAACTTTGCAATGAACATGGTCATTTAAAGCTCCAATGCTATTTGTTTCATGATCAAGTCGTGTCCAAATATTGTGATAATTTGATTACCCTTGAGCATCATAAAGAGCTTAGTCTTCTTTTGGGGTATGAGGAAATGAAACGTATAACTGAGGTTATTCCAAAGTTTAATCTTTATGGAATTCTTGATTTTGATCTAGAGAAGATTTGTATGTATTGTGCGGTGAGTTGCATTGAAAATCCTTATATTGCCAATTACATAAAGAAAAGAAAACAAATAGAGGATGAAGAGAATACTAATGAAAGGTAAGAGACTTCCCAATATCCTCCTATTATTTCTTATGATGAATCAGGTAACGAGGAGGAGCCTTCTATTCAACCAATCTCATTAATAAGGAGCTCCAAAAAGAGGATTGAACCCACACATGATGTGGTGAAGAATAAGAAAAGAAAAAGGAAGAGAGGTAAAAATGTATCTCTCCCAAATAATTTTGCTCCTATTATTGTTGTGCCTCATGAAAATGAATCAAAAATAATTGTGGAAGATGATGCACTTGACGATCTCATTATGCCTATTGCTTGTTGTGATGATTATGATTGGGAAGATAATGATACTTCTTATGATCTTGAAAATCTTTTTGGCACTTGCTTGGAAGAATATAATAATTGCTATACTATTGGTGCTATCCATACTATTAATGATGAGAGTGATTATGCTAATGATATGCAAAGCCACAAGTTTGGGGAAGCTATGTTTGATGAAGATGATATTTTTTGTCCCCCAAGCTTTGATGAGGAAATTTACTATGATGAAAGCATGCCTCCTATCTATGATGATTATTGTGATGACACGTATGCTTTAAAGAATAATGATAACCATGAAACTTGTCATCTTGATCTTAATTTTCAATCACATGATAGTTATTTAGTTGAGTTTGCTCCCACTATTATTCATGGGAAGAATTTTGCTTATGTGGAGAGTAATGAAATTTCTATGCTTGTAGATCATGAAAAGAATGCTTTAGGTGCTGGTTATATTGTTGAATTCATTCATGATGCTACTGAAAATTATTATGAGGGAGGAATATATGCATGTAGGAATTGCAATAATATCAAGTTTCCTCTCTATGTGCTTAAAGTTTTGAAGTTATGCTTGTTTTACCTTCCTATGCAAGATGATTCTTGTTCCCATAAGTTGTTTGTTCACAAAATCCCTATGCATAGGAAGTGGGTTAGACTTAAATGTGCTAGTCATATTCTTCATGATGCTCTCTTTATGTTTCAATTCTTATCTTTTATGTGAGCATCATTGAAATCATCATGCCTAGCTAGGGGCGTTAAACGATAGCGCTTGTTGGGAGGCAACCAATTTTATTTTTAGTTTTTTGCTTTTGCTTCTGTTTAGGAATAAATAATCCATCTAGCCTCTTTCTAGATGTGGTTTTGTGTTTTAATTAGTGTTTGTGCCAAGTAGAACCTTTGGGAAGACTTGGGTGAAGTCTTTATGATCATGCTGTAAAAAACAGAAACTTTAGCGCTCACGAGATTAGCTTCAACTTTTTACTGGAGAGTGCTATTTAGTTGATTCTTTTTGCAGATGATTACTAGAAAAATTTCTCAGGTCCACCAATTTATTTTAGAATTTTTGGAGTTCCAGAAGTTTGCGTTAGTTACAGATTACTACAGACTGTTCTGTTTTTGACAAATTCTGTTTTCATTGTGTTGTTTGCTTATTTTGATGAATCTATGGCTAGTAAAATAGTTTATAAACCATATAAAAGTTGGAATACAGTAGGTTTAACACCAATATAAATAAATAATGAGTTCATTACAGTACCTTGAAGTGGTGTTTTGTTTTCTTTCGCTAACGGAGCTTACGAGTTTTCTGTTAAGTTTTGTGTTGTGAAGTTTTCAAATTTTGGGTAAAGATTCGATGGACTATGGAATAAGGAGTGGCAAGAGCCTAAGCTTGGGGATTACCAAGGCACCCCAAGGTAATATTCAAGGACAACCAAGAGCCTAAGCTTCGGGATGCCCCGGATGGCATCCCCTCTTTCGTCTTCGTTCATCGGTAACTTTACTTGGAGCTATATTTTTATTCACCACATGATATGTGTTTTGCTTGGAGCGTCATTTTATTTTCTTTAGATTTGATTGCTGTTATTTATAATAATGTTTTGCATCTTTAGTTTCAATAAAAAGTCAAGGATAGCCTTTGCCATGCTTATTTTGCTAGTATACATGTTGCTGTTTGAAAACAGAAAGTTTACCGCTGTTGCAAAAATTCCCTAGAAAAGTCAGAGCATGATATAATGTTGAAACTTTTTGCATGATGAGCTCTCATAAATTTAATACAGTGGTAATTTTAGTTCATAATTTTTGGAGTTAGGTAAGTATGATGAATCTTGCATTCTTTACAGACTATACTGTTTTGGCAGATTGCTGTTATGGTTGCATTGTTTGCATATGTTTGCCTGTTTAATGATTCTATTTGAGGATAGGACTATTAAATATGCAGAGGCATTTAGTATGCAATGTTGAATAATAACTTTAGTGATTTGTTACAGTAGGAAATGATAAGGTTTTGCATTGGTTTATACTAACCTATCTCACGAGTTCTTGTTGAGTTTGGTGTTGATGAAGCTTTTTGAGAAAAAGAGAAACTATGATATGAGAGGAATTAAGGAGACACAAAAGTTCAAGCTTGGGGATGCCCAAGGCACCCCAAGATAATATTTCAAGAAGTCTCAAGCATCTAAGCTTGGGAATGCCCCGATAGGCATCCCACCTTTCTTCTTCAACAACTATCGGTTAGTATCGGTTGAGCCTAAGTTTTTGCTTCTTCACATGAGTTGTGCTATCCTTGCATTGTCATTTTATTTTGTTTTGCTTGCTGTTTGAATAAAATACCAAGATATGAAATTATTAAATGGGAGGGTCTTCACATAGTTGCATAATTATTTAGCTACTCATTGATCTTCACTTATATCTTTTGGAGTAGTTTGTTGTTTGCTCTAGTACTTCACTTATATCTTTTAGAGCACGACGGTGGTTTTATTTTGTAGAAATTAATGAACTCTCATGCTTCACTTATATTATTTTGAGAGTATTAAATAGCATGGTAATTTTCTTAAATAATCCTAATATGCTAAGCATACAAGATTTGTAAGAATTCTTATGAGTGTGTTGAATACTAAGAGAAGTTTGATACTTGATAATTGTTTTGAGATATGGAGGTAGTGATATTAAAGTCATGCTAGTTAGGTGATTATGAATTTAAAGAATGCTTGTGTTGAAGTTAGCAAGTCCCATAGCATGAACATATGGTTAAAGTTGTGTAACAAATTTGAAACATGAAGTGTACCTGGCTTGTGCATCCTTATGAGTGGCGGTCGGGGACCATGATGGTCTTTTCCTACCAATCTATGCCCCTAGGAGCATGTGCGTAGTACTTGATTTTTGATGACTTCTAAATTTTTGCAATAAGTATATGAGTTCTTTTGACTAATGTTGAGTCCATGGATTATACGCACTTTTACCTTTCCGCCTTTGCTAGCCTCTTGATGCACTGCATTGCCCTTTCTCACCTTGAGAGTTGGCGCAAACTTCGCCGGTGCATCCAAACCCCATGATATGATACGCTCTATCACACATAAACCTCATTATATCTTCCTCAAAACAGCCACCATACCTACCTATTATGGCATTTCCATAGCCATTCCGAGATATATTGCCATGCAACTTTCCACCGTTCCGTTCATCATCATCATCATCATGACATACTTTACTTTTGTCATATTGCCATTGCATGATCATGTAGTTGACATCGTATTTGTGGCAAAGCCACCATGCATTATTTTTCATACATGTCACTCTTGATTCATTGCACCATCCCGCACATCACGGAGGCATTCATATATAGTCATATCTTGTTCTAGTTTCGAGTTGTAATCCTTATGTTGTAATCAGTAGAAGTGTGATGATCATCATTATTAGAGCATTTCCCAATCAAAAAAAAGAGAAAGGCCAAAAATAAAAAAAAGAAGGGCCAAAAAAATAAATAAATTAAAAGGGCAATGCTACTATCTCTTTTTCCACACTTGTGCTTCAAAGTAGCACCTTGTTCTTCATGTAATGAGTCTCATATATTATGCTTCAAAGTAGCACCATGTTTTTCATATAGTGAGTCTCATAAGTTGTCTTTTTCATACTAGTGGGAATTTTTCATTATAGAACTTGGCTTGTATATTCCTATGATGAGCTTCCTCAAATGCCCTAGGTCTTCGTGGAGCAAGCAAGTTGGATGCACACCCACTAGTTTTCTTTTGTTGAGCATTCATTTATAGCTCTAGTGCATCCGTTGCATGGCAATCCCTACTCCTCATGTTGACATCAATTGATGGGCATCTCCATAGCCCGTTGATTATCCTCGTAAATGTGAGACTTTCTCCTTTTTGGTCTTCTCCACGCAATCCCATCATCATATTATATTCCACCCATAGTGCTATATCCATGGCTCACGCTCATGTATTGCGTGAAGGTTGAAAAAGTTTGAGATTATTTAAGTATGAAACAATTGCTTGGCTTGTCATCGGGGGTATAGAAGTTGGGAACATCTTTGTGTGACGAAAATGAAGCATAGCCTAACTATATGATTTTGTAGGGATGAACTTTCTTTTGCCATGCTATTTTGAGAAGACATAATTGCTTAATTAGTATGCTTGAAGTATTATTATTTTTATGTCAATATGAAATTTTGTATTGAATCTTTCGGATCTGAATATTCATATCGCAAGTAAGAAGAATTACAATGAAATTATGCCAACTAGCATTCCACATCAAAAATTATCTTTTTTATCATTTACCTACTCGAGGACGAGCAGGAATTAAGCTTGGGGATGCTTGATACGTCTCCAACGTATCTATAATTTTTATTGCTCCATGCT
This sequence comes from Aegilops bicornis, assembly GCA_021605145.1. Classification (NCBI taxonomy): domain Eukaryota; kingdom Viridiplantae; phylum Streptophyta; class Magnoliopsida; order Poales; family Poaceae; genus Aegilops; species Aegilops bicornis. The sequence goes on along the minus strand of CM038675.1, from coordinate 390,005,756 downwards.
ATATTATCTACTGTTTTGGGCAATATTAGGCTTTATTTTCCACTTTTATATTACTTTTGGGACTAACCTATTAACCGGAGGCCCAGCCCATTTGTTGTTTTTGCCTATTTCAAGATTTCGAGGAAAAGGAATATCAAACGGAGTCAAAACAGAACGAAATCAACTGGAGAAGTTATTTTTGGAAGGAAAGCCACTCGATGGACTTGGGGTGCACGTCAGGAAAGAAGGGAGGTCATCACGAGGGTGGGGGGTGCGCCCACCCCCCTGGGGCGCGCCCCCTGCCTCGTGGCCCCCCTTCGGTCCACCGACGTACCCCCTGGACCCATATATACCTACGTATCATAAAACTTCCGTAACAGAAGATAGATCGGGAGTTCCGCTGCAAGCCTCTCAGAGCCACCAAAACCTCTCGGAGCCTGCTCCGGCACCACGGAGGGGGAACCCATCACCGTGGCCATCTTCATCATCCGGCGCTCTCCATGACGAGGAGGAGGTAGTAGTTCACCCTCGGGGCTGAGGGTATGTACCAGTAGCTATGTGTTTGATCTCTCTCTCTCGTGTTCCCTCTATGGCACGATCTTGATGTATCCTGAGCTTTGCTATTGTAGTTGGATCTTATGATGTTTCTCCCCCTCTACTCTCTTGTGATGAATTGAGTTTCCCCTTTTGAAGTTATCTTATCGGATTGAGTCTTTTATGAGAACACTTGATGTATGTCTTGCCGTGTTTATCTGTGGTGACAATGGGATATCACGTGCCACTTGATGTATGTTTTGGTGACCAACTTGCAGGTTCCGCCCATGAACCTATGCATAGGGGTTGGCACACGTTTTCTTGACTCTCCGGTAGAAACTTTGGGGCAATCTTTGAAGTACTTTTATGTTGGTTGGATGAATCTGAGATTGTGTGATGCATATCGTATAATCATGCCCACGGATACTTGAGGTGACAATGGAGTATCTAGGTGACATTAGGGTTTTGGTTGATTTGTGTCTTAAGGTGTTATTCTAGTACGAACTCTTTTATAGATTGATCCGAAAGAATAGCTTTGAGGTGGTTTCGCACCTACCATAATCTCTATGTTTGTTCTCCGCTATTAGTGGCTTTGGAGTGACTATTTGTTGCATGTTGAGGGATTGTTATATGATCTATCTATGTTATTATTGTTGAGAGAACTTGCACTAGTGAAAGTATGAACCCTAGGCCTTGTTTCCTATCATTGCAATACCGTTTACGCTCACGTTTATCACTTGTTACCTTGCTGTTTTATTATTTCAGATTACAAAAACCTATATCCACCATCCATATTGCACTTGTATCACCATCTCTTCGCCGAACTAGTGCACCTATACAATTTGCCATTGTATTGGGTGTGTTGGGGACACAAGAGACTCTTTGTTATTTGGTTGTAGGGTTACTTGAGAGAGACCATCTTCATCCTACGCCTCCTACCGATTGATAAACCTTAGGTCATCCACTTGAGGGAAATTTGCTACTGTCCTACAAACCTCTGCACTTGGAGGCCCAACAACGTCTACAAGAAGAAGGTTGCATAGTAGACATCATGCGACAACACCGCACAAGAGTAGTTGTGCATGAGCTGACCCCAGCGACACCGAGATTGCAACTACTCATGATGATGCTATATCTGAGCTATATGGAATGAAAGACAGACTGAAGGGCGTGCTTACACATTATGAAGGTACATTAGAACGTGCAACGGCCTGGGTTTGCCCACCCTTCTTGGAAGAGGGCCTCTTGTTGGACAATGTGCCATTGAAGCCGGGCTGCGTGAAGTGCTACATGACTGAAGTAAAGCCTGGATTCAATGAATTTGCCCTGAAGAATGTCCTAGGAGACTTTGATGAGCAAAGGACCTTGGGAGAAACACCGTTACATCACATCCAGTGGCCACGAAAGGAAATAGAGTTCATTGATGAGATCCCTGAAGCCCCGCCAAGAGCAACCGATGTCGCCCGTCAATCGGTGATGCTCTACTTGCCACAGCAGCTCTCACGTGCTTCCCCCTAAGAACCTAATACTCATAATCCGACGACTGATGCATCAACCTGTGATCAGCCGGCCCAACTTTGTGCCGTACAGGCCATGTCATCCTCCGCCCCAGAGTAGCCAGTGGCAAGGCCTACAACTATTGAAGATGCACCACCGGTTCAGATGTCGGCCGCTGAAGCAGCAGGGGGAGACCCAACTGCAGCACATGCTCAGCAGACCAACCTGGTGGAACGGACTACTAAGCATTCTGATGCTTTGGAACCGCCTGCTAAGCAGTCTGTAGGTCCAGAACCGACTGCTCATCAGTCTGTCGGTCCGCAGTGGCGTGATCAACATACCAATGCGTCAGCACTTCCTGCTTAGCAAACCAACGCGTTGGCACGGCTTCCTCAGCACACCTACAAGTTGGCACCACCTGCACAGAAACCCGACATAGCTTCAACGCATGGTCAGTAGTCCGATGCCTCTGCTCCTACAGCCCAACAGTTCGTCACAGCAGCACCACCAGCTCAACGGTCCGGCATAGATAAACCGTCTGCTAAGCAGTCCATTGAAGCTTCACCGTCTGCTCGACAGTCTACCTTGCAGCCAACCAGACGTTCTGCCAGAAATGCTTCAAGTACGAAGAAGGAAGCAGCCAAAAAGGCTGCACCCGCGAGGAAGCGCGGCGGGAGAGCGAAGAGGAAAGAGAACAATTGCCTCTTACTTAAAGCACTCATCGCCCAGAACCAAATTAATAGTAGGTTGTTCGAATTGGGGAGTAATATTATTTCTGGCGTCATGAATGATGAAGAAGTAGATTTGTTGATTGCTAAAATAAAGCAGACGTACTTGAAGCACGCAATTACGTCCATGGCCTGCCATTTCTTGTTGGTGAATACTTTGATGAGTGCAGCTCCAGTTGCCGCCAGTTACATGAATATTGCATGGATCAAATGTCAGCAGGTCTTCATGGTTTGCTAGTCCACTACAACAGAGATAATTTCCGACACGATGCTAGTTCCATCAATGTGTGTTTCGAGGACTTACATCTCTTCTTCAACTTCAACGAGCTCGATGCCACTCTTGTTAGATGCTTGATTTTGTAAGTACTTAACAAACTCTGATCAACTTCTCCATACAAGGTTGTAAATGATAAACAACTAACTGCATTTTATTCCTCTCAGGGGATTGAACGTGCAGAGAAGAAAAAGAGAGAGTGTGTATTTCATAGATCCTGCATTAGCAAATGGCAGAACATTAGATGGTAAGGACCTACGGGACTGGGCCATTAACACAGTCGTCCATCTCTTCGAAAACACATCCCATGCATAATTATTTCTCTGGCCATATCATGAACGGTAAGTCAAGTAAACAACCACGCATACACTGATTGTCTTTCAGATTTCGACATGATTCGTAAGTTCAAGGCTTTCTTAATATGTAGCGATCACTGGATATTGGTATTCATTGTTCCAAACAAGAACACAGTTTACTACATGGATTCTCTCAGAGAGTCAACAAACGCTCAGGATCTGATGCATCTTCAGCAATTCATGGATAGGTATTGAATTCTATGATGTTGGAATTAATTTGCATTCATATCTGGTTCAATAATTGATGTTGTCAAAATTCATCTTCATTTGCAGTGTGCTCGGATTGTGAAAAACTAAACCAGAGAACCTGTTCAAGAGGGAACTACCTCTGCAGCACGAGATTGTTTCTCCGGTAACACATCAAAATTCGTTATTTTTGGAAAATTTATCCAATAGTCTGCAAATACCTTTTCTTATGCTAGTCAAATGTTCAAGCTTCTAAATAAACCTCTTCCTATTTTTGTCCAAAGAAAAAAATGCATCTAACACCGGTTAGGTTGTTCCTAACAGGACAGCAAAAAAATTCAGTGTCCTCAGCAACAAGCAGGGACCAACCTTTGTGATACTATGTTTGCAGACACATGATCTCCATCTGCAAATCTGCTGATAGTTGTGACGATCCTCGTGAATTAGTACTAGTAAGTCTATCTTAATTAATATCTTCTACTCCACTCATATGGCACATTCTGATCTTAAAAATACTGCAGCTCATCTTAGAACCAAGGACCCCTGAACCACTCCCTACAGGTGAATTGTTGATGGTTCGGAGATTTATCAGCGACTTCTTCCTGAATCACTACATCAATCCCACTGGTGATAATGAAGATTTCAGCATGCCTTCTCCTGAAACATTGAGTAAGAGTTAGCCGCTAAACATATACGCATGGATCCATTGTTTTCCATCTGGTGAGGTCTTCGTATTTCGTACACCATGATTAATTATGTAATGCATATATGTGTGGACAAATCATTGGAATTTAGCTATCATATGTTCAATTGCAATTGTTGCGAAATCTGATGAATGTTCTTCCTGTGGACACTATTTGTTCAATTGAATATTGTGGCAAAATTGCATTTTGCATGCCGATTCAAAATGGGATATTTTTGTTTTAACCTGGCAATTGCTCCACACACGGTTCAACTAAATGAGTGTGTGTGATCCACATCAGAAAGCATATGTCAATCTGTAGCGACCTGACCCAAAATCGGTCAAGTCTCTGTGTCTGTACCATCCCAAGATCATGCTGGCACTCACAGTACATTGATGAAATAATCAAAGTTCAATCACACCTGAATTTATTACACGATTCTCATATCGAGTCTTTATTACAATGGAATAAATTCGGCCAAGGCCAACTCATGAGAAATAAACTAAGTAAAGCTGAAGCGTAGAAGAATAGCGAGTCCATCCGACTCCAAAGGGCAATCGCCAAGCGCGGATCGTAGCCTCAATCCTCGATTGGAATACTCCTCTGCAACATAAGACGTTGCAGCCGTGTAGGTCAGCATTTTGAATATGTCGGCAAGTCATGAAGAGAGAACAATAATAAAATTACTAACACTATATGCAATTTGGCTGTGGGGCTCTAAGTTTCATCATTTTGCAAAAAACCAGTTTTTCCCTACAATAAGGACTTGTTTGCAAAAACTACAAAATTGTTGGTAGTTATTGAGATGGTTCCACCAACCAATGTCTCATTCCAAAACTATTAAGTCATAACCCCCTCAATTAATTCATTAATTTTAGTGTTGAGATTTACGAATACTTCCAAGTTCCAGAGGCTCAAATTGTCCGTAATCGGGGACACGGCTAATCGATTAGATCTTTTCTCTGCAGAGGTTTGCGACTTTACCCGCAAGTATCGTTCCCTCCTTTTAAGTCTTCGCACTTCATGGTGTTTGAAGACGGACGAACGAAACAGGGTCTTCAGAAGAGTTCCTCCGCCACCGCCGTACTCCATCCAATCCTACCGTTCTTCTACATCTCGTAGCACCGTCCGCCAGAGTCACAACTAGGGTTGACCAAGCGAGCCCATAATGGCTTGCGGTGCCTGCAGTAAGCTTTCGGTCAATGGGGTATACATCCGCCTCTTCGTGGCTGGGTGAAGCTTTCCGCAAGATGTCATGGCGCTTCTCCATGCATCCCGCCAACCACCGGGTTCTCCAGGTGCCCACAACCGTCCTCCACCCAAAGAGTGAATTTTGAAGTCCATCTTGATCTTGAAGTCATGGGGTTGTCATCATCTTTGAATCTCACATCTCCCTTATGAATTCACTCAACCAACCCCGCTCACGAGCATAGCAAAAATAAACTACTTCGTCCGGGCAATGGTAACAAGGGGATTGGGTTCATCCTACCTCATGATACTACTCAAGAACATAACTTCAAATTCACCTACTGCATGCATGGTGGGGAGGTATAATTCTAATGCAATAAAATCATAGGTATAGTAAAAGAAAATATGATCAATGACTTGCCTTCTTGACGATCTTGAAAGCTAGGGACTCGTGGTAGCAAGCTTGCACTCGGAAATTCTACCGAGGCAAACAACAATCATAATAAGCATATAGCATATGATCACTTAACATAATGGCATGCTAACATAACACACAAAGCCATGGAATCAAAACCCAAAGAAAGTTCGAAGAAATCCAAACCAAAGTTTTCCTACATCAAGCAACAATTAAAAATAGTTTTGCACTACAAAATTTTTTCTTAACAGAACCTAAGCATGGGTTTATGCTACCTAACAGAAAAGAATTCATCAAGCAACTAGGAGCAAAAAGAATGACCTTAAAATCTATTATAAAACTCCTATTAGGCCTAAAGCAAATTCTAGGAGGAAAAATAAAATAAAAGTTTTATTTATTATAAATAAAAGTTCATGCTCTAAAGTTACAGAAACTAACCTAGAATAATCTATCACATAGGAAAAATAAATTTATTTGCTAATTAAAACAATAGGAAAACAGTAGCTAGTTAAATAATTAGGAATAACATGATCCTGGTTAAAACTATTTTTTTATTAATTCTAAAATTCCCAAATAAATACCTAAGGTTAGGTAATGTCAAAACAAAGTTGTGACAAAAAGAATCACTAAAAATAATATTCCTAACTCATTTTATAGCAGAATTACTATTCTGTCTAAATCTAAAATAAAGCAATTTTAAATAATTTTAACATGACTAATTATATTTTCTACAGAAACTACAATAAATTTGCAAACCAACAAAAAAAGAATCACTTAAAAATATTAAGTAGATTAAAAGATATGATTTTTTCAAATATGAAACTATTCTGTTAAAACAGAAAACGAAAAATAAAGAAAAACGGGCTAATGGGCCTATCTAGCGCTTCGGCGTTAAATAACTAAACTACGCACACGGTTTAACAGAAAACAAACCGCGTCGGCCGTCCAACTAAACCCTAATAAAACCGATCTAAACCAGAATAAAACCGGTTCACTTAAACTAAACCTAAATAAAACGATTCTTCTGGGAGATCTATCCTAACCCTACGATCTAGATCGAACGGCGACGCTGAGCTCCGGGCGACTTCATCGAGGCGGCGACGGCGACGGCGGCTCTGGGCGACCTTTATGCTGGGCGGCTCGGTGGTGCAGGGACATCATGGGAGGTCCGGCGAGTGCGGCGTGGCGAGGGGTTCGGTTGGTCGACTCGGTGGAGCTCGGGGGCGGTCGGAGGTGGTCGGGGGTGGGGCAATGGCGCGGCGGCGGCTCGGGTCTCCGGCGAGCGATGCGGCGAGGGAGAGAGGGTCGGGCGAGGGGGTTCGGGGTCGAGGGGGGGTATATATAGGGGGGGGGGCTCGACTTGGAGGAGGGGCAGGTCAGGCGAGGGATCGGGAGGATCCCGGAGATCTCGGGATTTCCGGCGAGCGGCGGCGCGGTGGCGTCGGCTTGGGGAGGAAGAAGGTGGCGGGGTCCACCTGTCGGCGAGAGGGAGGGAGGTGTGTTGCGGTCGGGCGAGGGGGGGATCGGTCGGCGCGGCTGGGCCGGCTCGGGTGCGGCTGGGCCGGTCGGTCATACCGGTGGGCCTCGGCTGGTCAATGGGGCTGGCCTGGCTGGTGCCTGGGTCCTTTTCTTTTCTTTTCTTTTGAAATAAGGAGAGAGAGAGAATATATTAAATATATATATTTTTATATAGGACATATATATATATCAAAATGATCAGGGGAATTTATCTTACAATTTGAACATTTTTCCAGGGGCAAAATCCAAACTTTATAAAAATCATTTTTTTTTCTAAAATTCCAAATAAAACTCAAATTTGAATTCAAATCTTTTTGGCAAACTTTTCTTCTGACATTTTTGGAGTGTCATGTTTCCTCCTCTCATACTTTTTCTCAAGTATTTGTCAGGCATTGTTTTGAAATAAATTTCAACTGCCAATTTGAATTAAAATATCACAAACTCAAAATCCTCTGAAATACTTCAAATGTCACTCAATTCAAACAATATGCATAGATGCTTAGCTATAATTGTAAAACATTCCAAATAGGAAAATTGGGATGTTACAAACCTACCCACCTTAAGATGAATCTCGCCCTCGAGATTCGGGTTGGCTAGCAAATAGGTGCGGGTGGTCTCGGCGGAGGTCTTCTTATCGCTCCCAGGTAGCTTCCTCCTCGGAATGATGACTCCACAAAGACCTTACAAAACTTGATGATCTTCTTTGCGGGTGACTCTGTCATAGTCTCGAGAATTCGGACGGGTTTTTCCTCATAAGTCGAGATCCTTTGCCGAGCTGTATGGCCTCTAGGGGCACTATGTCTCTCAACGGAATATCGGCCATCTCGGCATGGCATTTCTTCAGCTGAGAAACATGGAAGACATCATGAACTCCGGACAATCCTTCCGGCAATTCCAACTTGTAAGCAAATTCTCCACGACGTTCAAGGATTTTGTAGGGGCCAATGAATCGGGGTGCTAATTTTCCTTTAACACCGAATCTCTTGATTCCACGAAGTGGGGACACACGGAGATATGCTCCGTCTCCCGCTTCGTAAGTTACTTCCTTGCGTTTACTGTCGGCATAACTCTTCTGTCTCGACTGAGCTATCTTGAGCCTATCTCGAATCAGTTTGACTTTCTCTTCGGAATCTCTGATAAGATCGGAACCGAAAAGTGTTCGATCTCCAACACCATCCCACAACAATGGTGTTCTGCACCTCCTTCCGTATAGAGCTTCGAAAGGGGCCATCTTGATCGGGTCTCGATAATCAAGTATTGTACGAGAATTCCGCAGATGGCAAATTATCATCCCAGCTAGACCCATAGTCTAGCGCACAAGCTCTCAACATGTCCTCCGTAATCCGGTTGACTCTCTCGGTCTGTCCATCCGTACATGCGTGGATGAAAAGCTGCATCTTGAACTCCAGCCTTGCACTCCAAAGTTTCATGCAACTGATTCCAAAACTTTGAGGTAAATTGTGTTCCTCTATCTGACACAATACTCCTCGGAACTTCATGCAGACATACGATCCTGGTCATGTATATCTTGGCCAACTTAGCACTGGTATAGGTAGTCTTCACGGGAATGAAATGAGCTACCTTGGTCAATCGATCAACCACTACCCAGATGGAATCATAACCTGAACGGGTCCTGGGTAATCCTGTGATAAAATCCATTCCAAGTTTTTCCCATTTCCAATCGGGAATCGGCAAAGGTTGAAGTAACCCTGCTGGCTTCTGATGTTCCGCCTTTACTCGTTAGCAAACATCGTGACATCGCTACGTACTCGGCAATATCCTTCTTCATACCGCCCACCGTAAACTTTCCTTCAAATCCAGATACATCTTGGTGTTACCGGGGTGAATCGAGTATGGTGAATCATGAGCCTCCTGAAGAATTAGCTTCCTGAGTTCGGAATCATTGGGCACATAAATACGGTCCTCGTACCATATAGCTCCGCATTCATCCTTACGAAACCCTTTAGCTTTTCCTTCATTCATCCATTTCTTTATCTCATCAATTTCCTTGTCCGACTTCTGGGCTTCACGAATTCTTTCGGTCAAAGTGGGCTGAACTTCCAGAGCTGCAACATATCCTCTCGGAACTATCTCCAGTCGGAGATCTCTGAGGCCATCGGCTAACTCCTGGGTAATCCTCCCGCTATAAGAGTATTCACATAACTCTTACGGCTCAAAGCATCTGCTACAACATTAGCCTTTCCTGGGTGGTAATGCAATCTCATGTCGTAGTCCTTGATTAACTCTAGCCATCTCCTCTGCCTGAGGTTCAACTCTTTTTGCGTGAAAATATACTTCAAGCTCTTATGATCTGTGTAAACATCACAACTATTTCCGATAAGAAAATGTCTCGATGTCTTGTGTGCTTGCAATACTGCTGCTTACTCCAAATCATGTGTGGCGTAATTCATCTCGTGAGGTCGTAGCTATGCGGAGGTATAAGCTACAACTTTTCCTTCCTGCATGAGTACTCCTCCGAGTCCTCGGCGAGAAGCGCCACAATATACTGGTAATCCTTGTGTATGTCGGCAAAATCAAGATCGGGGCTGTGACCAAACGTTTCTTCAATTCACAGGAAACCGGCTTCACAATCCTCGGTCCAAATGTACTTGGCATCCTTCTTCAACAGCTCAGTCATGGGCTTGGCAATCTTCGAGAAGTTCTCAATAAACCTCCGATAATATCCTGCGAGTCCGAGAAAGTCATGGATCTCCTCGATCGAGGTGGGTGACCGCCAATCGGTGACCGATACAACCTTGGTGGGGTCAATCGCTATTCCTTCTCCTGAAATAACATGTCCGAGGAATCCGACTTCCTTCACCAAAATTCACATTTTTGAAGTTGGCATACAATCGATGTTCTCGAGTTTCTCCGTAACTAGACGCAAATGTTCCTTATGCTCTTCCTCGCTCTTGGAGAAAATCAGTATATCATCGATGAACACCACGACAAATTTGTCCAGATATTCCATAAATACCTTGTTCATCAAATTCATGAAGTATGCAGGGGCATTAGTCAATCCGAATGACATGACGGTATACTCATATAAACCATACCTGGTGGTAAATGCTATTTTGGGTATATCCATTTCACGGATCTTCAATCGATGATACCACGATCAAGATCGATCTTGGAGAATACCTTGGCTCCAACTAGCTGATCAAATAGATCATTAATCATCGGCAGAGGGTACTTGTTCTTGATGGTCACGTCGTTCAACGAACGATAATCCACAACCATTCTCAGGCTTCCATCCTTCTTCTCTACCAAAAGAACTGGGGCTCCCCAAGGTGATGAGCTTGGCTGAATATATCCCTTCTCCAATAGCTCATTTATTTGCTTTTGATCTCTTCCAATTCGCTCGGGGCATCCGATAGGGTCTCTTGGATATTGGGGCTGTGCCGCAATAACTCAATCAGAAATTCAATGTCTGCATGCGGTGGCATACACGGTAATTCCTCCGGAAACACATCGGGAAAATCTTGCACCATCGGCACTTCCTCTGAACAACTCCCGTGAGGGAATTCACCGATTGTTCATCGGGATACGCCCGGATACATACTTGATCCTCTTACGCTTGGAGTGGTGAGCAGAATTGACTTGCGGGCACAGTCTATGTTTCCTTCAAACTTCGTCAACCAATCCATGCCTAGGATTACATCCAAGGTCTAGGTTTCCAATATTATGAGGTCTGCGGGGAATTTATGGTTTCCGATGTTAAGGTTTGCATGACGGCCTAAGCCTGCCATCATTTCTCCTCCTGCGGAACTGACGTGAAGAGGGCTTCTAAGGGTTCTAGTGAGCAACCCGTACTTTTCCACAACTACCCTTGATATGAATGAATGCGTTGCACCAGAATCAAAGAGTACCAATACTGGATGTGTATTTAATAAAAACTTACCAACCACGATTGTTCCGGCTGATCATAGACGCCCTCCACGTCAATGTGGTTCACCCGAGCACGAGGAAAAGGGTTGGGCTTCTTTCTTTGAGCTTCCATTGCCGCTTTCCATTCCTCCGCTTGGCCTCCGGGCAGGTCGGTGGCATAGTGCCCTGTTTTCCGGCACTTGAAACATGTGATGTGACTCAGATCCTTCCGAGCCGGAGCAGTGACGATCTTTGGTTACCATTGCTGCTTCCATTGCCTCGACTTGTTGTCATGGTTGCGGTTGTTCCCATTCCTCCATGGTTATGTCCTCCATGGGTGTGATGGGTATGCCCTCCAGTATGGGGCATAACGGGGCTTCGCTGAGCTCGAGTTGTACTTCCCTGGCCATACTTCCGCTATGGCTATCAATCTGCTGCTGCTTGCCTTCGAGTATGGTGGCCTTGTCTACCAGCTCGGTAGTTGTTGAAGGTAGCCACCATTAGCTGCATTCCCAGCTCGTCATTGAGTCCTCGAGAAACTTTTTCCTGCTGCGGCATCTGTGGCCACATCATCCGGGGCATAGCGAGCTAACTTGCTGAACTCATCCATGTCTTGCCCCACAAGACGGTTCCCTGGCGTAAGTTGCAGAACTCACGCTTCTTGAGACTCATGGCTCCGGTGAAACATGAGCGGTGCGGAAAGCTTCTTGAACTGATCCCACGTGATGGTGGCGATGGGATAAGTGGCGGTGTAGTTCTCCCACCAAGATGCTGCAGGTCCATCAAGTTGATGTGCGGCAAAGCGCACCTTCTGCATCTGTGCATCCAAAGAAGTGGCTAACTCTCTTCCGACCTTGCGGAGCTAATCATCGGCCACAATCGGCTCGGTCTTGCTAGAGAACACCGGCGGATTCAGCCTTAGGAAGCGGGTCAAGTTGTCGGCAGGGGTGGTGGCGGTGGATGGTTGTTGTTGTTGTTGTTGTTCAGTTACGGATGAGCATCTGCATGAGGGCATTCTGCTGCTGGATCAGCTGGGTGAGCTCCGGCGGAAAGTTGAAACCGGGGTCACGTCTTGGAGGCATCTGGTGTTTTGGAGTGGATGAGAAAATTAGAATAGAATAAGGGTCTAATGAGAAAATATCACTACCCATATGAATGCACAATCATAATCACACCAATCATTTATTCAATCATCTCAAACATGGTTCAATCTCGGATTACAAAATTCTCACGACTAATCGAAAATAACGGCCTAAGCGATCGACGGAAAAATAAAATAACATGGCGGTCGACTAAATGTCTTCATCAATAATCCCTGCGTCCTCACAGTGCGGCGTCCTCCGGTGGGCGTCCTCACGATCTGGCGCCTCCTCTTGCGGCTTTCTTCGTGGAGCTCCCTTCATAATCCTGGTCATTGCTTACGAGGGGTCCGTCATCTCCACTCGGAAAAAGGTCTTCTCCAGTCCATCTTCTCCTCTAATGCGGCAACATCCATCTTCAAATTTTGTCGACTCTCTCCATGAAATCCTTGATTTCTTCTTCATGGTCAAGGAAGTCGCGTGTGCCTTCTCCTCCGGTTCAGTTCACGGAACAACAGCCTCCTGTACCTTGGCGTTCTGGTGAGTCTGGATTTCCGCTTCCGAGGAGACTCTCCAAGTCTTGGACATATGAGAGAATGGAGTCGTCTTCTACAAGACGGATGATATCTCCATTCCTAGCTCTGCGAGAAATCATGGCGAGGTCTCGATGGGTCGAGCTCGGCCTGTACTCTTTCTCGGAGATGTCCAAGTGCACGATAAATCGCCATGTCTCTTCCGAGGATCCAATTGAAATCGGTAAACTCAAAGTCAATGGGCTCTGAATGTCCTCCGAAGGTCCTCCTGGAATGTGCACCTTAATCCTCAGAGCGGGTATCCGTCGGGAGTGCATTGGTAGGCTTCGGTGATTGAGGGCAGAGCAATCTTCACTTCTTCACGATCTGAACCATCTTCTTGCCGAGAGGCATCGTCTCATCTGGCCGGCAAAACTCCGTAGCGTAACCGGGGTGAACTCAGCGGCCATCTAAAATGTTGAAAATCGGAGAGAAGTCGAAATGAACAGGGAGAATTACGGAATGATAAGGACATAAAATAAATAGTCTCTTCCTATGGCTTTCCGATCCTAGGGGTTACGTCCCACGGTCAACAGGTGCTCGATACCATCTCTGTAGCGACATCGACCCAAAATCGGTCAAGTCTACGTGTCTGCATTCATCCCAAGATCATCTCGGCACTCACAGTACATTGATGAAATAATCAACGTTCAATCACACCTGAATTTATTACACGATTCTCATATCGAGTCTTTATTACAATGGAATAAATTCGTCAAGGCCAACTCATGAGAAATAAACTAAGTAAAGCTGGAAGCGTAGAAGAATAGCGAGTCCATCCGACTCAAAGGGCAATCGCCAAGCGCGGATCGTAGCCTCAATCCTCGATCGGAATACTCCTCCGCAAACATAAGACGTTGCAGCCGTGTAGGTCGACATTTTGAATATGCCGGCAAGTCATGAAGAGAGAACAATAATAAAATTACTAACACTATATGCAATTTGGCTGCGGGGCTCTAAGTTTCATCATTTTGCGAAAAGCCAGTTTTTCCCTACAATAAGGACTTGTTTGCAAAAACTACAAAATTGTTGGTAGTTATTGAGATGGTTCCACCAACCAATGTCTCATTCCCAAACTATTAAGTCATAACCCCCTCAATTAATTCATTTATTTTAGTGTTGAGATTTCCGAATACTTCCAAGTTCCAGAGGCTCAAATTGTCCGTAACCGGGGACACGACTAATCGATTATATCTTTTCTCTGCAGAGGTTTGCGCACTTTACCCGCAAGTATCGTTCCCTCCTTTTAAGTCTTCGCACTTCATGGTGTTTGAAGACGGGACGAACGAAACAGGTCTTCAGAAGAGTTCCTCCGCCACCGCCGTACCCATCCAATCCTACCGTTCTTCTACATCTCGTAGCACCGTCGGCTACCAGAGTCACAACTAGGGTTGACCAAGCGAGCCCATAATGGCTTGCGGCTGCATTGTAAGCTTTCGTCAATGGGGTATACATCCGTCTCTTCGTGGCTGGGTGAAGCTTTCCGCAAGATGTCATGGCGCTTCTCCATGCATCCCGCCAACCACCGGGTTCTCCAGGGTGCCCACAACCGTCCTCCACCCAGTAGTGAATTTTGAAGTCCATCTTGATCTTGAAGTCATGGGGTTGTCATCATCTTTGACTCTCACATCTCCCTTATGAATTCACTCAACCAACCCCGTCTACGAGCATAGCAAAAATAAACTACTTCATTCCGGGCAATGGTAACAAGGGGATTGGGTTCATCCTACCTCATGATACTACTCAAGAACATAACTTCAAATTCACCTACTGCATGCATGGTGGGGAGGTATAATTCTAATGCAATAAAATCATAGGTATAGTAAAAGAAAATATGATCAATGACTTGCCTTGGCCGACGATCTTGAAAGCTAGGGACTCGTGGTAGCAAGCTTCGCACTCCGGAAATTCTACCGAGGCAAACAACAATCATAATAAGCATATAGCATATGATCACTTAACATAATGGCATGCTAACATAACACACAAAGCCATGGAATCAAAACCCAAAGAAAGTTCGAAGAAATCCAAACCAAAGTTTCCCTACATCAAGCAACAATTAAAAATAGTTTTGCACTACAAATTTTTTTCTTAACAGAACCTAAGCATGGGTTTATGCTACCTAACAGAAAAGAATTCATCAAGCAACTAGGAGCAAAAAGAATGACCTTAAAATCTATTATAAAACTCCTATTAGGCCTAAAGCAAATTCTAGGAGGAAAAATAAAATAAAAGTTTTATTTATTATAAAATAAAAGTTCATGCTCTAAAGTTACAGAAACTAACCTAGAATAATCTATCACATAGGAAAAATAAATTTATTTGCTAATTAAAACAATAGGAAAACAGTAGCTAGTTAAATAATTAGGAATAACATGATCCTGGTTAAAACTATTTTTATTAATTCTAAAATGCCCAAATAAATACCTACGGTTAGGTAATGTCAAAACAAAGTTGTGACAAAAAGAATCACTAAAAAATAATATTCCTAACTCATTTATAGCAGAATTACTATTCTATCTAAATCTAAAATAAAGCAATTTTAAATAATTTTAACATGACTAATTATATTTTCTACAGAAATTACAATAAATTTTCAAACCAACAAAAAAAGAATCACTTAAAAATATTAAGTAGATTAAAAGATATGAATTTTTCAAATCTGAAACTATTCTGTTAAAACAGAAAACGAAAAATAAAGAAAAACGGGCTAATGGGCCTATCTAGCGCTTCGGCGTTAAATAACTAAACTACGCACACGGTTTAACAGAAAACAAACCGCGTCGGCCGGTCCAACTAAACCGTAATAAAAACCGATCTAAACGGGAATAAAACCGGTTCACTTAAACTAAACCTAAATAAAACGTATTCTTCTGGGTGATCTATCCTAACCTCACGATCTAGATCGAACGGCGACGGAGCTCGGCGACTTACAGCGGCGGCAGCGACGGCGGCTCGGGCGACCTTGGCGCGGCTCCGGTGGTGCAGGGACGTCGGCGGGAGGTCCCATGAGTCTTGGCGTGGTGAGGGGTTCGGTTGGTCGACTTCGGTGGAGCTCGGGCGGTCGGAGGTGGTCGGGGTGGGGCAATGGGCGTGGCTCGGGTCTCCCATGAGCGATGCGGGCGAGGGAGAGAGGGTCGAGGGGCGAGGGGGGAACGGGGTCGAGGGGGGGTATATATCGGGGGCCCCCGACTTGGCGGTGGGGCTGGTCGGGCGAGGGGATCGGGGAGGATCCCGGAGATCTCGGGATTTCAACGAGCTGTGGTGGCGTCGGCTTGGGAGGAAGAAGGTGGCGGGGTCCACCTGCCGTGAGGAGGGAGGTGTGTTGCGGTCGAGGCGAGGGGGAATCGGTCGTGTGGCCGGCTCGGGTCTTGTTGGGCGGTCGGTGCTCTGGTGGGCCTCGGCCTTTGGGTGGGCAGGCTGGCTGGCTGGCGCCTGGGTCCTTTTCTTTTCTTTTTTTTGAAATAGGGAGAGAGAGAGAATATATTAAATATATATATATTTATATAGGACATATATATATATATCAAAATGATCAGGGGAATTTATCCTACAATTTGAACATTTTTCCAGGGGCAAAATCCAAACTTTATAAAAATCATTTTTTTTCTAAAATTCCAAATAAATCTCAAATTTGAATTCAAATCTTTTTGGCAAACTTTTCTTCTGACATTTTTGGAGTGTCATGTTTCCTCCTCTCATACTTTTCTCAAGTATTTGTCGAGGCATTGTTTTGAAATAAATTTCAACCGCCAATTTGAATTAAAATATCACAAACTCAAAATCCTCTGAAATACTTCAAATGTCACTCAATTCAAACAATATGCATAGATGCTTAGCTATAATTGTAAAACATTCCAAATAGGAAATTTGGGATGTTACACAATCATAGCGAAACCATCTGTGATACACAGTAGATCGCAAACGATTTGCAGTGTTACTACATGTGCGTAGGGTCTCTGGGACCATATGTGATATCATGGTATCGCACACGAGAGCCCGGAGTAAACCGTGCCCAATGTAAAATACAATCCCAGACGTATTTTTTTAAGGAAACATGTGGGATCCCAAACGAAAAGCTCATGTCACTCTTGCCGCAACCATCGGTGATACACAACAAATCACAAATGGTCTGCAGCACTTGTATGTGTGCGAAGGGGCTCCTGAACCATTTGTGATAGAACATTATCGCACACGGTAATTGTTGGGAAACATCTGTGAGGGAGTCTTGCATGGCAGACGGGTTCTGCAGAAAACTCTTGTGCGATGGGGCACATATCACACACAGTTCATATGTTGGCTCGTGTGCCTTACATAATGTTTCCCAAATGGTTCATTACGACACACCGTTTGGTTTCACTGTGTCATTAGAAACGTTTAATCACCGATCCCACACATGCGAAAGAATTTAGTGTGTGTTGCGTCGCACACGATTACATTTTACAAGGCCTCTAGATCATGGCTCCATATCCCCGACGGTTTCTGGGTCGTGTGGGAAGGACCCCCTATCGCCCACACTCACTTGGCGACGGTTCCAAATGCCATCGCAGATAGGGGTTAAAAACCATGTGTATAGCACCGACGCATACCCGTGTGTATAGGCTATGTGATGATATTGGATCATGGAACTACAACCGATTGAAATTGGAATTCCATCAGAAGTTTTATCCTATGCATCTGGTTCATCGTGATCGGAATTATATATATAATTTTTGGCCTCGTGAAGGAGAAAGTATCGCTCAAGCTTGGGGGAGGCTTAAGTCAATGTTATATTCATGCTCCAATCATGAGCTCTCAAGAGAAATTATTATTCAAAAATTTTATGCTCGGCTTTCTCATAATGATCGATCCATGCTCGATACTTCTTGTACTAGTTCTTTTATGAAGAAGAATATTGAATTCAAATGGGATTTATTGGAAATAATTAAACGCAACTCTGAAGATTGGGAACTCGCTGAAGGTAAGGAGTCAGGTATAAACCTTAAGTTTGATTGTGTTAAATATTTTATGGATACCGATGCTTTTCGTGATTTTAGCACTAAATATGGACTTGACTCTGAGATAGTAGCTTCTTTTTGTGAATCTTTTGGTACTCATGTTGATATCCCTAAGGAGAAGTGGGTTAAATATCATCCTCCCATTGAAGTTAAAGTAGTAGAACCTATTAAAGTTGAAGAAGAAACTATTACTTATAATGTTGATCCTATTGTTCCTAATTCTTATATTGAGAAACCACCTTTTCCTGTTAGAATAAAGGAGCATGTTAAAGCTTCAACTATGGTTCGTAAGAGTTATAATAGAACACCTACACCCCCTGAACAAATTGAAGTTGAACCTAGTATTGCTATGGTTAAAGATCTCTTGGTCGATAATATTGATGGGCATGTTATTTATCTCTGTGATGAAGCTGCTAGAATTGCTAAACCCGATATTAAAGATAAACATAGACCCATTGTTGGCATGCCTGTTGTTTCTGTTAAAATTGGAGATCATTGTTATCATGGCTTATTTGATGTGGGTGCTAGTGTGAGTGCAATTCCTTATACCTTATACCAAAAAATTATGAATGATATTGCACCTGCTGAGATAGAAGATATTCATGTTACTATTAAGCTTGCCAATAGAGATACTATTTCACCAATTGGGTTTGTTAGAGATGTTGAAGTCTTGTGTGGGAAAATTAAATACCCTACTGATTTTCTTGTTCTTGGTTCCCCACAAGAAGATAATTTTTGTCCCATTATATTTGGTAGACCTTTCTTGAATACTGTTAATGCTAAGATAGACTGCGAGAAAGATATTGTTACTGTTGGTTTAGGGGATATGTCTCAGGATTTTAATTTCTCTAAATTTCGTGGAAAACCCATGATAAAGAATTGCCTAGTAAAGATGAAATTATTGGTCTTGCTTCTATTGACGTGCCTCCTACTGATCCTTTAGAACAATATTTTCTAGACCATGAAAATGATATGTTTATGAATGAAAGAAGGGAAATAGATGAAATATTCTTTAATCAAGGGCCTGTTTTGAAACACAATTTGCATGTTGAAATCCTTGGAGATCCTCCTCCACCCAAGGGTGACCCTGTGTTTGAGCTTAAACAATTACCTGATACTTTGAAATATGCTTATTTTGATGAAAAGAAGATATATCCTGTTATTATTAGTGCTAACCTTTCAGAGCATGAAGAAAAGAAATTATTGAAAACTCTGAAGAAGCACCGTGCCACTATTGGATATACTCTTGATGATCTTAAGGGAATTGGTCCCACTCTATGTCAACATAAAATTAATTTGGAGCATGATGCTAAACCAGTTGTTGATCATCAGCGATTGTTAAATCCTAAGATGAAAGAAGTGGTAAGAAATGAAATATTAAAGCTTTTGGAGGCAGGTATAATTTATCCTATTTCTGATAGTAGATGCGTAAGTCCCGTTCATTTGTCCCTAATAAGGGAGGTATTACTGTTGTTCCTAATGATAAGAATGAATTGGTTCCACAAAGAATTGTTACAGGTTATAAAATGGTAATTGATTTTTGCAAATTGAATAAAGCTACTAGAAAATATCATTACCCTCTACCTTTTATTGATCAAATGCTAGAAAGACTATCCAAACATACACATTTTTGATTTCTAGATGGTTATTCTAGTTTTTCTCAAATACCTGTGTCAAAAGATGACCAGGAAAAGAAAACTTTTACCTGCCCTTTCGGCACCTTTGCTTATAGACGTATGACTTTTGGTTTATGCAATGCACCTACTACCTTTCAAAGATGTATGACTGCTATATTCTCTGATTTTTGTGAAAAGATTGTTGAGGTTTTCATGGATGACTTCTCCGTTTACAGAACTTCTTTTGATGATTGCTTAAGCAACCTTGATTGAGTTTTGCAGAGATGTGAAGAAACTAATCTTGTTTTGAATTGGGAGAAGTGCCACTTTATGGTTAATGAAGATATTGTCTTGGGGCATAAAATTTTTGAAACAGGTATTGAAGTTGATAAAGCTAAAGTAGATGCTATTGGAAAGATGCCGTGTCCTAAAGATATCAAAGATATAAGAAGTTTCCTTGGTCATGCTTGTTTCTATAGGAGGTTTATTAAAGACTTCTCTAAAATTTCCAGGCCTCTCACTTATATCTTGCAAAAAGATGTTCCTTTTGTTTTTGATGATGATTGTGTAGAAGCATTTGAAATATGTAAGAAAGCCTTGATTTCTGCACCTATTGTTCAACCACCTGATTGAAATTTACCCTTTGAAATTATGTGCGATGCTAGTGATTATGTTGTTGGTTCTGTTCTAGTAGTGCTGATCATAACACTTCTATTAAGATGCTTAAAGAAGTTATTTTTCCTAGGTTTGGAGTCCCTAGATATTTAATGACTGATGGTGGTTCACATTTTATTCATGGTGCTTTCCGTAAAATGCTTGCTAAGTATGATGTTAACCATAGAATTGCATCTCCATATCATCCTCAGTCTAGTGGTCAAGTAGAATTGAGCAATAGAGTGATTAAATTGATTTTGCAAAAGACTGTTAATAGATCTAGAAATAATCGGTCTAAGAAACTTGATAATGCATTATGGGCTTATAGAACTGCTTATAAGAACCCTATGGGTATGTCTCCGTATAAAATGGTTTATGGAAAAGCATGTCACTTACCTCTTGAACTTGAACATAAGGCATATTGGGCTATTAAAGATCTCAATTATGATTTCAAACTTGCTGGTGAGAAGAGGTTATTTGACATTAGCTCACTTGATGAACGGAGAACCCAAGCCTATGAGAATGCCAAGTTATTTAAAGAAAAAGTTAAAAGATGGCATGAGAAGAGGATACAAAAGCGTGAGTTTAATGTAGGTGATCATGTATTGCTATACAACTCTCGTTTAAATTTTTTTTGCAGGAAAACTTCTCTCTAAATGGGAAGGTCCTTACACTATGGAGGAGGTCTATCGTTCTGGTGCCATCAAAATCAACAACGCCGAAGGCACAAATCCGAAGGTGGTAAACGGTCAAAGAATCAAACATTATATCTCAGGTACTCCCATAAATGTCGAGACCAATATTATTGACACCGTAGCATCGGAGGAGTACATAAGGGACACCTTCCAGAACGTTTCAGACTCCAAAAAGGAATAGGTATGTGGTACGGTAAGTAAACCGACTCCAAAACTTTTCTAATAGCATTTTTTCTCCGTTTTGGAATATTTAAAAAATTAGGAAAAATTAAAAGTAGTCCGAAAGAGACACGAGGAGACCACAAGGGTGGAGGGCACGCCCTACCCCCTGGGCGCACCCCCTGCCTTGTGGACACCTCGTGTGCCCTCCGGACTCTGTTTTCTTGCACAATACTTCTTATGGTCGGTAAAAAATCATTATAAAATCTCCCGAAGGTTTTGACTACTGTACCATGGCAATATCCCATGTTTTCATTTCGAGCTGTTTTCTGCCAGAGTTTTTCAAGGCCAGGCATCATTTCGTCCCCCTCCTCCAACAACGCGGGCTTCGATGCTTGGCTAATGAAGATAGAGATGAAGAGAGAAGAACTTCGGGAAATCAACGAGGGTGATAAGAGCAAGAAGGCCGCGGAAGATCAACTTCCGGTAGAAGAAGAAGAAGACATCCTTCAACCTTACTACAATCATCTTACCCCTATTGAAATTGAAGCTTTTAAGATCATTGAATTAGTTTGTGTGCGAAATAAATATCTTACTCATGAAACTATTCTGTTGGAAGAGAATATCATTACCCTCTAGAGCATCATTCATAGATTGGAGTTTCTCCTTCGCTCGAAGTGTGGCACTACTTCATCAACAACTCCATCGTCACCACTTCCGAAGAAAGAGACATAAATACATGGGTATGGGCACTCCCCTTGGCAACTGCCAAGCTTTTGGGAGGTGCCCCGGTATCGTATCACCATCACACCTCTATCTTTATCATTTTTCTTAGTTTGATCCTTTTGGTTATATTTTGATCTAGTAGAATAAAGTTTTAGTATGATCTAGCCTTGAGTTTTGCTTTATGTTCCCTCTATGTAATCGAGTCCTTGGGTTATATATAATAAAGAGTAGATTTGAGTTGAGGGCTTTGCTTTCTTGCTATGATCTTGATGGAATTAAATAAAAAGAAAGAACAAAAAGAAAGAAAAAGATCATATATTGATCTTATGGAGAGTAATGACTTCACATATAAAAAGTATGATGAATAAAAGTTGTTGAGAGTAGACAAACATAGTTTTGGTCACTGTTGCAATTAATAGGAAGTAATAAAGAATGAGAGGCTTCACATATAAATAAACTATCTTGGACATATTTTGTAACTGTGAGCACTCATTAAAATATGACATGCGAAAAAGTTGATGTTGGACAAGGAAGAGAACATAATGGGTTATGTTTTCTTATATCCGAATAGAAGTTATATTATCATGGATCATCCAACATGTTGAGCTTGCCTTTCCCTCTCATGCTAGCCAAATTCTTTGCACCAAGTAGAGATACTACTTGTGCTTCCAAACATCCCTTAAACACTTTTGCCATGAGAGTCCACCATACCTACCTATGGATTGAGTAAGATCCTTCAAGTAAGTCGTCATCGGTGCAAGCAATAAAAATTGCTCTCTAAATATGTATGATCTATTAGTGTGAAGAAAATAAGCAATATACGAACTTGTGATATGGAAGAAATAAAAGAAATGGAGTGCATAATAAAGTTCTTTATCACAAGCGGCAATATAAAGTGACGTTCTTTTGTATTAATATTTTGTGCATCCAACCATAAAAGCGCATGCCAACCTATGCTTCCCTCTGCGAAGGGCCTATCTTTTACTTTTACCTTCTACCCTTACACAAGAGTCATGGTGACCTTCAACTTTACTTTTTATACTTTTTCCTTTGGCAAGCACTATGTGTTGGAGAGATCCGGATATATATATATATATATATATATATATATATATATATATATATATATATATATATATATCCACTCGGATGTAGGTTATCATAAAATATTATTCTTGACATTACCCTTGAGGTAAAAGGTTGGGAGGCGAAACTATAAGCCCCTATCTTTCTCTGTGTCCAATTGAAACTTTGAACCCATAAGTATCGCGTGAGTGTTAGCAATTGTGAAAGACTAAATGATAGTTGAGTATGTGGACTTGCTGAAAAGGTCTTATATTGACTCTTTCAGGTGTTATGATAAATTGCAATTGCTTCAATGACTGAGATCATAGTTTGTTAGTTTTGAATGAAGTTTCTCATTCATACTTTACTTTGTGAATGAATTGTTACTTTAGCATAATAAATTATATGGCATTATATGTTGCTGTTCTAAAGATGATCATGATGCCCTCATGTCCATATTTTATTTTATCGACACCTCTATCTCTAAACATGTGGACACATTTTTCGATTTCGTCTTTCGCTTGAGGAGAAGCGAGGTCTAAGCTTGGGGGAGTTGATACATACATTTTGCATCATGCTTTTATATTGATATTTATTGCATTATGGGCTATTAGTACACATTATATCACAATACTTATGCCTTTTCGCTCTTACTTTATAAGGTTTACATGAAGAGGAAGAATGCCGACAGCTGGAATTATGGGTTGGAAAAGGAGCAAATATTAGAGACCTATTCTGCACAACTCCAAAAGTCCTGATACTTCACGGAGAATATTTTTGGAATATATAAAAAATATTTGGCGAAGAAAGTACCAGAGGGGGGCCACCTGCCATCCACAAGGGTGGAGAGCGTGCCCTACCCCCTGGGCGCGCCCCCCATCCTTGTGGCCCCCTGGCAAGCCCCCGACGCTGATACGTCTCCAACGTATCTATAATTTTTGATTGCTCCATGCTACTTTATCTACTGTTTTGGACTATATTGGGCTTTATTTTCCACTTTTAAATTATTTTTGGGACTAACCTATTAACCGGAGGCCCAGCCGTAATTGCTTGTTTTTGCCTATTTAAGTGTTTCGAAGAAAGGAATATCAAACGGAGTCCAAACGGAATGAAACCTTCGGAAACGTGATTTTCTCACCGAACATGATCCAGGGGACTTGGACCCTACTCCAAGGAACAAAAGAGGCGGTCACGAGGGTGGGGGGCGCCCTCCTAGGGCGCGCCCCCTGCCTCGTGGGCCCCCTGTTGCTCCACCGACGTACTCCTTCCTCCTATATATACCTACGTACCCCCAAACGACTGCACGAGCAGAGCCAAAAACCTAATTCCACCGCCGCAACTTCCTGTATCCACGAGATCCCATCTTGGGGCCTGTTCCAGAGCTCCGCCGGAGGGGGCATCCACCACGGAGGGCTTCTACATCGTCACCATAGCCCCTCCGATGAAGTGTGAGTAGTTTACTTCAGACCTTCGGGTCCATAGCTAGTAGCTAGATGGCTTCTTCTCTCTTTTTGGATCTCAATACAATGTTCTCCCTCTCTCGTGGAGATCCATTCGATGTAATCTTCTTTTTGCGGTGTGTTTGTTGAGACCGATGAATTGTGGGTTTATGATCCAGCTTATCTATGAATAATATTTGAATCTTCTCTGAATTCTTTTATGTATGATTGGTTATCTTTGCAAGTCTCTTCGAATTATCCGTTTGGTTTGGCCAACTAGATTGATAGTTCTTGCAATGTGAGAAGTGTTTAGCTTTGGGTTCAATCTTGCGATGTCCTTACCCAGTGACAGAAAGGGTTGCAAGGCACGTATTGTATTGTTGCCATCGAGGATAACAAGATGGGGTATTTATCATATTGCATGAATTTATTCCTCTACATCATGTCATCTTGCTTAAGGCGTTACTCTGTTTTTAACTTAATACTCTAGATGCATCTTTGGATAGCGGTCGATGAGTGGAGTAATAGTAGTAGATGCAGAATCGTTTGGTCTACTTGTCTTGGACATGATGCCTATATACACGATCATACCTAGATATACTCATAACTATGCTCAATTACATCAATTGCTCAACAGTAATTTGTTCACCCACCGTAGAATACTTATGCTCTTGAGAGAAGCCACTAGTGAAACCTATGGCCCCCGGGTCCATCATATCAATCTCCATCACTTTAATACTTGCTTTGTTTTTACTTTGCCTTTTACTTTTTGCTTTGTATCTCTATACCAAAAATACCAAAAATATTATCTATCATCTCTATCAGATCTCACTCTCGTAAGTGACCGTGAAGGGATTGACAACCCTAATCGCGTTGGTTGCGAGGAGCTATCGTTTTGTGTAGGTATGAGGGACTTGTGCGTGGCCTCCTACTAGATTGATACCTTGGTTCTCAAAAACTGAGGGAAATACTTATGCTACTTTGCTGCATCATCCTCTCCTCTTCGGGGAAATCCAACGCAGTGCTCAAGAGGTAGCAGACACCCATATTCTGCTATATGGTGTGTTTTGACCTGGAAAAAATCAGAAGGAACCTTTCGGGATGAAGCGCCGCCGTCTTGAGGCGGAACTTGGGCAGAACCAATCTAGGGTTCGGGCGGAGCTATTCTACCAGGGAAACTTCCCTCCGGGAGGGGGAAATCGAAGCCATCGTCATCACCAACGATCCTCTCATCGAGAGGGGTCATTCTCCTTCAACATCTTGGCCAGCACCATTGTCGGTGTCAAAACCGGCGGATCTCGGGTAGGGGGTCCCGAACTGTGCGTCTAAGGTCGATGGTAACAGGAGACAGGGGACATGATGTTTACCCAGGTTCGGGCCCTCTCTATGGAGGTAATACCCTACTTCCTTCTTGATTGATCTTGATGAATATGAGTATTACAAGAGTTGATCTACCACGAGATCGTAATGGCTAAACCCTAGAAGTCTAGCCTGTATGAATATTGTAATGAGAATCTGTCCTTTCCGGACTAAGTCCTCCGGTTTATATAGGCACCGGGAGGATCTAGGGTTACACAAGGTCGGTTACAAAGGAAAAGAATCTACATATTCGGTCGCCAAGCTTGCCTTCCACGCCAAGGAGAGTCCCATCCGGACATGGGTGCAGTCTTCGGTCTTCGTATCTTCACAGCCCATCAGTCCGGCCCATGGGTAACAGGCCGGACGCCCGAGGAGCCCTTAGTCCAGGACTCCCTCAGTAGCCCCTGAACCTGGCTTCAATGACGAGGAGTCTGACGCACAGATTTGTCTTCGGCATTGCAAGGCGGGTTCCCCTTTCCGAACTCCAAGATAGTCTCCGGACTTGATGATTGTATCCGGACCTATAACACACACCACACACAACCGCAGAGAGAATATAATATTCCACGGGTCCAATCCGCTGACAACTTTTTACAACGTGACATCACGTCTGCCCGGTCATAATTTCGGACCGTTTTGTTCTGCCGTTCCATGTTTCAAGACGCGGTTGCCATTGGCACGTCTTGTAGAAGCAGAGATCGTTCCCCTTATTGCGGGATTCTCATCAATACAGGTATGGATAACCCAACCGTGTTGTTTACACAGCCCTTGGGAATAGGCGAGTTTAAGGCAAGTGAGGAGGCGCTTGATATT
Organism: Aegilops bicornis; assembly: GCA_021605145.1. NCBI lineage: Eukaryota > Viridiplantae > Streptophyta > Magnoliopsida > Poales > Poaceae > Aegilops > Aegilops bicornis. Next base: position 389,979,357 of record CM038675.1, on the reverse strand, counting down.
CACGACCTTTTATAAGGGGATAAGAATTCACCCTTGTCTACTCACGCCTTCCCCTTCCTCTGCCCTTCCCTCCTTGAGCTCCAGCGCCCAAGTCCCCATCTTTCTCCATCTCCGAAAAGCATCCGACCATGTCCGGATCTGGAGTTCAAGGCAAATGGATGGTCTCCTCCATCAAGGAGAAAGACATTGCCGAGCTTCGGGCGGCCGGGTATTTGGCGAAGGAAATCGCCCACCGTCTTCCAGCCCAGAGGCAAGTCGTCCCCACGCCGAAGCCCAACAAGAGGGTGGTATTCATCCCTCATTACCTCTGCGGGCTGATGTACTATTACGGGATAGACTTCCATGATCTATCCCCGAACTCTTTCCTCAACATCTCGGCGTTCATCGTCGTGTGTGAGGCCTTCCTCCGCGTCCAACCCCACTTCGGGCTGTGGCTCAAAGTCTTCAACGTGAAGCCGAAGGTAGTGGACGGCCTGACCTGGCGCGGAGGAGCCATGGTGAGTAAGCGGGCCAATGTCTCCTGGCCAAAAGGCACTTTCGTGGAGACTGTCAAGGAATCGCAAAAAAATGGTTCTACATCACAGAACCCCGCGGCACAAACTGGGCCGCGACTGCCGAATTTAACTCCGGTGCTCCCATGTGACTCACCTCCTGGGTCGAGAAGAGCCCGAACTGGTGTTTGCTAGACGAGCTGATAGCGCTGCAGACGCTCGTTCAAAGCATGGTGGGCAAAAATGTCAAACTTGTCGATGTAATCCAAGTGATGTTGGTTCGCTGGATCCTCCCTTGCCAAAGCCGAAAATGCCCCATTTGGGAGTTTAATCTGAGGAGGCACCGAACCCTGGAGAGGCTCTTCGGAACGACTCATGAAGATGCCTGGAAGTTGCTCTTCAAGGGCGACGAGATACCGCCAGCCACGGATTCGGATCATGGGCACGACATTAACCATCCTGCCAGCGAGGTAAGTTTCTATCGCGTCCTCTACTTATATGCTTCAAGGAGGATATCTGAACATTTACTATCATTGCCTCTTCAGGAATGGATGGAGAGGGAGAAGCAGATCCAGTGTCCAGCTCCACTACCTAAAGAACCAATCGTTCCGCATTTAGCGAAGATGCTGGTGCCGGCGCCCTACACAGCACCGGCGAAGAAGGCCAAGGGGAAGGCCAAGGGGGTCCGGAGTGGCCCCCGTCGCAAGAGTGCTTCGGACGTGATGTCCGAAGACAAGACCGCTCCTCCGCCACCGAAGATGACGATGATGAGGAGGAGGAGGAGGAGAACAACCCTCCCCCGATGGGGGGAGGAAGAAGAGGGTGGCCTCCACGAGCCTGGAGGCGGGGACACCCAAGAAGGGGAAGGGCTCCCTCGCGGACAAATCTGCGTGGGACGTCAACAACAGTCCGGAGCGACACCCCTGCACCAAGCCTCAAGCTGCTTCGTAAGTGCTATAACTCCCGCATACCCATATGTCCAGCCTCTCCATTTCAATGTATTGACATGACTACTTATGCTATTACAGTCCGGCCCACGACAGCTCGCAGCGATCCTCATCAAGAGGTTCGTTGGACCCAAAGGAGATGGCCAGCGAGACATCGCCGGCCGCTTATTCTCCCAAGGCCAAAGGGGACGACGAGGTGCTCTCCCACGGACCTTCCCAGGCCGGGGAGAGGCTCAAAAAGCGCCCGAAGGCGAAGCCCCCGTAGCCGAACACCAGGGGGAACCAATCCCTCGGGAGACTGGGGAGGAGGGTCATACTCAGTTCAGCCCTCAACCGGACTTGATTCCGAAGACCGATACGGCTCCGGAATCCGACACGCAACCTTCTTCGAAAGAAGGGGGCATGACTATTCCATCGGCGACCCTTGTCCAACCAGGGGCACCAGATAATCTGCTGGAAGCGCTGCGAGGCGCTTCCATTTTGGATGAGCATCGTGTTCTTATGGGCACGGTGATTGAAAGGGTTCAGTCTGCCAAGAGCGGACTAACAAAACTGCAGCCTGGCCGACAGGTTTTGAGGTAAGCGACGCAAAAAGAGAAAATCCCCATATAGACAGTAGCCCCTGAGACACTGTCCGGTGTTCAGAAAGAAAAGCCGGATAGAGGATCATTCCTTTATTGCAGGGAACTAACTAAATTTGTTTGGATTGCATATGCAGGCGTCACTGCTGGCCGCGGGCTCACATGCTGCCGAAGTCTCCGTACTTAAGCGGAGGCTGGAGCAGGCCAAGGAGGATCTCGACCAGATGAAGAGGAAGCTCCAGGAGAATCAAGGTATGTTATAACCCAAGAAGTATTCCAAACGAGTAGGATGTTATATATTGACCGAAGTGTCTTGATATAATTAGGAGCAACGACCAAGGTCGAGGCCCTGAAAAAGGCCCTGGGCGAAGCCGAAGGGAAGGCCGTCAAGGAGCAGGATGCCTGTAAGAAGCTCAAGGCCCGGGTCAGCGAGGTCCAACAAGAGCTTCACGACGCGGTGAAGAAGTGTGAGACGTTGGAGCGTGACGCGTCGGCTAAAGAGGCCGAACTCTCCAAGGCTCATCAGAGCGCGGAGACGGCCTGGAACGAGGCCCAGGGTGCCCTCCAAGAGGTCCAGGAGGGGAGGAAGATTTCTGCGGGTAAGGCGTTCTGTATGCAAAGCAAATATGCCAAGAGGAAGTTTCTTTTACTAACCCTGATTCAGAGTTCTCCAAGGGCTTTTGCTGATTTGCCGCGCAGTGTGTCTGACGCCGCGGAGTTCTTCCGAGCCGAAGAAGGGAGCTCTACGGAGAAGCTATTCTGGTCGCAATATCTTGCGCCAAAGCATCCCGTGCCATTCACCAATTAGCTGAAACAGCTGGTGGAGCTGCATAGGGTGACCGAACTAGCCATGAAGGATTTGATAATCCGTCTATGGCCAGCCGAAGCTATGCCCGACAGCTACTTCAGACTTGTGAGGCGGATGGTGGATGCCTGTCCTCGGCTGGATATCGTCAAGCGATCGGCCTATATTGAGGGTGCTCGTATGGCCTTCGCCCGTTGCAAGATGTGGTGGGCGAAGATGAACGCCGTCGAGCTGGCCCGGGGGCCGCCACAGGGCAAGGAGCACCGCACACCCGAGCGCTATTTCGCGGATGTCCTGGAGGGGTCTCGCATTGTAGCAGCGCAGTGTGGGCAGGACATTATTTTTGAATGAATACATTCGTGTTGTCTTTGCCTTGTATGATGAAACAAAGTCGGTTTGTAATATAATGACTGCTATGTTTTTAATTTTACCTCCTGTGCGGCCGTGTTTATGTAAAATCTGAGGGTTGGCCAATCGTCGGCTTCTGCCCCCACGTAGGTAGTACGGAGGTGTTCGAGATGGAATCTAAACAATCTTGATCCAATTATATGGTCCTTGAAGGAGTTGTTTAGTGCAACGAACCAGGCAACCAGACTATTCGGCTTTAACGCCCTCGCTTAGCCATAGGAGTTCGACAATAAAAACATTGACGCAGCCCCTAGTTTCTGAACTAGAGTGCTATAAGCGTCTGATCGGGAAGTGCCGATCCTTCGCGTAATGCGGAAGAAATCTCCAACAATTTGCAACCTCTGAACAGCTGACCGGCTCTCGCTGCATCATGACAGTCAGTTTTCGGCTTTGTCTACTGAGGTGCTCCTTTGGATAAACCAGGGCACAATCGCAGCAGTTCTCCCTTTACTACCTTAGCGGATATAGCGGAACGTAAGGTAGCAAGCACAGGAGTCGGGCAATCCAACTATTGACCAAAGACATGATTTGGAGCCAATTCATATAATGCTAAATTTGGGGTGCCGAACTATACTATAAAAAGTGTTCGGACTTTGTTGCCGTATTGTGGGGCACCTGGGAGCCCCTGGCAAATATGAAACGTACCAAAGTGTACGTGTGCTAGAAGATAAGTTATTAAAGGAAAACAGAAATAAAGCAGAGGTGATATCTTGGGCCCTTAAACTTGAGCCACAAACTATTTCTATTATAATTGGGTTAATGCATCAAAGCGCATTAATACAAATTGTGCGATAAGCAATCCGGCTATTTAACATGCAATGACCCAGGGCGAGCTGCGTGTGGGGCCTGACAACAGGTAGAATGGTTGTTGAAGTGACCTCTATAGCTTCCCCTATACGTCTGTGCTTCTTGCCATCCTGGTATTTTTATCCTTTTACAGGACTGATAATCAGGCCATCCAAGAAGGCCTATGTAAAAGAAACCTGGAAAAGTAAAAAGGAAATAGTGAAAGTATATGTGTGTCCGGGATCGGTCGAGCCGAACTGTGGATCACAAGCTGGTTGTGCCTCCGTCGATGCCCATGGAATTTTGAGCGCGTAATTATGTACGCGTGGTATGAATGCCACTGCCCAATCGGGACTGGGACGGAGGCCAAATTGCTAACCGTCGCCAAGTGAGTGAATGCGATAGGGGGGTCCTTCCCACATGACCCAGAAACCGTCGGGGATAGGGACCCATGATGAAGAGGCCTTGCCAAATGTAATCGTATGCAATGTAGCACACATTAAATTCTATCGCACGTGTGGGATCGGTGATTAAACATTTCTAATGACACAGTGAAACCAAACGGTGTGTCGCAATGAACCGTTTGGGAAACAGTATATAACGCACACGGGCCAACATATGAACTGTGTGCGATATGTGCCCTGATACGTCTGCAACGTATCTATAACGTATGAAGTATTCATGCTGTTATATTATCATTCTTGGATGTTTTACAATCATTTCATAGCAACTTTATATCATTTTTTGGTACTAACCTATTGACCCAGTGCCCAGTGTCAGTTCCTGTTTTTTGTTTGTTTTTACATAGCAGGAAATCAATATCAAACGGAGTCCAAACACCGTGAAACTTTTTGTGGATTTTTGATGGACCAGAAGACATCCAATGGGCCAGGGCAGCACCTAGGGGTGCCCCAAGGGGCACAACCCACCAGGGCACGCCTAGGTCCCCCCAGGTGCGCCCCAGTGGGTTGTGCCCAGCTTGGTGGCCTCCTGCAGCCCCTCTCCGCCCTATAAATTGCCAAACATTCCAAAAACCCTCGGGGTTACCCTAGATCAGAAGTTTTTCTGCCGCAAGGCTCTGTAGCCACGAGAAACCAATCTTGACCCTGTTCCGGCACTCTGCCGGAGGGGGGAATCATCACTAGTAGCCATTTTCATCATCCCGGTGGCCACCATGATGAGGAGGGAGTAGTACACCCTCGGGGCTGAGGGTTTGTACCAGTAGCTATGTGTTTAATCTCTCTCTCTCTCTCTCTCTCTCTCTCTCTCTCTCGTGTTCTTGAGATGTCATGATCTTGATGTATAGCGGGCTTTGTTAATATAGTTGGATCATATGGTGTTTTCCCCTCTTTATCTAGTTGTGATGAATTGGGTTTTCCCTTTGAGATTTCGTTTTATCGGATTGAATACTTTTATGGATTTGAGAGCACTTGATATATGTCTTGCAGATGAATACCCGTGGTGATAATGGGGTATTATTTTGATTCACTTGATATATGTTTTGGCACTCAACTCGCGGATTCCCGAGGTGACATTGGGGTAATCTATGCATAGGGGTTTATGCACGTTCTTGTCTTTGTTTCTCCGATAGAAATCTTGGGGCACTCTTTGAGGTTCTTTGTGTTGGATTGAGTATTACAAATCTGAGATTACTTGGTGTTATTTTAGTATGAACTCTTGGATAGATCGATAGGAAAGAATAGCTTCGAGGTGGTTTCGTACCCTACAAATGATTTCTTCTTATGTTCATCGCTAGATAGAAACTTTGGAGTAATTATTCATCACACACTGAGAGATGGTTATATGATCCAATTATATTAGCATTGTTGGGAGATTGCACTAGTGAAATTACGGACCCTAGGCCTCATTTTCAAGCATTGCAATACCGCTTGTGCTCCGTTTTATCAATTGCTACCTTGCTGTTTTTTATTTGTCCTATTACAAAAATCAATATCTACTATCATTACTACACTTTTATCACCATCTTTTCGCCGAACTAGTGCACCTATACAATTTTCCATTGTATTTGGTGTGTTGGGGACAAAAGCGGCTCTTTGTTATTTGGTTTTAGGGTTGTTTGAGAGAGGCCACCTTCATCCTACGTCTCCCACAGATTAATAAACCTTAGGTCATCCACTTGAGGGAAAATTGCTACTGTCCTACAAAACTCTGCGCTTGGAGGCCCAACACGAGTCTACAATAATAAAGTTGCGTAGTAGACATCAAGCTCTTTTCTGGCACCATTGCTAGGGAGGTGAGTGCTCAAAGGTATATCTTTAGATCTTGCAATTGAATCTTTTAGTTTCTTGTTTTATCACTAGTTTGGTTTATAAAAGAAAACTACAAAAAATTGAATTAAGGTTGCATCATATTATTCATCTTTATAATGTCTTTCGTGAAAAAGATGGAAAGGAAAAATGTGCTCAATTGATAGAAGAAGAATTCAATAGAATGTTTGGTATAAATGATGAGCATGATTGCAGTGTTGTTAGTATGAATACTTTGAATATCCATGATGCTAATGATATGCAAAGCCATAAGTTTGATGAAGATGATATTTTTAGCCCCCCAAGATTTGATGTGCAAATTTGTTATAATGATTGCATGCCTCCTATTTATGATGATTATAATGATGAAAGTGGATTTGGAGAGGCCAAGACTTTATTTAGTGATGAATCCACCATTTTGGATCAGGCTTCAATTGACTATGATAACAAAGTTGCTATATATGATGATTATGGTGATGACATGTATGCTATGAAGAATAATGATAACCATGAAACTTGTCATCATGATTTTAGTTTTCACTCTCATGATAGTTATTTTGTTGAGATTGCTCCCACTACTATTGATGAGAAGAAATTTTCTTATGTGGAGAGTAATAAGTTTTCTAGGCTTTTGTGTCATGAAAAGAATGCTTTATGTGATGGTTATATTGTTGAATTTCTTCATGATGCTACTGAAAATTATTATTAGGGAGGAACTTATGCTTGTAGGAATTGCAATAACATCAAGTGTTTTCTCTATGTGTTGAAAGTTTTGAAGTTATGCTTGTTTTGCCTTCCTAAGTGTAACACTCCAAAATTTTGACCTTGATTTATTAATTAAAATTTTGCCAGGAAATTAAATTTTTATTTTCTGGTTTTATCTCTTAATTGCAGATCACTCTGTCCCTCTGAATTTTTGAGTTTTTCCTTCTAGGTGGAAACCTTTCAAAAATATTGATGGACTTGTATATCTTCCCAAGACCATTTATTTTTATCAGTGGAATTATTTCTACAATTATTTTTCCTGAGCTCTATTTCTTTAAAAATGTTTTTTCATAAGTTTTAGAGTTCCAATTGCACTACAACCCTTTCAAATACTTCTTTAAAATTTCCACCAAAATTTGGGGATGTCATATGATGTTCCCACATCACTATTATGCAAAAATCTCTTTTTGTCATTTGGAGATTTTGATCCCTACCTCAATTTTTCAAATCTGGTCCAGTTTGTAATTTGCACTACAATCTATTTAAATATTTTTTTTTAAAATCCCACCAAAATTGGGGGATGTTAGTAGTAGTGTATAATTCAACTATTTGCAAAAACCCATTGGTGTTCTTTGAAAAATTTGAGCAAATCATCCTCATCTTCATTCTGGTCCAATTTAGTGTTTTGCCTTTGCAACCATATTTTATCTTGCTCTTGTCGCCTTTGGGATTTGTCCTCCTTATTGACCACTCTACCAAACCCTTAAGTCCAGGAGATTGGCCCCTTTGGAATACTTTTGGTCCATACAATAGTAGCCTTCATTTTCTGTCCAGATTTGGTTTTCTCAAAATTTTGCACTAACAAGTTTCTGGTCTTGCCAAACTAACCTTGCTGCCATCCCATTCACCTAAAGAGACTTTGATCTGGAGATTTTGGCCACCAGAAGAGATGCCCAGATGGCCATGGCATTCTATCGAGCACCTTGTGTGCATGGCCAGTTTTGGCATAGTTTTAGTCTACATTGTGGACTTGATCCCCTGACCCAGCAGCCATGTCCACTAATTTCCTAGCCACCACTAACCTAGACCTGTTAACTACCAGCCTCATTCAAGCCCTCTAGCACGCGTTGGCATTTCGTCGAGCACCTGGCGTGCGTGCTCTGGGCGCGCCCAGAGCGCACGTTTTGCACGCGCGCGCAACCGAGCCGCCGCGTCTTGCCCCTGGCCTTTGCTCACCCCCAGGGCCACGCCCTGTCCTCACCCGCTCGCCAGAACCCTCAATGCCACCCCTGGCGCCCTATAGCACCGCCGTCAGAGCTCCCTTGGCGGCACGCCGGCGTCCGCAGCAGGCTCCTGCCATGGACGATGCCGCCCGAGCCACTCCAGCGCGCCAGCTCGCCCCTGAACAGCCCGATTTCATCCTCGAGCCCGACCGCTAGCGCCCGTCGCTGCCACGTCGCCCTGCTAGCAACAGAACGGCGATTCGCCGGTGTTCTTATCCGCAGCCGCGGGGACCGACCTCCCCGGGCTATAAATAGCCCTTCCGATCACGCCTAGGCTCGTCAGCAACCTTGTTCGAGTAGTAGGAAGCCCCCTCCTCCCCAGTTGGCTAGAGGCCATTCTCTCTCCCATCTCTGGCAGGTTCGGCCGCCGCCACGTTCCGGTAAAATCCGGCCAAGACCGAGGTCCCTAACCCCTCACGTGCTCCCATTCTCCTCCCCTCGATCGTGCGGAGCCACCCAACACCTCAGCCTCGACCGGGAGCCACCGTATCCCAAGCCCCCAATTTCTCCCGAAACCACCGTCCACCGCGGAGCTTGCCGCCGGTGACCCCCTCCACCCCCGCCAGCCTATCAACCACTCGGAGGACCGCCCTGGACCAGCGGATCCATCCCCACCCTCAGAATCCCGCGGGGAGCCGCCGTTCGTCGACGGCGATCACCGGAGCCCCGTCACCGTTCGGCCAGAGGAGAAGGAGGCGCGGACGGTAGTCAAACGACCCGGTGGGCCCAAGGACCTTGTCGGTGACCCACGAGACGACCAGCTGGCTTAAGTGGAAACGTATTCCTCCGAATACGTCTTCGCTAAGGGTAAAGCGTAAGCCCCCGAACCGTTTTTCTTTTTCTGATTTTTTTAATTAAAAACAGAATTCTGACTAAACTTTGACTGGCTATAACTTTTTAAATATAAGTCCAATTGATTTGATTCTTTTTGTTGTTTCTCAAATTTTGTCTAGTTTATTTTCATATTTATTTGAAAATTTTACAAACAACTTTTCGTACTGTTTTGAAACTATGTGTTAATTTTAAATTTTAATAAAATAGGACTTTTGAAGAAGGAAGCAACTTTCAAAAAGTGCACCCCACTTACAGACTCTTGGAAGGCAAGCATTCTGAACCCCGGCATAATATTTGTTGGGTGTCGTTCGATGCTAATACGACACCGCCTTGACATGAAGTGTTCGGTATCTTATGTGATGATATGATCATGTTCATGAGTGCATAATGATGATTCCTTACTATTGGACTTTGATATGCTTCTGATAGTAATCACCCTCGTATGCCTTTCATGCCTATCGGGAGGAATCCGGGGAAAGTCTCTGTCTTGGGTAGACACGAACTTGTCTCTAATAATTCGTTGAGACGATTATGTCCGGTATGGCATGGTGAGGTATCATGAGTGGTGATTTTGTTTGTTGGTGTGAAATATATTTGTTATACCAATCCTGCAGGGAATGCCTTACCGTCCTGAGTCGACCGTAGATCGAGTCTTGTTCAAGTAACCCCCATGCTTGTTTCGTACTCCACTTGTCCCTGCCATAGGTAGGGTCTGGTTTAGTAAGTTGTCAACCCCTTCCTAGCACACACCGTACAGAGAGGCCATGGTGAAAGATACCGGCTGCATCCGGTAGACATGCCACCTGGTCCGAGGGCATGGGTGTTCAGTTCTGACCGAGGGGTAGCTCCCCTAGTTTCTTGGCGTGTTATAAATTTTGTGATCCCATGCTAGTCGAGGTTGTAGCCTCCCACTTAGAGTTTTGCTTAACGGGTGTCGTGGGTGATTCCGGACAATCGGTAAGTCAGCCGTGTGTGCGGCCAGTGTGTTTTCAATTAAAAGACCGTGAAGCGGAATTAGTCGATGGACTAAAGGAATCTGTTACTCATGGGTAAAGAGTACACCCTCTGCAGAGATTATATCTATTCGAATAGCCGTGTCCATGGTTAAGGACTACTGATGCAGGATGGGTCAAGTGTCGGTCTTAGTGTCGGTCTTCGGAGGAAAAATTGCTAAAACAGAACATGGATCATGACTTGTGACTCATGATGATTATAATTACTATTATTATGGACTAACCATTCACATTATTTGAATTACTGAGTATCCACAGGGACGGTTCTACCTCCTGGATATTCACTGTGATTATTCTCTTATAAGCCCTTTATGTGGTGTCGCTCAGACGCCCGACTGTGGCATGCTTGTTATTTAAATTACTTATAAGCCCTTTATGTGGTGCCGCTCAGACGCCCGACTGTGGCATGCTTGTTATTTAAATTACTTATAAGCCCTTTATGTGGTGTCGCTCAGACGCCCGACTGTGCCATGCTTGTTATTTAAATTATTTATAAGCCCTTTATGTGGTGTCGCATGACGCCTCGATCGTGGCATGCTTGTTATTTAAATTATTTATAAACCCTTTATGTGGTGTCGCCGTATCGCCACTTTGAGGCATGCTTTATATTATTATCCTTTCGAGGCGTCGCTTCAGACACCCGGTCGGTGCATTCTATTTCTACTCCCTTATTGCATATTCATGTTGTATATGAATGACCTGCTTGCGTGCATCATGGATTTTTATTTCGTGACCGACGTTGTGATCATGAAATATTTCAGAGCATGATTATCATTCATTATGTTATACCTGTGTTCATAATGTTTGCGAGTACATTCAAAGTACTCTTGGCTTGTCCACAGCTATTGTCTTGGCCAGATTTCTTGCATGGAGAGGAGCGTTGCGATGACAGCCCGGAACCTCACGCAATGATGATAGCACCCTCGCGAAGATAGGAGTTATCCAGGTCAGCTGTTCCTGTGGGAAATGGAGTCCCATAGACGCTGATGAACCGCAAACCGCTTCCGCCATCAACCACTAGAAACCATTTGTTGTACTCATAGGCCAGAATGGTCTTGTACTACACATTTTGTATTTTGCTTGGAGTTTCTGTATCAAGTTGGTGTCTCATCAGCTAACAGTAATCCTGGGGCTGGTGAGCACAAGGGCCATTTTCTAGGAAATTAATATCCTGGAAAAACGGTCCTGACAACCTTGGTATCTGAGCCAGGCTGACCATTGGCTAATCCTATCTCGGCCAGGTCAATAAACCTAGATTAACCAATCCACCAGACCTTAACCTAGCCCCAGCCAAGCTTCTCGTGTAAGATAGCCACACAGTGACCCCGACACCTTTTGGCAGTCGGTGCCCAACCTATCAGCCTAGCCTGTCGATCACGCGCCAGTGACCGACACCTAAATAGTCTCTTTCGCAAGCGTGCGAAGGAAGACTCCGTCCCCTTTTTCTATAAAAAGGGCATGCTAGCCTCAACCCAGCACAACACAACCTCTTCCCCAAACCGAGCTATAATGCCTGGCCCCATTGTGCACAATGAGACCATAGCAACCAACCTTAGAGGTTTTGTGACCGTGCTAGCAAACCTCACCCGTCGTGCCTTTGCATAAGAAGAGCCCCTAGAATATGTTGTGTACCAAGGGCCCATGAGCGGTGAGAGCTGTCAATTCTGGGCCAGTGTGCACGTCTATGGTAGGGGTCTATCGCTTAACGCCCTCTGAGTTCACCGGAAGGACAACTGCCTTTGAGCCACAAGCCATCCAACTAGCTGCTCGAGAGGCTATAGTTCAACTCCGGCACTTGTCGCCCAGAGTTAACTGTCGCTCATTCTACTTCTACCCCAGACGTGACGGGTATGGTAGGCCACCCCAGGTTGCCAACAGAGATCACAAGACGGATCCTGCATTGTTGCATGTGGTGCGCTATGTGAGTGCACTAGAGGAACTATTCGATCAAATCACCCTTGATATGATCGCAGCTCATGGAGAACTGGTTCGCCGAGCCCCGGCAAGAGGAGAAGATGAGCCCGACGCCGACAACCCAGTCGTGCTATTCGGACAACCGATTGACTCCTTGAGGTTAGCCCCTGCCATCGACCAAAATACTTTGGTGTCCCCAGAAGTGCTTCGTCGCCTTTTGGGAACACGCTCCAACGGGATTGTGACCAACAACCCCCGCGATGGTCATCATCGCTACCCCGACCCTGCAGCCCCTCAACTCCATCCAGCTAACCCCGATGGTAAAGCCCATGGAGAATCCTCGACGTCCACAAGGCACGCCCGCTTAGATATTAACGAGGTAGACTAAGTCACTCGAGTAGTACCGAGTCTTAGTATGTCCACGCCATGTAATTGTGTGATCTTGTATCGCCATAATTAAATGTTGTTTGCTGGTGCGCCCCTATTTTAAATAGTATCCATGCATAAGTATGTTGGTGTACGGTTGTATTTTTAATCCCGGGCGTAGCTACCAAAAACCACCCCGACGACACCCGCAGTAATACATCGCTTGTGTGAGATATGTGTATCTGTGGCATTGACTCCGACCCCATAGAGCAGATTCGACAAACTGTTGCCCCACACTGTAATCGATAACCCAGCCCCAATGCTATATAAAAGGCCACCTCGAGACCTTACCAAGTATCCCTCACCTTGTGCACAACTCTCACAACCATTTCTTTGCCATGCCAAGCCCTAGTATTTATCTGAGAACTCCAGATGCAACCCCAGGTAGTTTTGTTAAAATATTGTGGGACTTTACTGCAGTACCATGAGTTCTACCCATCCACCCCAAAGACGAAGTTACTCAAATCGAGGATCACCCCATCCACCTCGAAATATTGGGCAGTGGTGCACATCCCTCCATAAACCCAAACCAAGACCCAACGGAAGTCTCCTTCGTGGGGAAATCTATGCCGACTCATAAATGGCCATAGAAGCTGCTGCGTCTGAAGCATTTGCTCGCTTCGATTCACGATACCTGTGCCGTGACGAGGGTATTATTACTTCCGAGTCGTGCAGCACCCGGAGAAGTAGCATCTTTTCCCGGTGGACGAATCGAGAGAGACCCAGTACTAGCCAACCTTGCCCAGTATGTCATCGCTCAAGAGCGTTTGACCCAACGAGTAATGGGTTATCTCTAGAGCCTCGCTGATTTAAATAATCAGATCGCCATCGGCAGACCACTGAGGCCCGACCAAGAGAGACGCGTTCTTCGACTAGTCAACCCGCTTCCCCCGATAGAAGAGGAGTGTGCCCCAGTACCAGAGACGTTTCCTCAGGACCCTGTCTATTTACCGTTTTCGTTGTAGACGTCACTGCTATGTTTATTGTCCCAACATTTATTTATGTGTTGCAACTTATGCGTGGTATCCAAAATTTGTGTGATGAATTAAATATTCGGTTTCAATTAATGTTAGTTTTTACTGCTGTTAATTTTGATTAACTGTTTTCACTCTCGGTAAATTCTGAAGTGAGATTTTTTCCCTGATTTGTTGTAGCGTATATCTCTTCATGACATAGATTTTATTCACGCAACACCATGACAGCAGACGCACAACCACAACCACTCGACCACATGCACTAATTGCAAATCCACATGCACATTTTGCACCTAACTGATCACCTCCCTAGCACACCACAGTCTCTGAAGGAGAGATTTGTGGGTAATTATTCGGGTGCAAGTTGCCTCTAGCACACTGACAACAGTTAGCACCCGACACCGCACTTAATGCTCATGATCACCGCCACCGCGGAGAGCTAACACTCGAGCGGCAGCATCACGACGATCATCGAGGATCATCACGCACAAGAGCACGGAGAACCCCAGCAATGCCGCCAACCCTCCGCACATCAGGATCATATACCAGTCCGGCATCACCTCCGCCATTAGAGCCTCGTCTCGAGCTCCTGCAAACAAAAATGGAGGAGAAGGAAGGAGAAGGAGAAGTGAGGCCAGGTGTGAGGAAGAAGACAGGAGCACCTCGGACATTTTATAGCTCGAGATCGGTGTACGGTGGGCGAAGTCCACCAGCGCCGCTCATCGCTCGATCACCGGTGTTCGGAGGCGAACCCGCGAGCAGTGCCGACAGCGCACTGGCCCGCGAGGTGAGTGCATGCTGCACCGGCAGCTAGCGCCCGCAAGACTACCGCAGATCTGGCCTAGATGCTCTCTGGCGCTAGGCGTCGCCCGGTGGAGAAAGCGAGGGAATCTTGGCGAGAGAGAGGAAGAAGAGAGAGCCAGAGGTAGAAGAAGAGACTGACAGTGAGCCCCGGGTCCATCTGTCAGCCAGAGAGAGCACTGTGCTCTCAGGTACGACCAACGTATTTTAGAAATTTAGAAATTTATTCTAATTTTACTGTAACCAAAAGTAGAAATTTCTCATTTTCCCCCAACCATAGATTTTTCCACGCAGCGCCAGTATTCCACACTGTAGCTTTACACCACTTAATTGCCCACTCACTGTAGCCACATTTTAATTGCATGGGTAGGATGGTTATTTTTGTGATATTACTTTGATATAGTAGGAGTAATTCCTTTCAAAGCAGCCCTTAGCAAATCTCGAGGACGAGATTTTTCTAAAGGGGGGGTAGTGTTGTAACACCCCAAAATTTTGACCTTGATTTATTAATTAAAATTTTGCCAGGAAATTAAAATTTTATTTTCTGGGTTAATCTCTTAATTGCAGATCACTCCGTCCCTCTGAATTTTTGAGTTTTTCCTTCTAGGTGGAAACCTTTCAAAAATATTGATGGACTTGTATATCTTCCCAAGACCATTTCTTTTTATCAATGGAATTATTTCTACAATTATTTTCCTGAGCTCTATTTCTTTAAAAATGATTTTTCATAAGTTTTAGAGTTCCATTTGCACTACAACCCTTTCAAATACTTCTTTAAAATTTCCACCAAAATTTGGGGATGTCATGTGATGTTCCCACATCACTTTTATGCAAAAATCTCTTTTAGTCATTTGGAGATTTTGAGCCCTACCTCAAGTTTTCAAATCTGGTCCAGTTTGTAATTTGCACTACAATCTACTTAAATATTTCTTTAAAAATCCCACTAAAATTGGGGGATGTTAGTAGTAGTGTATAATTCAACTATATGCAAAAACACATTGGTGTTCTTTGAAAAATTTGAGAAAATCATCCTCATCTTCATTCTGGTCCAGTTTAGTGTTTTGCACTGCAACCATATTTTATCTTGCTCTTGTTGCCTTGGGATTTGTCCTGCTTATTGACCACTCTACCAAACCCTTAAGTCCAGGAGATTGGACCCTTTGGAATACTTTTGGTCCATACAATAGTAGCCTTCATTTTCTGTCCAGATTTGGTTTTCTCAAAATTTTGCACTAACAAGTTTCTGGTCTTGCCAAACTAACCTTGCTACCATCCCATTCACCTAAAGAGACTCTGATCTGGAGATTTTGGCCACCAGAAGAGATGCCCAGATACCCACGGTATTCTATCGAGCACCTTGTGTGCATGGCCAGTTTTGGCATAGTTTTAGTCTACATTGTGGACTTAATCCCCTGACCCAGCAGCCATGTCCACTAATTTCCTAGCCACCACAAACCTAGACCTGTTAACTACCAGCCTCATTCAAGCCCTCTAGCACGCGTTGGCATTTCGTCAAGCACCTGGCGTGCGTGCTTTGGGCGCGCCCAGAGCGCACGTTTTGCACGAGCGCGCAACCGAGCCGCCGCGTCTTGCTCCTGGCCTTTGCTCACCCCCAGGGCCACGCCTTGTCCTCACCCGCTCGCCAGAACCTCCAAGCCACCCCTTGCGCCCTACAGCACCGCCGTCAGAGCTCCCTTGGCGGCACGCCGATGTCCGCAGCACGCTCCTGCCACGGACGGTGCCGCCCAAGCCACTCCAGCGCGCCAGCTCGCCCCTTAACAGCCCGAGCTCATCCTCGAGCCCGTCCGCTAGCGCCCGTCGCCGCCACGTCGCCCAGCTAGCAACAGAACGGCGGTTCGCCGGTGTTCTTATCCGCAGCCGCGGGGACCGACCTCCCCGGGCTATAAATAGCCCTTCCGATCATGCCTCGGCTCGTCAGCAACCTTGTTCGAGTAGTAGGAAGCCCCCCCTCCTACCCAGTTGGCCAGAGGCCATTCTCTCTCCCATCTCCGGCAGGTTCGGCCACCGCCACGTTCGGTAAAATCCGGCCAAGACCGAGGCCCCTAACCCCTCCCGTGCTCCCATTCTCCTCCCCTCGACCGTGCGGAGCCACCCAACACCTCAGCCTCGACCGGGAGCCACCGTATCCCAAGCCCCCAATTGCTCCCGAAACCACGGTCCGCCGCGGAGCTCGCCGCCAGCGACCCCCTCCACCACCGCCAGCCTATCAACCACTGGGAGGACCGCCCTAGACCAGCGGATCCATCCCCGCCCTCAGAATCCCGCGGGGAGCCATCGTTCGTCGATGGCGATGGCCGGAGCCCCGCCACCGCTCGGCCAAAGGAGAAGGAGGCGCGGGCGACTGGTCAAACCTGACCAGTGGGCCCAAGGGACCCACTGTCAGTGACCCACGAGACGACCCGCGCTGGCTTAAGTGGAAACGTATTCCTCCGAATACGTCTTCGCTAAGGGTAAAGCGTAAGCCCCCGAACCGTTTTTCTTTTTCTGATTTTTTTAATTAAAAACGGAATTCTGACTAAACTTTGACTGGCTATAACTTTTTAAATATAAGTCCAATTGATTTGATTCTTTTTGTTGTTTCTCATATTTTGTCTAGTTTATTTTCATATTTATTTGAAAATTTTACAAACAACTTTTCGTACTGTTTTGAAACTATGTGTTAATTTTAAATTTTCTTAAAATAGGACTTTTGAAGAAGGAAGCAACTTTCAAAAGTGCACCCCACTTACAGACTCTTGGAAGGCAAGCATTCTGAACCCCGACATAATATTTGTTGGGTGTCGTTCGATGCTAATACGACACCGCCTTGACAGGAAGTGTTCGGTATTTTATGTGATGATATGATCATGTTCATGAGTGCATAATGATGATTCCTTACTATTGGACTTTGATATGCTTCTGATAGTAATCACCCTCGTATGCCTTGCATGCCTATCGGGAGGAATCCGGGGAAAGTCTCTGTCTTGGGTAGACACGAACTTGTCTCTAATAATTCGTTGAGACGATTAAGTCCGGTAAGGCATGGTGAGGTATGATGAGTGGTGCTTCTGTTTGCTGGTGTGAAATATATTTGTTATACCAATCCTGTAGGGAATGCCTTAACCTCCTGAGTCGACCGTAGATCGAGTCTTGTTCTAGTAACCCCCATACTTGTTTCGTACTACCACTTGTCCCTACCATAGGTAGGGTACGGTTCAGTAAGTTGTCAAACCCTTCCTAGCACACACCGTACAAAGAGGCCATGGTGGAAGATATCAGCTGCATCTGGTAGACATGCCACCTGGTCCGGGGGCATGGGTGTTTCCGGTTGGAGCCAAGGGGATAGCTCCCCTAGTTTGCGCGCGTTATAAATATTGTGATCCCATGCTAGTAGAGGTTGTAGCCTCCCCACTTAGAGTTTTGCTTAACGGGTGTCGTGGGTGATTCCAGACACCGGTAAGTCAGGCTGGTGTGTGCGGTCAGGTGTGTTTTTAATTAAAAGACCGTAGACGGAATAGTCCCTATGGACTAAAGGAATCCGTTACTCGTGGGTAAGGAGTACACCCTCTGCAGAGATTATATCTATTCGAATAGCCGTGTCCATGCTTAAGGACTACAGTCAGGGATGGGTCAAGTGTCGGTCTTAGTGTCGGTATTCAGAGGAAAAATTGCTAAACCCGAACATGGATCATGACTTGTGACTCATGATGATTATGTTTACTATTATTATGGACTAACCATTCACATTATTTGAATTATTGAGTATCCCTGGGACGGTTCTACCTCCTGGATATTCACTGTGATTATTCTCTTATAAGCCCTTTATGTGGTGTCGCTCAGACGCCCGACTGTGGCATGCTTGTTATTTAAATTACTTATAAGCCCTTTATGTGGTGCCGCTCAGACGCCTGACTGTGGCATGCTTGTTATTTAAATTACTTATAAGCCCTTTATGTGGTGTCGCTCAGACGCCCGACTGTGGCATGCTTGTTATTTAAATTATTTATAAGCCCTTTATGTGGTGTCGCATAGACGCCCGACTGTGGCATGCTTGTTGTTTAAATTATTTATATGCCCTTTATGTGGTGTCGCTCAGACGCCCGACTGAGGCATTTTTTATATTATTATCCTTTCGAGGCATCGCTTCAGACACCCGATCGGTGCATTCTATTTCTACTCCCTTATTGCATATTCATATTGTATATGAATAACCTGCTTGCGTGCATCATGGATTTTTATTTCGTGACCGACGTTGTGATCATGAAATATTTCAGAGCATGATTATCATTCATTATGTTATACCTGTGTTCATAATGTTTGCGAGTACATTCAAAGTACTCACTGGCTTTTCCCTGGCTATTGTCTTGGCCAGATTTCTTCCATGGAGAGGAGCATTGCGATGACAGCCCCAGAACCTATGCAATGATGATAGCAGCATCGCGAAGATAGGAGTTATCCATGTTAGCTGTTCCTGTGGGAAATGGAGTCCCATAGACGTTGATGAACCACAAACCGCTTTCGCCATCAACCAATAGAAACCATTTGTTGTACTCATAGGCCAGAATGGTCTTGTACTACACATTTTATATTTTGCTTGGAGTTTCTGTATCAAGTTGGTGTCTCATCAGCTAATAGTAATCCTGGGGCTGGTGAGCACAAGGGCCATTTTCTGGGAAATTAATATCCTGAAAAAAGGGTCCTGACACTAAGCTAGTTGATTCTTGTTCCCATAAGTTGTTTGCTCAAAAAATACCTATGCATAGGAAGTGGGTTAGACTTAAATGTTCTAGTCATATGCTTCATGATGCTCTCTTTGTGTTTCAATTCTTATCTTTTATGCGAGCATCATTGAAATCATCATGCCTAGCTAAAAAGGCATTAAAGAAAAGCGCTTGTTGGGAGACAACCCAACATTTACCCCTACTGTTTTTGTGTGTTCACATGATTAAGCTATTGTATTTTTAAAGTACCAAGTAAAGCCTTTGGGGTAGTGTGGATGATAGTTGACTTGATTCTGTGCAAAAACAGAAACTTTTGCGTCGAGTGCAGAAATTCCAATATTTTACTGGAACGTGGAAAAATTCTGAATTTTTTACAGGTGATAGATATACAAATTATCTACGTTATCCTTAATTTCCAGAATTTTTGGAGTAGCAGAAGTATGATTGGAGTACAGATTACTACAGACTGTTCTGTTTTTGACAGATTCTGTTTTCAATGCATAGTTTGCTTGCTTTCTAGTTTCTATGGCTTATATTGCTCAATATAAATTGTGGACATGATATGGTACAGTAGGTATTGTGTGAGAACAATTATGAATCTTGTATTTAGCAGTACCAAAAGCGAGTGGTTTTGCTCTTTATCATACTAACCTATCTCACGAAGTTCCGTTAAGTTTTGTGTGATTGAAGTTTTCAAGTTTTGGGTGAGATATCGATATGAGGAGAATAAGGAGTGACAACACACTCAGCTTGGGAATGCCCAAGGCACCCCAAGGTAATATTCAAGGAAGAGCCAAGCAACTAATCTTGGGGATGCCCCGGAAGGTATCCCCTCTTTCGTCTTCAACATTATCGGTAACCTCACTTGGAGCTATGTTTTCATTCGTCACATGATATGAGTTTTACTTGGAGCATCATTTTATTTTGTTAGGATTTGCTTGCTGTTATTTAGAATAATGTTTTGTATCTTTCATTTCAATAAAGATGTCAAAGATAGCCTTTACCATGCTTATTTTGCAAGTATACATGTTGCTGTTTCAAAACAGAAAGTTTATCGTTGTTGCAAAAATTCCTTAGACAAGTCAGAATGTGATAAAATGCTGAAACTTTTTTCAAAATAAGCTCTGATAAATTTTCTATAGTGTGCTAATTTTTCATAATTTTTGGAGTTCAAGAAGTATTGAGACTCTTGCATTCTTTACATACTGTACTGTTTTGGCAGATTGCTGTTATGTTTGCATATGTTTTCTTGTTTAATGATTGTATTTGAGGATAGGAGTATTAAATATGCAGGTCATTTGGTACGCAATGTTGAATAATAATTTTAGTGATTTGCTACAGTAGAGGATGATAAGGTTTTGCATTGATCTATACTAACGTATCTCATGAGTTCTTGTTCTGTTTTGTGTGGATGAGGTTATTAAGATTTAGGGAAACCGTTGCCGGGTTACGGGTTCTGGCAAACCCTTGAGGTTCGAACACTGGGGTGCGCACGAAGATGTCTCTTCCCCTAGCTCAGACTCTCAACGATCTCAAGGCCTAGCTTGCCGAACCCAAAGAACAAGGGACACAAGAGTTTATATTGGTTCGGGCCATCGATGTGGTGTAATACCCTACTCCAGTGTGGTGTGGTGGATTGCCTTGTAGGTTGAGGATGAACAAGTACAAGGGAAGAACAGCCTCCTCAGGAGAGGTGTTCTTGAGCTTGAGGAGCTTGTGAGTTGGCCTTGGTGTAATGAGTCCAATCCATGATCCCCTCCTTTCCTATGGTGGTGGCTAGTCCTATTTATAGAGGCCCTAGTCCGCTTCCCAAATATTAGGCGGTGAGGGATCCCACAACGGCCAGTTTGAAGGGGGACAACTAGTACACGTTATCGTGACAAATGGTGGTCTTCGCCTGCCGAAGGCTCTGGTGGTGACGCTATCGTGGGCTCCGTGGTGACCTCCGTCTTGCCGTCCTGCTGGTCTTGGTGTCGTTGCACCGATATGGAAACCTTTGCCTAATGCCTCGGGACTCCTCGCCTGCGCTTGCCCCTTTAGCACCAAAGAGGAAACTGGTACTCTGCGCCCGCTGGCGCCCGCCTGGCTTCGGTCATCATGGTTCACGTCACACGAACCTCGTGAGGTGCCCCTTGCATAGATATCTGCGCTCCTCGGGAGCCAGCCTAGTGAGGCTACCCCTGAGGAGGCCTTGGCGTCGTTCGCCTCGCGAGGCTTGGCCCCTCGCGAGGGTCTTGAGTGGATGTTGATGAAGATGGGCCGTACCAGGCCGTTGGTGGAGCCACGCCCCGGCACCGCAGGCAGGCAAGTCTGGGGACCCCCGTTCCCAGGACGCCGATAGTAGCCCCCGGGCCCAAGGAGCGCTCGGACTTGGCTTCGAGGCGAAGCCAAAGGTCAAGTGCGGAGCACCGTGGGCCCCAATAGCCTGCGGCCTTGATTGATGCATGGCGATTGACAGGACGTGGGCGTCTCCGCTTCCCCATGCTGCCTCGGCAACTGCCCGACTGACAAAAGGCTGGCGCATGCCGCGGTGCCATCATTGCGTGCCTTCGTCTTGCTCCAGATCCCCTTTCTTGCTTCTCTTCCCCAAAGGCTCCAGATCCACGTCAACTCCCCTTCGAGCCTGCAATCGATGGCGTCCGGCAAGGCAAAGGCTGCCTCTCCGCCCGCTTGGTACGAGCCGGCTCTGAGCGTGCCCAGCGTTTCGGAGAAGAACCTCGCCGCCGTGCTCTTGATGACGGCGAAGGGTAGCAATGAGAAGGGAAAGACCGTGCTCCGGGCCGCCTCCGCTGAGCCGGAGGACTCAGGGAGCACCTTCTATCCCTTCTCCATGAGCAGTGTTGTCGCAGGGCTGGTTCCCCCCTTCTCTGATTTCTTCTACGCCGTCCTTAGCCACTACAAGCTGCATGCCCTTCATCTTCATCCCAACTCTGTCCTCCTCCTGTCCATCTTTGCGAGGCATTTGCGGGGGTGATGCCGTCCGTGGCGTTTCTTTGCCACTTCTTCTACCTCCGAAACAAGAGCGGCTATTGCTCAGGGTGCGCCAACTTCATCGCGGCCAACGGGACCAATGCGATCTCTAAGGCCGGGAAGAAGGCCGAGAACTTCAGGAGCAAGTGGGTCCTCATGGACGCCAAGTGCTCTCACCCTCGGTTGGTGCTTCCGACTGAGATGCCCGCGCCTCACGACGGGTGGTTCAGCGCGAAGCTCATCGATCCCCGGGCGGAGCAGGTACTGGAGAGCATGAATGCCGACCTGAAGCCTGATGACCCGAAGGCGGCGAAGCTGATGGGGGCTATGATCGTCAAGTAATTCCTGGCACAGCGCATAGCTCCACTCCAGGCATGCTCGCGTTCCTTATGGAAGCTCGGGGACGAGGAGGACGACCTCCGCCTGCGTCGAGACGTTGCCGGATTTCGGGTTCCGGCAAAACCCTTAAGGCTCGAACGCTGGGGTGCGCGCGAAGATATCCCCCTCACCGATCACACCCTCACACGCTTCGCGATCTTTAATCTAAGCACGACGAACTCACAACACATGAGGACACAAGATTTATACTGGTTCGGGCCATCGTTGTGGTGTAATACCCTACTCCAGTGTGGTGGTGGTGGATTGCCTCTTGGGCTGAGGATGAACAGTACAAGGGGAAGAACAGCCTCCTGAGGAGAGGTGTTCTTGTGCTTGATGAACTTGTGGGTGTGAGAATGGCCAGTCAAACCTCCCCCCTAACATGGTGGCTAGTCCTATTTATAGAGGCCCTGGTCCTCTTCCCAAATATTGAGCGGGAAGGGATTCCACAACGGCCAATTTGAAAGGGGACAAGTAGTATAGCTTATCCTGACAAAAGTAGTCTTCGCCTGCCAAAGGCTCTGGAGGTGATGACGTCTTGGGCTCTATGATGACCTCCGTCTCGCCGTCCTGCTGGTCTTAGTCTCGTTGCACCGATATGGAAACCTTTGCTTGACGCCTCGGAACTCCTCGCATGCGCTTGCCTCCTTAGCACCAAAGAGGAAACAAGGACACTGTGCCCGCTGGCGCCCGCCTGGCCACCGCCTGGTCTCGATCGTCATGGCTTGCATCATTCAAACCTCGTGAGGTTTGCCTTGCCTTGATCTCTCCGCCCCTCACGAGCCAGCCTGGTGAGGCCGCTCCCGAGGAGGTCTTGCATCGTCCGCCTCGCGAGGCTTGGCCCCTCACGAGGTTCTTGAGTGCTAGCTGGTGAAGATGGGCCGTACGGGCCCGCTTGTGGAGTCACGCCGTGGGCCGCAGGCAGGCAAGTCTGGGGACCCCCGTTCCCAGAACACCGACAATAGGCCCCGGGCCCAAGGCGCGTTTGGACTTGGCTTCGGGGCGAAGCCAAATGGCAAGTGCGGAGCGCCGTGGGCCCCAATAGCCTGCGGCCTTGGTCGACGCGTGGCGGTTGATTGGACGTGGGCGTCTCCGCTTCCCCATGCCGCCTCGGCAACTGCCCGACTGTCAAAAGGCTGGCGCAGACAGCGCTTGCCTTCATTGTTTCCCTTCGCCTTGCTCTAGACCCCCTTCCTTGCTCCTTGTTTCCAAAATCTCCAGATCTGCTCTCATCCTCTTCCGCATCCACGACCAATGGCGCCCCGAAAGTTTAAGCCTGCCTCATCGCCGGCTTGGTACGAGCCAGCTCTCGACGCGCCCAATGTCTCGGAGAAGAGCCTCACTGCCACCCGCCTGCTGACAGCGGGGGTAAGCAACGAGAGGGGGAAGACTGAGCTTCGGGCCTGCTCCGCCGTGCCGGAGCCCGATGGGAGCACCTTCTTCCCCTTCTTCACGAGCAGCATCGCCCGGGGATGGTTCCCCCTTTCTCCGACTTCTTCTATGAGGTCCTCGGCCACTATGGGCTGCAAGCGCTGCATCTTCATCCCAGCTCTATCCTTATCTTGTCGATCTTCGCCTACTACTGCGAGGCGTACCTCGGCGTGATGTCGTCCGTGGCTCTTCTACGCCACTCCTTATTCCTCCGCGTCAAAGAGGGTCATACCTCCGGGTGTGCCAACTTCATCGCGGCCGGCAAGGCCAATTCAATCTCGAAGGCTGGGAAGAAGGCCGACGGCTTCAGGAGCAAGTGGGTCATGATGGACGCCAAGTGCGTCCACCCACGCTTGGTGCTGCCAACGGAGATGCCCCAGTCTGACAAGGGGTGGTATTGCGCGAAGCTCACCGATGAGCGGGCGACGTTGGTGTTGGACCAGATGAACGCCGACCTGAAGCCGGGCAACGCGAAGGCGGAAAAGATGATTGGGGCCATGCTCTTGAGGGAATTCCTAATGTTGTGCCTGGCCCCGCTTCAGGCGCGTACGTGCCCCTTGTGGAGGCTTGGGGACGAGGTTCGCCTGAGTCCGGAAGCCTTGCCTGACGGTGAGCTGGTTGCGGCTCTCCGTCTCCTGGTTGGGGACGACCAAGAGTACCCACCGAGAGTCTTCATTCCCTTGTTCCACCGCAAGGACCGGGCGCAGGTCGTGGCCGCTAGGCCGACCTTCGACAAACGTGGGCTGGTGCCGCCGGCGCCCACCGGGGCCCCTGTGGAGCCGACGCCGGTGGAGCTGTCTTCCGATGAGTCCCGTGGGGAGGAAAAGGAGGGGGACGAGGAGCATGACTCGGAGGTGACCCCTAAAGGGATGGGGGAGACCTCCCCCTTGAGCAAGGCCGACATCCTCTGCACCCTGCTGGACGACAACGAGGCCGACGCCTGCTAGGAGAAGGGAGAGCCACCCATGATCTCGACGAGGGACCGGTCGGCGCTTATCCCCCGAGACGCTGCTCCTACTCCGACGCCGCCTGGGGCTGCCTCCGGCCCCTCTGCTGTTCCGTCTTCTGCTCCTGGAGCCCGCGCGCCCGCGCCTCAAGCTTCGAGGCTCTCGGGCTTCAAGCTCAGCAAGCGGAGGGTGGACTACGCCGCGGTAGACAGAGTAAGTGCCCACGCTTTGCCTTGTTCTTGCATATGATGCTGCCTCTTGATGTTCGTCGTTGGTTGGTTAGGCCACCGCCTGCGGCGAAGAAGAGGAAGGATGCAGCGGCCCAGCCTGGGGCTGAACCATCCGTAGCAGCCGCGCACCCCTCCGTGAAGAAAGGAAGCAACGACACTCGCGCTTCCCCGGCCCGTTCGTCCTCGTGAGGCCTGGAGGAGCCTCCTCATGAAGGGTCAGCCCCCATGGCCCCGCCGGCTCCGGAGGCGTTGGTGTCTGGCCCAGCCGCTGGGGTCATGAAAGCTCAGGAGCCCCCGGTCTCCCAGGCCCTGGTGACGACGCCGTCTCCTCCTCCTACTGCGCCACTGCTTCCAGGCCCTTCTGTCTCCCCTAATGTCTTGGAGCGTGCCCTTCTTGAGATGGCCCGGCTGCGAGAAGATCTTAAGGGCGCTGACCCCCACCTGGTGGCTGGGCGCCTGGAGCTGGTCTCCGGCTGGCTCCATTCTGATGTGTCTGTTAGGGCGGCACTAAGCCAGGCTGCGGCGACCTCTGAGAAGGAGAGGCAAGCTGCCGCCCAAGCAGCAGCTACTCAGGAAGCCGTGCTGAAGGATGCCGAGACCACCCAGGATCGCTGCCGGGCGCTGGAGGCCGAACTGAAGAATCTGCGTGATCGGCACGCGGAAGAAGCTCGTAGCCGCCAGGCGGAGGAGGAGAAGATGAGGGCCCGGGAGGACGCCATCAAGGATCGCGACGCTGAGCTGGGAGAGTTGGCGAAGGCGCAGGCCACGGAACGCAGCCGGCTGGAGGAGCTCGAGCGGAAGGTGGAGGCGGAGAAGGCCGATCTTGGCGCCAAGGCGAAGGTCCTGACCGAGGACCGCGCGGCCTTCGCGCTCCTCGAGAAGAGGTCCCGTGCGGCGCTGAAGGCGCTTTACGAGAAGGGCTTGGAGAGGCCGCTGACCACCGATGAGGATGGTCTCGCCCAGCTGCTTCCCTACTTGGTTGACGCGCTCGAGGAGGTCATGAGCGGTATTGGTCCCATGGCAGAGGAAGAAGCCCGCATTCTTTCCTCAGCCGCGCTAACGCATGTCTTCAGTCACCTCCATCTTTGCGATCCCGCTGCACGCCTTGACGAGCTGCTGGAGCCTGTGGACAAGGAGCGTTGTGCGGCCGCCGTCGCAGCCGTGAAGGGCCAGGTGGAGGCCCTGCTGAAGAAGCTCCACGGCTTCGCTCTCGCGCCTTCGACCGGTCGTGCTACCGATCTTGCAGCTCCGGCTGGCGGTACAGGTGAAGGCGACGCCACCAAGGGAGGAGCACCTCCTGTGGGGGACGGCGGTGTCCAGGGGTGACCTGCTTGCGGCTTTTCCTGTTTTACTCCTGCAACATGCATCATGCCTCATGGAGGTGTTTAAACTTGTGTTTGATATTTGGGAGAACAATATATCTTGTAATATTTGCTTGAGATTTTGCGATTTTCTTCCTATTTGCTTTACGTTCTACGTCGGCAGAGCCCGGCCCCGCGCATACCTCAACCGTCGTTGGGTCGTCCGGAGACCAGAACGAGTCCAAGGAGTGAGGGGCTACGTGACCAGTTAGGCTCCTGAGTCGTGATGCTCAGGAGTCCCCCTTGATGCGCAAACAGCTTATAGGAAAGAGACGCGAGGATAGATCTAGTGTTCTACATCGGCAGGGGCCGACCCCGCGCATACCTCAACCGCCGTTGGGCTGACCAGAGACTAGGACGGAACCAAGGAGTGAGGGGCTACGTGACCGATTAGGCTCCTGAGTCGTGATGCTCAGGAGTCCCCCTTGATGTGCAAACAACCTTCATACCTTTGCCCTCGCCGAGGCTCGGCTCAGGAGGGGCGCGCGACGACTAGGTCCAGGGGACCTGGTTGGGCGGCGTGTGCTTGGGACCTGAGCGCAGCCCCCGTGCCCAGCCCCCTCGCGCGACTCTCCCGAGGGGAGGTGTTGCGGTGAGGCCGGACACTGAGCTCAGGGGCTCCCTGAGGTTGATGCGGCCGTGGGGCTGCCCTCAGTTCTTTATCACCAGCGCGGAGCATAGTGCTTCCGTACTTGCATGGGCATAGCCGCTCCTCGGCAGTGTCGATGGCCAGCGCGGAGCATGGTGCTTCCACTGGTACGTGGGATGGGACTCCCTACTGCGGAGAGCCCCCGGGGCGTGTACATCCCCGGCCTGACACGTGGCTTGCACGGCAGGGCTAGACGAGGTGTGTCTGGGCACTCGAGAGCCAGCGCGGGACTCACGAGGCCCTACCTCAAGGCGGGTTGCGCCTGGTCTTGATTCTTGGCTGTGTTGGTCCTGCGAGGCGGTCAGACAACCTACACCGAACGAACCTCCTGAGGTCATCGCGTGGGAAAGCCAGGCACCAATGACCCCAGGAGGTGACGTGAACGGGGCCGGCCCGCCAGACAGAGCTCAGCCGTTGGATTTATCAACGCTGCAGGGACGGGCCCGAGCACATACGCCGTGCCTAACCCTCTCACGCGATGGGTCCTGAAGAAAGATGACCGGTGCGCGGCTCCCACGGTGGGTGGCAATCAAGAAGGTGATAGTCATAGATAGATTAAGCATGGAAAGCAAACGAGCTCAAGTAAATGCATGAACGATACATGCCATTGGGCTGGACCCGAGCGGCTTGCGGATGATGCAGCCTGAGGGGCGCCCCAACAAGGTAAGCTAAAGGCATAAAGAGGGATACATGCCACAGGGACGGACCCACGCGGCCTGGGAATGATGCAGCCCAGGGGCCGCTCCCAGCTAAATGAACTTGGAAAATGTCACCTGGTTCCATTGTAGAAGGGATGCTGGAGAAGCTGAAGATGGTGGCGAAGGATTTTCTTCTCACGAGCCACCGAGGCCCTGAGCCTCAGGAGGCTCCGGGGGCCCGGGCGGTTCCTCGAGGACCATTTCCATCTCCGCCAGGATGGCGTGGTGTCTGGCCTCCTGAGAAGCCAAGATGCTCCGCAAGTCGCGCTGGTAGGTGGATGCCATGCTCGGCAGGCTGAATGTCATGCGAACATAGCTGTGAGGTGGGCCCTTGCAGCGACCCATATGCGAAGGCCAGAAGAGCTCCTGAGATGCGGCCCTGTTGAGCCCTGGGACGTCGATGTAGACGCGTAGCCCGGCATCCTCGCCTGGATGGGGAGCTGCGCCCGGTGAGCAGCTGTCGCCGCGCATGGCTCTCGCGTCTTGCAGTTCCTGAGTGGTCTTGGCAATGAACTCCTGAGCGCTGGGCGCCCCTCGCCCTGTGTTCTCCTGAGGGAGACGTGCCGCGAAGCACGCCTCCATGTGGTGCCCGAGCGCCTCCCTCGTGTGGTTGGCAAGGTCTGAGGCCCTCCAGAAGAGAGTCCCCGAGCCCTGCCCAAGGAGGGCGCCGGGCGCGCCTTCCTATGCGAGGGAGGGAGGCACCCCAGGTCAGGCGCTGACCCTGACGAGGTACCACTTGTGACACCGCCTTCCTGAGGTCCGGCACGGAGTAGCTGCTTCTTCTTCTTGGGGACAACCTCAGGAGGGTATCGAGCTGCACTATTGTCGGGGTCTTCGATTGACGCTACTTGGAAGGCGCGCTCAAGGGAGCACACCGCTTCTCTTTCTTCACAGGGGACTGTAATGATCCCGCTGCTCCCTGGCATCTTGAGGATGTTGTAGCCGTGGTGCATCACCGCCATGAACTTCGCCAGGGCTGGATACCCAAGGATGGCATTGTATGGTAGACGGATGTGGGCGACGTCGAAGTCGATGAGCTCAGTGCGGTAGTTGTTGCGTTCTCCAAAGGTGACGGGAAGGCGGACCTGCCCCAACGGCGTGGTGAAACTGTAGGTCACTCCTGAGAAGGGCTTGGTAGGCCGAAGCTGATCGTATGGCACTTGAAGGCTGTCGAACGTCTCGACGGACAGGACGTTGAGCCTTGCGCTGCCATCGATGAGGGTCTTGGTGACTTGTACGTTGCTGATGACGGGTGAACAAAGCATCGGGAGAGCGCTAGCAGTAGCCGTGCACTTAAGCTGATCTGCCGAACTGAAAGTGATGGCACACTTGGACCACCTGAGCGGGCGCGTTGCCTCGAGCCTGGGAAGGACTGCGTTCACCTTGCGAGTAAACTGCTTGAAGATACGCTGTGAGGCTGGGGCTTGAGCTCCGCCCAAGATGTAGGCGATAGCACGTGGCTCCTGGAAGCCCCCAGCTCCCTCGTCTTGATGGTGGTCGTCATTCCTTCTTGGTGGTGGCGGCAGTGGAGAAAGACCGGCGTTGCCCTAAGGGCGATCCTCACGAGGCTGGTCCTGCCAACGGTCCTCACGAGGCCGGTCGCGCCACTCCTGGCATGGACCACGGTCGTCCCAACATCCTCCACCACATCCTCCCCCTCGGCCTTAGCCTCAGTAGTTGCGCTCGAGGCGCCGACCGAAGCGTCCTCGTGAATGGCCCTGAGCTCTTGACAGTCGTTGGTGTTGTGGCTATGCACGTTGTGGAAGGCGCAGAACGGTTGGCTGCTCTTGTATGACTCAGGCTCGTCCCTGCCGTGCTTCGTGTCCGGCTCCGCCGCGAGCACGGCGAATCCCTTGCGCTTCACGTCCTTGGCCTTGGCTTTCTTCTCCTCCGGGTCGGCAGCTGGGAGCTCGAGGATGGAGAGGCACCCTTCCTCAGCCCTTGCACACTTGGTCGCCAGGTTGAACAACTCCAGGGATGTGCATAGCTCCTCATGGATGGCGAGCTCCTCCTTCATCTTGACGTCGCGGACGCCATCAGAGAACGCCGAGATGATGGCCTCGTCCGTCACCTTGGGGATCTTGAGGCAGACGTTGTTGAAGCGCTGGATGTAATTCTGGAGGGTCTCTCCCGGTTGCTGCTTGACGCGGCGCAGGTCACCCGCGGTCGGGGGGCGGTCGCGAGTGCCCTGGAAGTTGGCGACGAAGCGGTCACGCATCTCGTCCCAGGAGGAGATCGAGCCCGGGGGCAGGTTCAGGAGCCACGAATGAGCGCCGTCCTTTAGCGCCATTGGGAACTAGTTCTCCATGACTTTCTCGTTGCCGTTGGCCGCCTCAATGCTCAGCTCGTAGAGCTGCAAGAACTCTGCAGGGTCGGGGGTGCCGTCATAGAGAGGAGGCAGATCCGGCTTGAATTTGCCCGGCAAGGCGACCCTACGTAGCTTGGGGGTGAAGGCGCGGCAGCCGGCCGTGGTCACCGAGGCCCGCCGTGGAGGTGGAGCTTGATCCTCGTGCCCGCGCGCTGCCACGACAAGTGGTGCAAGGCCCTGCCACAGCAAGCGATCCTGACGTGGCGGTGCGGGGAGCGGTGGAGCATTCTCTTGTGGTCGAGGAACTTCTTAACAACTTCTTTCTTCACGCGCTGGTGCTTGGCGCGGCGGGTCGCGCCGCAGGCCGCGTGCCTTGGCGCCAGGGCACCATCTTGGTGTAGAGGTGGTGGAGGTGCTCCGTGAGCTACGTCGTCCGTAGCTGGCGGTGGACGTGGCATCGAGAGGGACGGTGCAGGGGAGCCCCCTGCGGCGCTGACGAGCTCGGCGATGCGGTCCAGCCAGTCCTAGAAGAGGTCGTCGAATGGGCGGTCACGCAGGAGCTCGTGCGCCATGAGCAGCGCAGCCCGCGCGTCCGTGGGAGCGCGACGAGCGTGAGACAACGAACCGAAGGGGGTGAGTGATGGAGTGGCGGTGCGGCCGTCCCGCTGCACCAAGGAGTGCAATAAGGATGCTTGCTGCTCGTTCCCCGCCGGGCCGGTGGCGGCGTAGGCGGCGGGTGACGGAGAACGACGGGGAGGCCCGCCGACAAGAGCCGTCTGGGCGATGCGGGCGGCGAGGGCGGCCCGACGCTCAGTGCGGGCATGACGAGCATCCGACATGGCTGCGATGAAGCGATGGGACGCGTATGAGCGGAGGAAAACTCTGGCACACCCCTACCTAGCGCGCCAAATGTCGGATTTCGGGTACCGACAAAACCCTTAAGGTTCGAACACTTGGGTGCACGCGAAGATCTCCCCCTCACCGATCACACCCTCACATGCTTCGCGATCTTTAAGCTAGGCACGACGAATTCACAACACACGAGGTCACAAGATTTATACTGGTTCGGGCCACCGTTGTGGTGTAATACCCTACTCTAGTGTGGTGGTGGTGGATTGCCTCTTGGGCTGAGGATGAACAGTACAAGGGGAAGAGCCTCCTGAGGAGAGGTGTTCTTGTGCTTGATGAATTTGTGGGTGTGAGGATGGCCAGTCGAACCTCCCCCCTAAAGTGGTGGCTAGTCCTATTTATAGAGGCCCTGGTCCTCCTCCCAAATATTGAGCGGCAAGGGATTCCACAACGACCAATTTCAAAGGGGACAACTAGTACAACTTATCCTGACAAAAGTAGTCTTCGCCTGCCAAAGGATCTGGAGGTGATGTCGTCTTGGGCTCCACAATGACCTTCGTCTCGCCTTCCTGTTGGTCTTGGTCTCGTTGCACCGATATGGAAACCTTTGCTTGATGCCTCAGAACTCCTCGCTTGCGCTTGTCTCCTTAGCACCAAAGAGGAAACAAGGACACTGTGCGCACTGGCGCCCGCCTGGCGCCCACCTGGTCTCGATCGTCATGGCTTGCGTCTTTCAAACCTTGCGAGGATTGCCTTGCCTTGATCTCTCCGCCCCTCGCGAGCCAACCTGGTGAGGCCGCTCCCGAGGAGGTCTTGCATCGTCTGCCCCGCGAGGCTTATCCCCTTGTGTTGGTCTTGAGTTCTAGCTGGTGAAGATGGGCCGTACGGGCCCTCTTGTAGAGCCACGCCGTGGGCCGCAGGCAAGCAATTCTAGGGACCCCCGTTCCCAGAACACCGACAAATGCCTTGTCGGAGGAGGATCTGGCTGCGGCTATCCGCCTCTTGGTCGGGGATGACCTGGGGTATCCGCCTGACACCCACGTCCCCCCTATACCATCGCCCAGATGGGGCGAAGGTTGCTGCCGCCATGCCCGCCTTCGACGGGCGTGGGCTTGTGCCGCCAGCGCCCTCCGAGGTCCCGGTGGCAACGGCTCCGGTGACGGTGTCCTCCAATGACTCTGACGAGGGGGAGGAGCAGGACTCTGAGGCGACCCCAGAGGGAATTGGGGAGACCTCCCCTCCGTGCAAGGCCGATCTCCTCCGTGCCCTACCTGACGACGACGACGCCAGCGACCACCCAGTGAGGGAGGTCCTGGCCCCTGCGGGGGTCACCACGAGGTCCAAGGTCACCCCCTCGAAGAAGCCACCGCCTGGGGTCCCGACAAAGAGCAGATCGGCGCTGATCTCCCGAGGCGATGCTCCTGTTCTGATGCTGTCTGGTGCTGCCACCGGGACGCCTGCCGCAGCCTTGTCTGTTCCGGGAGCTCGTGCGCCGGCTCCCCAGGACGCAAGGCCCCTGGGCTCCGTGCTCCTGAAGAGGCCGTGGGACTACGCTGCCGTGGACCAGTAAGCACCTTGCCCTGACTATGCTCTTGCTCCTGCTTCTGTTGCTGCTTCCTGATGTCCTCCCCTTGCATCGTCAGGCCGACGCTGTAGGTGAAGAAGAAGAGAGAGGGGGCGGTTGCTTCTTCGAGGGCCCAGCAGCCTGGACTGGCCGCACCCCCTCCGGCGCATAAGGGCAGTGAAGGCGCCCACACTTCTCCTCCTCGGTCGTCCTCTCGAGGCCCAGTGGACCATCTTCAAGAAAAGGCGACCTCCCCAGCCAAGCCGGCTCTGGAGGCGCCCGCTCTCAGCCAGCCGGCCGAGGTCCCACGGGCTCCGGAGCTTCCAGCCTCTTCTTCTGCTGCCATCAACTTGCAGGTCTTGGTGACACCGCCGCCTCCTTCCTCCATCACACCGCTAGCTCGCGACCCTTCCGCTTCGCCCAATGCTCTGGAGGGGGCTCTTTCTGCGCTGGCCCGGCTACAGGATGATCTTCAAGGCACCGACCATCACTTGGTGGCAGGGCGCCTGGAGCCGATCTCGGGTTGGCTGCACTCCAACACGTCTGTCAGGGCGGCGTTGGGCCAGGCCGTGGCAGCTTCGGAGGAGGACAAGCGAGCCACTGACCAAGCCACAGCCGCCGGCGAGGTGGCGCTGAAGGCCGCCGAGGCCGCCAAGGAGCACTGCTTGTCGATGGAGGCCGAGCTGGAGACCGTGTGCAACGAGCGCGCGGCCGAGGCCCGCAGTGGCAAGGTGGAGGAGGAGAAGATGAAGGCCCGAGAAGACGCTGTCACCGGTCGGGACTCCGAGTTGGAGCAGTTGGTGAGGGCGCAGGCCGCAGAGCGCAGCCGTCTGGAGAAGCTGGAGCAGAAGGTGGAGGAAGAGAAGACCCAGCTGGAAGCCAAGGCACAAGTTCTGGCTGAGGATCGTGTGGCCTTCAAGTCCCTTGAGGAGAGATCCCGCGAGGCGCTGCGGGCGCTCTACGAGAAGGGCGTGGAGAAGTCACTGGTGACAGACAACGAAGGTCTCGCCCAGCTGCTTCCTTATCTTGTCATGGCGCTCGAGGATTTCGTCGACGGGATCGGTCCCATGGTGGAGGGGGAAGCCCATGCGCTTTCTTCTTCAGCTTTGATGCGCGTCTTCAGCCATCTATATCTTCGCAACCCCGACGCTGATCTCGGTGAGCTGCTCGAGCCCGTGGAGGAGGAGCGCTGCGCAGCTGCTGCCGTAGCCGTGAAGGGCCAGGTGGAGGCCCTGTTGAAGAAGTTCCTCGCCGTCGACCCTGCACCTCCAACCGGTGGTGCCGCCGATCCCGCGACCAAGGCCGATGACGCTGCCGACGGGAAGATGCTTCCTGACGACGGCGCCCAAGGCTGAAGACAAGGCTTGCTCGTGCACAATGGAGCTCCTTCCCATTTTACCTTCCTGCGAACTTTCCTGCGACATATGGCGTGCCTCGTGGAGGCATTAAACTTCTTGTGGATGCTTATGGAACAATATGTTTTGTAATATTTTATTTAGGTTCTGTGATCTCCTTTCCATTTGCTTAATGTTCTGCCTCGGCAGAGCCCGACCCCGCGCATACCTCAGCCGCCGTTGGGCCGTCTGGATCACCAGGACGGGACCAAGGGGTGAGGGGCTACGTGCCCAGTTAGGCTCCTGAGTCTCGATGCTCAGGAGTCCCCCTTGACGCGCAAACCGCTTGCGGGAAGGAGATGCTGAAATAGGTCTTAGGGTTCTACGTCGGCAGGGCACGACCCCACACATACCTCAGCCGCCGTTTGGCCGTCCGGATCACCAGGACATGACCAAGGGGTGAGGGGCTACGTGGCCAGTTAGGATCCTGAGTCGTGATGCTCAGGAGTCCCCCTTGACGCGCAAACCGCCCTTCATACCTGCCCTCACCGAGGTCTCGCTCTGGAGGGGTGCGCGACGACCAGGTCCGAGGGACCTGGCAGGGCGGCGTATGCTAGGCGTGACCTGAGCATAGCCCCCGTGCCCAGCCCCCTCACGTGAATCTCCCGAGGGAAGGTGTTGCGACGAAGCTGGACACTGAGCTTGGAGGCTCCCTGAGGTTGGTACGGCCATGGGGCTGCCCTCAGTTGTTTATCACCAGCGCGGAGCATAGCGCTTCCGCACTTGCACGGGCATAGCCGCTCCTCGACCGTGTCGACTGCCAGCGCAGAGCATGGTGCTTCCACTGGTGCGTGGGTGAGGGCTCCCTCTGAGTGGAGCCCCCGGGGCGTGTACAGCCCCGCCCTGACACGTGGCTTGCACGGCAGGGCTAGACGAGGTGTGTCCGGGCACTCGTGAGCCAGCGCAGGACTCATGAGGCCCTACCTCAAGGCGGGTTGCGCCTGGTCTTGATTCTTGATGTCTGTGGTGACCCTGGGAGATGGTTAGGTAACCTGCGCCGGACGAATCTCCTGAGGCGATCACATGAGAAGGCCAGATACCAACGACCCCCGGAGTTGACGTGAACGGGGCTGGCCCGCTAGATAGAGCTCAGTCGTTGGATTTATCGATGTTGCAGGGACGGACCCGAGCATAGACGCCGTGCCTAGACTTCTCATGCGAAGAATCCTAAAGAAAGAAGACCGGCGCGCGGCTCCCGTGGTGGCGAGGCACCGGGTCGCACGCCCTTGCCTGTCCGTCCACGATTAGCTCGTGCGAGAACAAGGCACCAAGGGCCATGGGAGGTGACATACACGGGAACGGGCCCGTGAGCCAAAGCTCAGCGTCTTAGGTTTGGCGACAATGCAGGGACGGACCCGAGCACAGACGCCATGCCAGTCCTTAATCACGAGGCAGTCGTGGGCGGGCTTGCAAGGGCGTACAACATTCATGGTATCGAAGTACTGGACAGGAAGGTAGTAATCATAGGGAATTCATGCAAGGAGACACGCTAATCCAGATAGATGTAAGAACGATACATGCCACAGGGACGGACCCATGCGGCCTGGGGATGATGCAGCCCGAGGGGCGCTCCCATCAAAGTAAGCTAGTGATGCAAAAGGATACACGTCGCAAGGACATGCCCACACGACTTGGGGATAATGCTACCCGAGGGGCGCCCCCAACTGAATGAACTGGGAAGGGTCACCTGATACCGTAGCTGGAGTGGTGTTGGAGTAGCTGAAGAGGCGTGCCGAAGGGCTGTTCCTCATGAACCGCCAGGGTCCTGAGCCTCAGGAGGCTCCGCAGGCCCAGGTGGCTCCTGAAGGACCGTCGCGATCTCCTCTAAGACAACATGATGTCTGGCCTCCTGAGCCGCCAGGATGCTCCGCAGGTGGTGCTGGAAGGTGACAGCTGTGTTCGGCAAGCCAAACGGCATGCGAACGTAGCTGTGAGGTGGACCCTCGCACCGTCCAACGCGCGAAGGCCAGAAACGTCCCTGAGATGCGGCCCTGTTGAGCCCCGGAATGTCGACGCAGACGTGCAGCCCGCCGTCCTTGCCAGGATGGGGAGCTGCGCTGGGTGGTGGGCGGCGGTCGCCGCGTATGGTCCTTGCCTCTTGAAGCTCCTGGATCGTCTTCGTGATGAACTCCCGAGCACTAGGCGCTACATGCCTCGTGCCCTCTTGAGGGAAACGTGCGGTGGAGCATGCCTCCACGTTGTGCCCGAGCGCCTCCCTCGTGATGCTGGCTAGGTCTGAGGCCCTCCAGAAGAGAGCCCCCGAGCCCTACCCGAGGAGGGCACCGGGCGCGCCTTCCTATGTGAGGGAGGGAGGCGCCCCAGCTGCGGGCGCGGGTCCTGAGGTGGTAACGCTGGAGACGCTGCTCTCCTGAGGCCCTGGGTGGAGTAGCCGTTTCTTCTTCTTGGGGATGCCTCGGGAGGGTGCAGGGTGCCTTCATTGTCTGGGTCTTCGATCGTAGTGGCTTGAAAAGCGCGCTCAAGGGAGGACCGTGATGACGCCACCGCTCCCTGGCATATTGAGGACGTTGTAGCCATGATGTGTTACTGCAATGAACTTGGCCAATGCTGGATACCAGGGGATGGCGTTGTACGGCAGATGGATGTGGGCGACGTCGAAGTCGATGAGCTCGGTGTGGTAGTTGTTACACTGGCCGAAGGTGATAGGGAGGCGGACCTGCCCTATCGGAGTGGTGGAGCCGTCGGTCACTCCTGAGAAGGGCTTGGTAGGCTGTAGATGATCGATGGCACTTGGGGGCTATCGAATGTCTCGACGGAAAGGACATTGAGCCCTGCGCCGCCGTCGATGACGGTCTTGGTGACTTGGACGTTGCTGATGACGGGTGAGCAGAGCATCGGGAGGGCGCCGACAGTTGCCGCGCACTTGAGCTGGTTTGAAGAGCTGAAGGTGATGGAGCACTTGGACCACCTGAGCGGGCGCGTGGCCTCGAGCCTGGGGAGGGCCACGTTCACCTCACGAGCAAACTGCTTGAAGATACGCTGAGAGGCTGGGGCTTGAGCGCCACCCAAGATGCAAGCGATGGCACGTGGCTCCTGGAAGCCCCCAGCCCCCTCGTCCTGATCGTGGTCGTCATTCCTCCTTTCTGGCGGCGGCAGCGGAGGGAGGTCGGCGTTGCCCTAAGGACAGTCCTGACGAGGCTGGTCCCATCAGGCGCCCTCAGGGGGCTTGTCTTGCCAGTGGTCCTCACGAGGCCGGTCGCGCCATTCCTGGCGGGGGCCGCGGTCGTCCACGCATCCCCCACTTTGTCCTCCTCCTTGGCCATAGCCCCGGTCGTTGCGCTCGGGGCATCGACCGAAGCGCCCATCTCGAATGGCCCTGAGCTCTTAACAGTCGTTGGTGTTGTGGCTGTGAACATTGTGGAAGGCGCAGAATGGATGGCTGCTCTTGGATGTCTCGGAGTGGTCCTGGCCACGCTTTGTATCCGGGTCAGCCGTGAGCACGGCTGGTTCCTTGCGCTTCACATCCTTGGCCTTGGCTTTCTTGTCCTCTTGGTCGGCAGCTGGGAGCTTGAGGAGGGAAAGGCGCCCTTTCTCAGCTCTTGCGCACTTGGTCGCCATGTTGAACATCTCTAGGGCCTTGCATAGCTCCTCGTGGATGGCGAGCTCCTCCTTCATGTTGACGTCGCGGACGCCATCGGAGAACGCTGAGATGATGGCCTCGTCCGTCACCTTGGGAATCTTGAGGCAAACGCCGTTGAAGCGCTGGATGTACTTCTGCAGAGTTTCTCCTGGCTGCTGCTTGATGCACCGTAGGTCACCCGCAGACGGCGGGCGGTCGTGAGTGCCTTGGAAGTTCAAGAGCCACGAGCACACGCCATCCTTGAGGGCCATGGGGAACCAATTCGCCATGACCTTCTCGTCGCTGTTGGCCGCCTCGATGCTCAACTCGTAGAGCTGCAGGAACTCCGCAGGGTCGGCGGTGCCGTCGTAGCGCGGAGGCAGGTCTGGCTTGAACTTGCCGGGCCAGACGACGCTGCGCAGTTCAGGAGTGAAGGCACGACAGCCTGTGGTTACCGGAGCCTGCCGCAGAGGCGGAGCCTGGTCTTGATACCCACGCGCCGCCACCGCAGACGGCGCACGGTCTTGGCGCAGTGGTGCTGGGAGCGCAGGGGCGTTTTCTTGTGGCCGAGGGACCTCTTGGCTGCTTCCTTCTTCGTTCGCAGGCCCCCGGCGTGGCGGGTCACGCCGCGGGGCCGCGTGTCTTGGTGCGAGGGCGCCACTGTAACATCCCAAATTTTCAATTTGGAATGTTATACATAGAGCATCATTGCATATCATATTTTTGTTGCATTTTTGCTCGATCCTAGAAATTCTACACAACTCAAGGACCCACGGAGAGAGTTGAGGGATTTCGTTTTTTTTCATATTTGAGTTTTCTCAAATTTTGAAAATAGGATCATTTGATTTTAATTATTTTATCTTCAATTATTTCTACTATCAAAATATGAGAGAGGGAACAAAATGACTTTCCCAAAATAAATAAATAATGAAGATTTAATAATAAAATCAAATAAGTTTTTATTTTGGAGATTTTCGCCTTTTTATTTGAATTTAGGAAAAATGCGCGTTTTTCAAAGTTGCATTTAGGCCCCAAATAAATGTTCATCTAGTCCGTCTTGATTTTAGAAGCCGGGGAAAATTTATTTCGGAATTTTTGGAGTTCGTTTAATTTTTATTTTTATTTTTCTTCTGCGTGGAATTATTTAAAAACGCCTGATCGACCTCTGGGCCGTGTCACTTGGGACTCGGCCCGAGGTGGCTTTATAAGGCGCAGGGCGAAACCCTAGCCCAACCGCCCGACCCGCGCCCGCCGCTTGACCGCCGCCGCCGGCCATGCGCCGCCTTTGCCAAACCCAGCCGGATTCCGCCGCCGCCGCCGCGGATCGCCGCCGCCGCCCGACCCGCCGCCGCCGCCCAAACCCAGCCGGACGAGGTTCGCCGCCGCCTCGTAAACCGTGCCGCCGGTTTTTCTAAAAACCGGGCGGTTTTTCTTCGGTTTATTTTCGGTTTTTTTAGTTTTCGTTTTTTTATTAGATCGGTTTTTTTCCGGTTCAGTTAAATAGCGAACGCTCGTTCGTTCGTTCGTTTTTAACAAACGCGTTCGTCAGATTAGTTTAGTTAACGAACGTCCGTTCGTTAACCTGTTCGTCGTTTTTCTTTTTCTCGGATTTAATTCGCAATTTTTCTGATCACGATTCCTGATCCGATTTTCGTTTTAGTATAACTTTTTGTTTGTTTATCGGAATCAGGCGATTCAAGCGTCCTAGAGTTTCGTTTCGAAACCCTCTTTCCGAATAACCAACTTAAACAAGTTTTTGCTACTATAAAATTTGACTTAGATCCAGATTAGTAAAATGAAGCTGTTTTCTTTCGTCGTTTGACCTTCTTTGCTTCGTTTGATTTGATTCTTTTTGCAAACCGGAGTTCTTAAGTTGAACTATCTGGTTAGATCTATTTGAGTTTTACCTGTGCATTAGATGAGTATTTATTGTATGCCTGTTTGTTTGTCTGCGATAGAATACCCGGAGTGCTACGCTGTTACTTGAGTCTCTAGGTTTCGCGGATCATCAGCAAGGCAAGTAACACTTTGATCATACCTTTTCTACTACCCAGTTTTATGCATTAGATCTATCCTCAAACATTGCATGATTGGGATCTAATTAAATTGTGGGATGGGAGGTAGATTGAGGTAGTACCTATTACCTGTTTTATTATCAAACCCTTGGGAGTTACTTCTACATTTGCTTATTATATGCTATGCTATGCTAGTAGACGTGGATTGGGTGAGTGTATTCCATGACAGATGTGAGATTCTTAAATTAATGGTTTATTTAAGGTGGCAACTTAAACACACATCTGGGTGGATTGAGGCACCTGGTTTCTATCAGATTTGCCTCAGATTTTCTTGGACCGCCACCTGTGCTCAAAGGGATCATGAGATTATTCATGCTAGAAACTTCCGTGCAGCCACATGCTACTATGGGCTCTAGCATAGTTGACTAAGTTGTGCGAACTCTTACGGGTAGACTAGCTGATGTAGGGGTTGTAGGTTGGTACGGTCTACCCACATGTAAGGTGCTAGCGCTTACGAAAGACTATGTCTCGGTCATCCGCTTTCTCAAACACCATGTAGTAGAAATCAATCGGAGGAGATCGAGTCTTGTGGGGAAAAGTGCACAAACCTCTGCAGAGTGTATAAACTAATCATGGTTAGCCGTGTCCCCGGTTATGGACATCTTGAGTATCTAGTATTTGGATTATCATGTGAATCTCGTCATGTTACTTCTAATTAATATTGTTGGGTTGTTAATGAGTACTTTTAATTGGGATTGAGAATGCTGTCAACCATTGTCAATGTTTCACAACCACCATGATAGTTAAATAAATTTATTCCTTTGCATTAGGGAAAAATTGGCTTTACGCAAAACTGTAACCATAGAGCTTTCCACCAGCCATATATGCATGTAGTATAGGCTTATTCTTTCATTATTCTCTATGTGTTACTTTGCCAGCATATTCCGTGTGCTGACCCGTTCGGACTGCAACATTTCATGTTGCAGACTTTTCGCATTTGACGCAGTGTGGTGTTTAGGTAGTGGTTCTATACTCAGTGATGCCGTTGGAGTTGATGGACTCGCTTATTCTTCCAAGCCTTCCGCTGTTATCGTTATTAGATGGCCTTAAGCCATATTTATTTTATTAAGTTCTCTCTTGAGATATTAGATTGTAATAAGTGTGTGATTGCTACTCTATTATAAATCCTCCGAGTAATCGTGGTGGTGTCAAGACATCGATCCAGTGGATGACACCGAGCACGTAGATCGATCATTTGAGGTCTGGTCGCTACAGCCACCTTGATGCGGAGGTGGTGGAGGCGCTCCGTGGGCGATGTCGCCCGCTGCTGGAGGAGGGCGAGGCAGTGAGATAGATGGTGCAGGAGAGCCCCAGCGGTGCTGATGATCTTGGCGATGCGGTCTAGCCAGTCCTCGTAGAGGTCGTCGACGGGGCGGTAACGCAGTAGCTCATGTGCCATGAGCAGCGCGGACTGCGCGTCTGCGGGCGCGCGACGAGCGTGGGATGACGAGCCGGCCGGAGTCAGCGACGGGGTGGTGGTGCACCCATCTCACCGCATAGAAGAGTGCAGCGACGAAGCTTGCAGCTCGTTTCCCACCGAGTCGGTGGCGGCGTTGGCGGCGGGTGATGGAGAACGACGGAGAGGTCCACCGACGTGCGCTGTCTGAGCGACACAGGCAGCAAGGGCGGCCCAGCGCTCATCGCGAGCTCGGCGAGCGTCAGCCATGGATGTGGTGAAGCGGTGGAACACAGATCGACCGAAGAAAAGGCTTCAGTGCACCCCTACCTGGCGAGCCAAATGTCGGATTACGGGTTCCGGCAAACTCTTGAGGTTCGAACACTGGGGTGCACATGAAGATCTCTCTTCCCCTAGCTCACACTCTCAACGATCTCAATGCCTAGCTCGCTGAACCCAAAGAACAAAGGGCACAAGAGTTTATACTGGTTCAGGCCACCGATGTGGTGTAATACCCTACTCCAGTGTGGTGTGGTGGATTGCCTTGTAGGCTTAGGATGAACAAGTACAAGGGAAGAACAGCCTCCTGAGGAGAGGTGTTCTTGAGCTCGAGGAGCTTGTAAGTTGGCCTTGGTGGAATGAGTCTAATCAAAGATCCCCCCTTTCCTATGGTGGTGGCTAGTCCTATTTATAGAGGCCATGGTCCTCTTCCCAGATATTAGGCGGGAAGGGATCCCACAATGGCCAATTTTAAGGGGGACAACTAGTACAAGTTATCCTGACAAAAAGGTGGTCTTCGCCTGCCAAAGGCTCTGGTGGTGACGCCGTCGTGGGCTCCGTGGTGACCTCCGTCCCGTCGTCCTGCTGGTCTTTGTCTCATTGCATCGATATGGAAACCTTTGCCTGATGCCTTGGGACTCCTCGCCTGCGCTTGCCCCTTTGGCACCAAAGAGGAAACTGGTACTCTGCGCCCACTGGCGCCCGCCCGGCTTAGGTCGTCATGGCTCACGTGACGAATCTCGCGAGGTGCCCCTTGCATAGATATCTGCGCTCCTCGGGAGCCAGCCTAGTGAGGCTTCCCCTGAGGAGGCCTTGGTGTCATCCGCCTCAAGAGGCTTGGACCCTCGCGAGGGTCTTGAGCGGCTATTGATGAAGATGTGCCGTATCAGGCCGTTGGTGGAGCCACGCCCCGGGCCGCAGGCAGGCAAGTCTGGGGACCCCCGTTCTAAGGACGCCGACAACCGTGATATATAAGGAATTAAGGAGACACAAAAACTCAAGATTGGGGATGCCCAAGGCATCGCAAGATAATATTTCAAGAAGTCTCAAGCATCTAAGCTTGGGGATGCCCCGGTAGGCATCCCACCTTTCTTCAACAACAATTATCGGTTAGTATCGGTTGATCCTAAGTTTTTGCTTCTTCACATGATGTGTGATATTCTTAGAATGTCATTTTATTTTTTTGCTTTTTGTTTTAATAAAATACTTATATCTGAAAGTTTTTAAATAAGAGAGAGTCCTCGCATAGCTATCTATTTACTTAACTACTCGATTAATCTACACTTATATCTTTTTGGAGTAGCTTGTCATTTACTCTTGTGCTTCACTTATATCCTGTGAGTAAATGGTTGAATAAACTGAATATAATGATGCTGAAATTACATGTTTATATCATGTCTAGTGGTAGCTTCACATTGGGTTTAGAAAGTGAAATCTTTTGAAGCTTGACAATCACAATATTGGTCATACAAGAAATTCATGAATGATTAGTAGAAGGAAGAGAACTTTCACATGCAAATACACTATCTTGGAAATCTTTTGTGATTGTGAGCCCCCATCAAAAATATTATATGCCAAAATTGTTGACGTTGGACAAGGAAGACAACGGAATGGTTTATGTTTGTTCATATTCACATAGAAGTTATATTGTCATAGATCCTTCGACATGTGGTGCTTCCCCCCAGCTTTGCAAGCCAAAATTTCCGCACCAAGTAGAGATACTCTTTGTGCATCCAAAAAGCCTTAAACCCAAATATTATTTTCAAGAGTCCACCATACCTACCTAAGGATTGAGTAAGATCCTTCAAGTAAGTTGTCATCGGTGTAATAAGGCAATAAAAATTGCTTCTAAAAGTGTTAGATCATTTAGTGTAAGCGAAAATTGAGCGTTGTACGAACTTATGATGGCAAAGAATAAAAGCAACAGAATGCATAATAAAGGTTGCTATCATAAGGGGCAATATAATGTGACTTTCTTTTGCACTAAGGGATTGAGTATACAAACAAAAAGCGCATGGCAACCTCTGCTTCCCTCTGTGAAGGGCCTACCTTTTACTTTTATGTATTTACTTTCATGCAAGAGTCAAATTTTTTCTCTCTATTCCTTTTTATTTTTCTCTTTTGGCAAGAATCATGTGGTGAGGAAAGATCTAGGCATATATATCCAGTTGGATATGGGTAGCATGAGTTATTATTGTTGGCATCACCTTGAGGTGAATATGTTGGGAAGCGAAATTATAAGCCCCTATCTTTCTGTGCATGTGTATGCTGTGAGTGTTAGCAATCATAGAATACTATATGATGGTTGAGTATGTGGATATCTTACTTAGACTCTGTTGAATAAGTTGAATTGCAATTGCTTGGTGGCTGAGAACATAGGTTGTTGAGTTTCAAGAGAATTCGTTGTTTGAACCTTAACATGTGAATTGGTTGCTACTTTAACATGAGAAGTTTTATAAGAAAGAATTTTTGTTATGATTCTAGGAAAAGTGATTGAAATTGTCATTGATCAAACTTGCGCACTTTGCTAGCATTCACACTTCATAACTTATTTCTTTTATCATTTACCTACTCGAGGACGAGTAGGAATTAAGCTTAGGGATGCTGATACGTCTCCAACGTATCTATAGTTTATGAAGTATTCATGCTGTTATATTATCATTCTTGGATGTTTTACAATCATTTTATAGCAACTTTATATAATTATTTGGGACTAATCTATTGACCCAGTGCCCAGTGCCAGTTGCTGTTTTTTGCTTGTTTTTTACATCGCAGGAAATCAATATCAAACGGAGTCCAAACACCGCAAAACTTTTTGTGGATTTTTTATGGACTAGAAGACATCCAATGGGCCAGGGCAGCACTTGGGGGGTGCCCCGAAGGGGGCACAACCCACCAGG
Source organism: Aegilops bicornis (assembly GCA_021605145.1). Taxonomy (NCBI): domain Eukaryota; kingdom Viridiplantae; phylum Streptophyta; class Magnoliopsida; order Poales; family Poaceae; genus Aegilops; species Aegilops bicornis. Next base: position 389,935,395 of record CM038675.1, on the reverse strand, counting down.
GCGCACCTGGGCCTCCAGGCGCGCCCCGGTGGCTTGTGCCCACCTCGGTGGCCTCCCGCATAGCCTCTTTACCCTATAAATTGCCAAATATTCCAAAACCCTCGGGGGTTACCCTAGATCAGAAGTTCCACTGCCGCAAGGCTCTGTAGCCATGAGAAACCAATCTAGACCCCGTTCTGGCACTCTGCCGGAGGGGGAATCATCACTAGTGGCCATCTTCATCATCCCGGCGGCCACCATGATGAGGAGGGAGTAGTCCACCCTTGGGGATGAGGGTTTGTACCAGTAGCTATGTGTTTAATCTCTCTCTCTCTCTCTCTCCCGTGTTCTTGAGATGTCACAATTTTGATGTATCACGAGCATTGTCAATATAGTTGGATCATATGTTGTTTTCCCCTCTCTATCTTGTTGTGAAGAATTGAGTTTTCCATTTGAGGTTTCGTTTTATCGTATTGAATTCTTTTATGGATTTGAGAGCACTTGATAGATGTCTTGCATATGAATACCCGTGGTGACAATGGGGTATTATTTTGATTCACTTGATATATGTTTTGGCACTCAACTCGCGGATTCCCGTTTTGACATTGGGGTAATCTACGCATAGGGGTTGATGCACGTTCTTGTCTTTGTTTCTCCGATAGAAATCTTGGGACACTCTATGAGGTTCTTTGTGTTGGATTGAGTATTACGAATCTGAAATTATTTGGTGTTATTTTAGTATGAACTCTTGTATAGATCGATCGGAAAGAATAGCTTCGAGGTGGTTTCGTACCCTACAAACGATTTCTTCTTATGTTCTCCGCTAGATTGGAACTTCGGAGTGATTCTTCATCGCACATTGAGGGATGGTTATATGATCCAATTATATTAGCATTGTTGGGAGATTGCACTAGTGAAATTACGGACCCTAGGCCTCATTTTCAAGCATTGCAATACTATTTTTGCTCCATTTTATCAATTGCTACCTTGCTGTTTTTTATTGTTCCTATTACAAAAATAAATATCTACTATTGTTACTACACTTTTATCACCATCTCTTTGCCGAACTAGTGCACCTATACAATTTGCCCTTGTATTTGGTGCGCTGGGGACACAAGAGACACTTTGTTATTTGGTTGTAGGGTTGTTTGAGAGAGACCATCTTCATCCTACGCCTCCCACGGATTCATAAACCTTAGGTCATCCACTTGAGAGAAAATTTCTACTGTCCTACAAAACTCTGTGTTGGAGGTCCAACACGAGACTAAAAGAATAAAGTTATCTGCGGAACTCGTCTGCCATGCAAGACTCCATCGCACATGTTTCCCAACAATTACCGTGTGCGATAATGCTCTATCACAAATGGTTCAGGAGCCCCTTTGCATACATACAAGTGCCGCAGACCGTTTAGGATTTGTTGTGTATCACCGACGGTTGCAGTAAGAGTGGCGTGTGCTTTTCGTTTGGGATCCCACACGTTTCCTGAAAACTTTACGACTGGGATTGTATTTTACATTGGGCACGGTTTACTCCGATCTCTCGTGTGCGATAATGTGATATCACAAACGGTTCCGGAGCCCCTACGCACATGTAGTAGTGCTACAAATCGTACGGTTCCGCTACGATTGACGTATGCTTTCCGATGTGGATCGCACACACTCATTTAGTTGAACCATGTGCAGAGTAATTTCCAGGTTAAAACAAAAATATCCCATTTGAATTGGCATGCAAAAGGCAAAATTGCCACAATATTCAATTGAACAAATAGTGTCCACATGAAGAACATTCATCAGATTTCGCAACAATTGCAATTCAACAAATGGTAGCTGAATTCCAATGATTTGTCGACATATATATGCATTACATAATTAATCATAGTGTATAAAATACGAAGACCATACCTCATCAAATGGAAAATAATGGATCCAAGCGTATATGTTTAGCGGCTAACTCTTACTCAATGTTTCAGGAGAAGGCATGATGAAATCTTCATTATCAGCAGTGGGATTGATGTAGTGATTCAGGAAGAGGTCGCTGATAAATCTCCGAACCATCAGCAATTCACCAGCGGGGAGTGGTTCAGGGGTCCTTGATTCTTAGATGAGTTGCAGTATTTTTAAGATAAGAATGTGCCATATGAGTGGAGTAGAAGATATTAATTAAGATATACTTACTGGTACTAATTCGCGAGCATCTTCACAACTAATAGCATATTTGCAGATGGAGATCATGTGTCTGCAAACGCAGTATCCACAAAGGTTGGTCCCTGCTTGTTGCTGAGGACACTGAAATGTTTTGTACATAATATGTCCTGTATTTGTTCTGTTAGGAACAACCTAACCGGTGTTAGATGTATTTTTTTTATTTGGACAAAAATAGAAAGAGGTTTATTTAGAAGCTTGAACATTTGGCTGGCATAATAAAAGGCATTTGCAGACTATTGGATACATTTTCTGAAAATAATGGATTTTGGTGTGTTACCGGAGAAACGATCTCGTGCTGCAGAGGTAGTTCCCTCTTGAACAAGTTCCCTGGTGTAGTTTTCCATAATGCGAGCACACTGCAAATAAATATGAATTTTGACAACATCAATTATTGAACCAGATATGAATGCAAATGTCAACATCATAGAATTAAATACCTATCCATGAATTGCTGAAGAAGGGTCAGATCCTGAGCGTTTGTTGACTCTCTAAGAGAATCCATGTAGTAAACTGTGTTCTTTTTTGGAACAATGAATACCAATATCCAGTGATTGCTACATATTAAGAAAGCCATGAACTTACGAATTATGTCGAAATCTGAAAGACAATCAGTGTATGCATGGTTGTTTACTTGACTTACCATTCATGATATGGCCAGAGAAATGATCTGCATGGGACGTGTGATGACCCACAAGTATAGGGGATCTTCGCAGTCCTTTCTATAAGTAAGAGTGTTGAACCCAACGAGGAGCATAAGGAAAAGACAAGCAGTTTTCAGCAAGGTTATCTCTGCAGGCACGGAAATTATCGGTAACAGATAGTTGTGTGATAAGATAATTCGTAATGGGTAACAAGTAACAAAAGTAAACAAGGTGTAGCAAGGTGGCCAAATCCTTTTTGTAGCAAAGGACAAGCCTAAATGAACTCTTATATAAAGCAAAGCGCTCCCGAGGATACATGGGAATTGTTGTCAAGCTAGTTTTCATCATGCTCATATGATTCGTGTTCATTACATTGATAATTTGATATGTGGGCGGACCAGTGCTCGGGTGCTGCCCTTCGTTGGACAAGCCTCCCACTTATGATTAACCCCTCTCGCAAGCATCTGCAAATACGAAATAAGAATTAATATAAATCTAACCATAGCATGAAACATATGGATCCAAATCAGCCCCTTACGAAGCAACAAATAAACTGGGGTTTAAGCTTCTGTCACTCTAGCAACCCATCATCTACTTATTACTTCCCAATGCCTTCCCCTAGGCCCAAACAATGGTGAAGTGTCATGTAGTCGACGTTCACAGAACACCACTAGAGGAAACACAACATACATCTCATCAAAATATCGAACGAATACCAAATTCACATGATTACTTATAACAAGACTTCTCCCATGTCCTCAGGAACAAACGTAACTACTCACAAAGCATATTCATGTTCATAATCAGAGGAGTGTTGATTATCATTAAGGATCTGAACATATGATCTTCCACCAAATAAACCAACTAGCATCAACTACAAGGAGTAATCAACACTACTAGCAACCCACAGGTACCAATCTGAGGTTTTGAGACAGAGATCCGATACAAGAGATGAACTAGGGTTTGAGAGGAGATTGTTCTGGTGAAGATGTTGATGGATATTGACCCCCTCTCGACGAGTGGATAGTTGGTGATAATGATGGCTTTGATTTCCCCCTCATGGAGGGATGTTTCCCCGGCAGAACAGCCCTGCTGGAGCCCTAGATTGGTTCTGCCCAAGTTCCGCCTCGAGACGGCGGCGCTTCATCCCGAAGGCTTCTTTCTGATTTTTTCCAGGTCAAAACACACCGTATAGCAGAAGATGGGTGTCGGGGGCCTGCTAGGTGGCCCACAAGACCGGAGGGCGCGCCTAGGGGGTAGGGCGCGCCCTCCGCCCTTGTGGATGGCAGGTGGCCCCCCTCTGGTGCTTTCTTCGCTCAATATTTTTTATATATTCCAAAAATATTCTCCGTGAAGTTTCAGGACTTTTGGAGTTGTGCATAATAGCTCTCTAATATTTGCTCCTTTTCCAGTCCAGAATTCCAGCTGCCGGCATCCTCCCTCTTCATGTAAACCTTATAAAATAAGAGAGAAAAAGGCATAAGTATTGTGATATAATGTGTAATAACAGCCCATGATGCAATAAATATAGATATAAAAGCATGATGCAAAATGGACGTATCAACTCCCCCAAACTTAGACCTCGCTTGTCCTCAAGCGAAAGCCGATATCGAAAAATATGTCCACATGTTTAGAGATAGAGGTGTCGATAAAATAAAATACGGACATGAGGGCATCATGATCATCTTTAGAACAACAACATATAATGCCATATAATTTCTTATGCTAAAGTAACAATTTGTTCATAAGATAAGGTATAAATGAGAAACTTCATTGAAAACTAACAAACTATGATCTCAGTCATTGAAGCAATTGCAATTTATCATAACATCGGAAAGATTCAATTCAAGAGCTTTTCAGCAAGTCCACATACTCAACTATCATTTAATCTTTCACTATTGCTAACACTCACGCAATATTTAAGGGTTCAAAGTTTCAATCGAACACAGAGACAGATAGGGGCTTATAGTTTCACGTGCCAACCTTTTACCTCAAGGGTAATGTAAACAATAATGCTTTATGAAAACCTAAATCCGAGTGGATATATATATATATATATATATATATATATATATCCGGATCTCTTCAACACATAGTGCTTGCCAAAGGAAAAATTGTAAAAAGGAAAGGTGATGATCACCATGACTCTTGTATAAGGGTAGAAGATAAAAGTAAAAGATGCGTTCGCAGAGGAAACAGAGGTTGTCATGCATATTTATGGTTGGATGCACAAAATCTTAATGCAAAAGAACGTCACTTTATATTGCCGCTTGTGATAAAGAACTTTATTATGCAGTCCGTCGCTTTTATTTCTTCCATATCACAAGTTCATATAAAGCTTATTATCTTCACACTAATAGATCATACATATTTAGAGAGCAATTTTTATTGCATGCACCGGTGACGACTTACATGAAGGATCTTACTCAATCCATAGGTAGGTATGGTGGACTCTCATGGCAAAACTGGTTTAAGGGATGTTTGGAAGCACAAGTAGTATCTGTACTTGGTGCAAAGAATTTGGCTAGCATGAGAGGGAAAGGCAAGCTCAACATGTTCGATCATCCATGACAATATAACTTCTATTCGGATATAAGAAAACATAACCCATTATGTTTTCTTCCTTGTCCAACATCAACTTTTTGGCATGTCATATTTCAATGAGTGCTCACAATTACAAAAGATGTGCAAGATAGTATATTTATATGTGAATCCTCTCTTTCTTTATTACTTCCTATTAATTGCAATAGTGACCAAAACTATGTTTGTCAACTCTCAACAACTTTTATTCCTCATACTTTCTATATGTGAAGTCATTACTCTCCATAAGATCAATATATGATCTTTTTATTTCTTTTTATTCTTTCTTTTTATTTAATTCCCTCAATATCATAGCAAGAAGCAAAGCCCTCAACTCAAAACTACTCTTTATTATATATAACTCAAGGACTCGATTACATAGAGGGAACATAAAGGAAAACTCAAGGCTAGATCATACTAAAACTTTATTCTACTAGATCAAAATATAATCAAAAGGATCAAACTAAGAAAAATGATAAAGATAGAGGTGTGATGGTGATATGATACCGGGGCACCTCCCCCATGCTTGGAAGTTTCCAAGGGGAGGGACCATACCCATGTATTTATGTCTCTTTCTTCGGAGGTGGTGATGATGGAGTTGTTGATGTAGTAGGCTTGTCATCCATCTTCCTAGGCATAGGATCACCATCATAGAAAGATGAACGAGTCTCCGGGATCCTCAAATCTGTAGCCAAACTCATCCTCTTAAATCTATATTCATACTCACAGTTTTGGTTTTGCAGGTCATAGATCTGGGCTTGGAGATGCTCGATTTTCTCATGAAGCTTGAATATGGCCTCCCCAATGTTCCTGGCATCTAGCTTGTGATTGTTGTTGAACTCCGCGATCATCATGTGATTAGCATTGAGTCCACGTTCCACCATTCCTTATCACTTGAAAACTTGCTAATCCATTGCTTCGAGTCTTGTCTCCATGCTTCTGGTCTTCTTCGGCCCCTCAACATCACGGATGTGCAACACCCCCTCACGCATCTCAATGGTTTGAGGGTGTTGCAGCACCTCCGCGAGGTAGGGTTGATGACCTTCTCGAAAACTTGTCCTTGGGGGCGCTTGGAGACGTCATGGTGATCTAGATCTGTCAGAAAAACAGCTCGAAACAAAAACATGAGATATTGTCATGGTACGGTGGTCAAAACCTTTGGGAGATTATATATTGAATTTTTACCGACCAAAAGAAGTATTGTGCAAGAAAATGGAGTACGAAGGGCACACGAGGTAGCCACAAGGCAGGGGGCGCGCCCAGGGGGTAGGGCGTGCCCTCCACCCTTGTGGATGCCCAGTGCGCTCTTCGGACTACTTTTAATATTCCTAATTTTTTAAATATTCCAAAATGGATAAAAATTGCCGTTAGAACAGTTTTGGAGTCGGTTTACTTACCGTACCACATACCTATTCCTTTTCGGAGTCTGAAATGTTCTGGAAAGTGTCCCTTATGTGATCCTCCGGTGTTACGGTGTCAATTATGTTGGTCTCAACATTTATGGGATTACTTGAGATATAGTGTTTGATTCTTTGACCATTTACCACCTTCGGATTTGTGCCTTCGGCGTTGTTGATTTTGATGGCACCGGAATGATAGACCTCCTCGATAATGTAAGGGCCTTCCCATTTAGGGAGAAGTTTTCCTGCAAAAAATCTTAAGCGAGAGTTGTATAGCAAAACATGATCACCTACATTAAAGTCACGCTTCTGTATCCTCTTGTCATGCCATATTTTAACTTTTTCTTTAAACAACTTGGCATTCTCATAGGCTTGGGTTCTCCATTCATCAAGCGAGCTAAGGTCAAATAACCCCTTCTCACCGCCATGTTTGAAATCATAATTGAGCTCTTTAATAGCCCAATATGCCTTATGTTCTAGTTCAAGAGGTAAGTGACATTATTTTCCCTAAACCATTTTATAAGGAGATATACCCATAGGATTCTTATAAGCAGTTCTATAAGCCCATAATGCATCATCAAGTTTCGTAGACCAATTCTTTCTAGATCTATTAACAGTCTTTTGCAAAATCAATTTAATCTCTCTATTGCTCAATTCTACTTGACCACTAGACTGAGGATGATATGGAGATGCAATTCTATGGTTAACATCATACTTAGCAAGCATTTTATAGAAAGCCCCATGAATAAAATGTGAACCACCATCAGTCATCAAATATCTAGGGACTCCAAACCTCGGAAAAATAACTTCTTTAAGCATCTTAATAGAAGTGTTATGATCAACACTACTAGTTGGAATAGCTTCTACCCACTTAGTAACGTAATCAACAACAACTAAAATATGTGTATATCCATTAGAGGAAGGAAAAGGTCCCATATAATCAAAGCCCCAAACATTAAATGGTTCAATAACAAGTGAATAATTCATAGGCATTTCCTGACGTCTACTAATATTACAAATTATTTGGCATTCATCACAAGACGAGACAAACTTACGAGCATCCTTGAAGAGAGTAGGCCAATAAAAACCAGATCGCAATACCTTCTGTGCAGTTCTATCTCGAGCATGGTGTCCTCCGTATTACTCGGAGTGGCAATGCGTAGGATCTATTCCTGTTCATGCTCAGGTACACAACGTCTAATAAAACCATCTACTCCTTCTTTATAAAGGTGTGGGTCATCCCAAAAGTAATGTCCTAAATCATAGACAAACTTTTTCTTTTGCTGGTATGTGAAACTAGGTGGTATAAATTTAGCAACAATGTAATTAGCATAATCAGCATACTATGGAGTATTACGAGAAGCATTTATGACAACTAATTGTTCATCAGGAAAGCTATCATAAATAGGTAGTGGGTCATCAAGAACATTCTCTAACCTAGACAAGTTGTCTGCAATGGGTTCTCAGCTCCCTTTCTATCAATAATATGCAAATCAAATTCTTGTAGCAAGAGAACCGATCTAATAAGTCTAGGCTTAACATCTCTATTTTCCATAAGATATTTAATAGCAGCATGATCAGTGTGAACAATTACTTTGGAATCAACAATATAAGATCTGAACTTATCACAAGCAAAAACAACCGCTAAAAATTCTTTTTCAGTAGTATCATAATTTCTCTGGGCACTGTCTAGAGTTTTACTAGCATAATGAATAACATTCAATTTCTTATCAACTCTTTGTCCTATAACAACACCAACATCATAATCACTAGCATCACATATTATTTCAAAGGGTAAATTCCAACCAGGTGGCTGAACAATAGGTGCAGAAATCAAGGATTTCTTAAGTATTTCATATGCTTCTACACAATCATCATCAAAAACAAAAGGAACATCTTTTTGCAAGAGATTAGTGAGAGTCCTAGAAATTTTAGAGAAGTCTCTAATAAACCTCCTATAGAAACCAGCATGACCAAGAAAGCTTCTTATACCTTTGATATCTTTAGTACACGACATCTTTTCAATAGCATCTACTTTAGCTTTATCAACTTCAATACCTCTTTCAGAAATTTTATGCCCCAAGACAATACCTTCATTAACCATAAAGTGGCACTTCTCCCAATTCAAGACAAGATTAGTTTCTTCACATCTCTGCAAAACTCGATCAAGGTTGCTTAAGCAATCATCAAAAGAAGTTCCGTAAATGGAGAAATCATCCATGAAAACCTCAACAATATTTTCACAAAAATCAGAGAATATAGCAGTCATACATCTTTGAAAGGTAGCAGGTGCATTTCTTAAACCAAAAGGCACACGTCTATAAGCAAAGGTACCGAAAGGGCAAGTAAAAGTGGACTTTTCCTAATCATCTTTTGACACAGGTATTTTAGAGAAACCAGAATAACCATCTAGAAAGCAAAAATGTGTATGTTTGGGTAGTCTTTGTAGCATTTGATCAATAAAAGGTAGAGGGTAATGATCTTTTCTAGTAGCTTTATTCAATTTGCGGAAAGCAATTACCATTCTATAACGTGTAACAATTCTTTGTGGGATTAATTCATTCTTATCATTAGGAACAACAGCAATACCTCCCTTCTTAGGGACACAATGAACATGACTTACCCATCTACTATCAGTTATAGTATAAACTATACCTGCCTCCAGAAGCTTTAGTATTTCATTTCTTACCACTTCTTTCATCTTTGGATTTAATCGTCGCTGATGATCAACAACTAGTTTAGCATCTTGCTGCAAATTAATTTTATGCTAACATAGAGTGGGACTAATGCCCTTAAGATCATCAAGAGTATATCCAATAGCAGCATGGTGCTTCTTCAGAGTTTTCAATAATTTCTTTTCTTCATGCTCTGAAAGTTTAGCACTAATAGTAACATGATATATCTTCTTTTCATCTAGATAAGCACATTTCAAAGTATCAGGTAATTGTTTAAGCTCAAACATGGGGCCACCCTTGGGTGGAGGAGGATCAGAATGTATTTCAACAGGCAAACTGTGTTTCAACACAGGCCCTTGATTAAAGAATATTTCATCTATTTCCCTTCTTTCATTCATAAACATATCATTTTCATGGTCTAGAAAATATTGTTCTAAAGGATCAGTAGGAGGCACGACAATAGAAGCAAGACCAATAATTTCATCCTTACTAGGAAATTCTTTATCATGGGGTTGTCTATGAAATTTAGAGAAATTAAAACCATGAGACATATCCCCTAAACCATTAGTAACAATATCTTTCTCGCAATCTATCTTAGCACTAACAATATTCAAGAAAGGTCTACGAAATATAATGGGACGAAAGTCATCTTGTGGGGAAGCAAGAACAAGAAAATCAGTAGGGTATTTAATTTTCCCACACAAGACTTCAACATCTCTAACAGTCCAAATTGGTGATATAGTATCTCTATTGGCAAGCTTAATAGTAACATCAATATCTTCTATCTCAGCAGGTGCAATATCATTCATAATTTCTCGGTATAAGGTATAAGGAATTGCACTCGCACTAGCACCCACATCACATAACCCACGATAACAATGACCTCCAATTTTAGTGGAAACAATAGGCATGCCAACAACAGGTCTATGTTTATCTTTAGTATCGGGTTTAGCAATCCTAGCGGCTTCATCACAGAAATAAATAAACATGCCCAACAATATTATCGACCAATAGATCTTTAACCATAGCAATACTAGGTTCAACTTTAATTTGTTCAGGGGGTGTAGTTTCTAGTATAAATCTTACGAACCACAGTTGAAGCGTTAGCATGATCCTTTATTCTAACAGGAAAAGTTGGTTTCTCAATATAAGCAGTAGGAACAATAGGATCAACGTTATACTACTTTAACTTCAATGGGAGGATGATATTTAAACCACTTCTTAGGGAGATCAACATGAGTAGCAAATGATTCACAGAAAGAGGCTACTATCTCAGAGTCAAGTCCATATTTAGTGCTAAAATCACAAAAAGCATCGGTATCCATAAATGATTTAACACAATCAAACTTAAGTTATACCTGACTCCTTACCTTCATCGAGTTCTTCAGAGTTGCATTTAATTATTTCAGATAAATCCCATTTTCATTCAATATCCTTCTTCATAAAAGAACCGGTACAAGAAGTATCGAGCATGGATCGATCATTATGAGAAAGCCGAGCATAAATTTTTTGAACAATAATTTATCTTGAGAGCTCATGATTGGGGCATGAATACAACATTGACTTAAGCCTCGCCCAAGATTGAGAGATAGTTTATCCTTCACGAGGCCAAAAATTATATATATAATTTCGATCACGATGAACCAGATGCATAGGATAAACCTTCTGATGAAATTCCAATTTCAATCGGTTGTAGTTCCAAGATCCAATATCATCACATAGCCTAAACCATGTCAATGCCTTTACCTTCAAAGATAAAGGGAAGACCTTCTTATTGACAACATCCTAGGGCATACCTGCAACCTTAAATAATCCACAAACTTCATCCACATAGAGTAGGTGCATATCAGGATGTAATGTTCCATCTCCTGCATAAGGATTAGCTAGTAGTTTCTCTATCATACCCGAAGGAATTTCATAATAAATATTTTCAGTAGGTGCAGTATATTGAGGAGAAACTCTTTGCTCTTCTGGTCGAGGTGAAGATACCCCGAAAAATCCCCTCAAAGGATTATTCCCCATAGTAACAAGTGACAGTAAATTTCAGCACACTATATAAATGTTTCCTTACCAAATTCCACTTACCAAAGGCGCTTCACTCCCTGGCAACGGTGCTAGAAAAGAGTTTTGATGACCCACAAGTATGGGGGATCTATCTTAGTCCTTTCGATAAGTAAGAGTGTCGAAACCAACGAGGAGCAGAAGGAAATGACAAGCGGTTTTCAGCAAGGTATTCTCTGCAAGCACTAAAATTATCGGTAACAGATAGTTGTGTGATAAGATAATACATAACGGGTAACAAGTAACAAAAGTAAACAAGGTGCAGCAAGGTGGCCCAATCTTTTTGTAGCAAAGGACAAGCATGGACGAACTCTTATATAAAGCAAAGCGCTCCTAAGGACACATGGTAATTGTTGTCAAGCTAGTTTCATCATGTTCATATGATTCGCGTTCGTTACTTTGATAATTTGATATGTGGGTGGACTGGTGCTTGGGTGCCGCCCTTCCTTGGAGAAGCCTCCTAGTTATGATTAACCCCTCTCGCAAGCATCCGCAACTACAAAAGTAGAATTAAGATAAATCTAACCATAGCATGAAACATATGGATCGAAATCAGCCCCTTGCGAAGCAATGCATACACTAGGGTTTAAGCTTCTGTCACTCTAGTAACCGATCATCTACTTATTACTTCCCAATGCCTTTCCCTAGGCCCAAACAATTGTGAAGTGTCATGTAGTCGACGTTCACATAACACCACTAGAGGAAAGACAACATACATCTCATGAAAATATCGAACGAATACCAAATTCACATGGTTACTTATAACAAGACTTCTCCCATGTCCACAGGAAAAAACGTAACTACTCACAAACCGTATTCATGTTCATAATCAGAGGAGTATTAATTATCACTAAGGATCTGAACATATGATTTTCCACCGAACAAACCAACTAGCATCAACTACAAGGAGTAATCAACACTACTAGCAACCCACATGTACCAATATGAGGTTTTGAGACAAAGATTGGATACAAGAGATGAACTAGGGTTTGAGAGGAGATGGTGCCGGTGAAGATGTTGATGGAGATTGACCCCTCTCGATGACGATGGCTTTGATTTCCCCCTCCCGGAGGGAAGTTTCCTCGGCAGAACAGCTCTACCGGAGCCCTAGTTTGGTTCTGCCCAAGTTCCGCCTCGAGACGGCGGCGCTTCATCCCGAAAGCTTCCTTCTGATTTTTTTCCAGGTCAAAACACACCATATAGCATAAGATGGGCGTCGGGGGCCTGCCAGGTGGCCCACAAGACCGAAGGGCGCACCCAGGGGGTAGGGCGTGCCCTCCACCCTTGTGGATGGCAGGTGGCCCCCCTCTAGTGCTTTCTTCACCAAATATTTTTTATATATTGCAAAAATATTCTCCTTGAAGTTTCAGGACTTTTGGAGTTGTGCAGAATAGGTCTCTAATATTTGCTCCTTTTCTAGTCCAGAATTCCAGCTGCCGACATTCTCCCTCTTCATGTAAACCTTATAAAATAAGAGCGAAAAGGCATAAGTACTGTGATATAATGTGTAATAACATTCCATAATGCAACAAATAACAATATAAAAGCATGATGCAAAATGGACGTATCAATGTGTTTTCGAAAATACGGACGACCATGTTAATGTCCCACTCTCGTTGATCCTTACCATCTAATGTTGTGCCATTTGCTAATGCATGATCTATGAAATACACACTCTCCCTTTTTCTTCTCTGCGCTTTCAATCCGCTGAGAGGAATAAAATGTAGTTAGCTGTTTATCATTTACAGCCTTGTATGGAGAAGTTGATCAGAGTTTGTTTAGTACTTACAAAATCAGGCATCTAACAAGAGTGGCATCGAGCTCATTGAAGTTGAAGAAGAGATCTAAGTCCTCGAAACTCACACTAATGGAACCAGCATCGTGTCAGAATTTATCTCTGTTGTAGTGGACTAGCAGAACATGATGACCTGCTAAAATTTGATCCATGCAATATTTATGTAACTCGCGGCAACTGGAGCTGCACTCATGAAAGTATTCACCAACAAGAAATGGCTGGCCATGGACGTACTTGAGTGCTTCGGGTACGTCTGCTTTATTTTTAGCAAGCAACAAAGCTATTTCTTCATCATCCATGCTGTTAGAAATAATATTACTCCCCGATTCGAACAACTTGATGTTAATTTGGTTTTGAGAGATGAGTGCTTTAAGTAAGAGGCAATTGTTCTCTTTCCTCTTTGCTCTCGGGGCGCGCTTCCTCACGGGTGCAACCTTTTTGCCCGCTTCCTTCTTGGTACTTGAAGCACTCCTGGTACAAGGTCTGGTTGGCTGAAAGGCAGACTGCCAAGCAGACGGTGAAGCTTCAATGGACTGCTTAGCAGACGGTTTAGCTATGCTGGAATGCTGAGCTGGTGGTGCTGCTGTGACGAACTGGTGGATGTAGGAGTAGAGGCATCAGACTGCTGACCATGCCCTCGATGGACTGCCAACTTGTCGGTGTACTTAGGAGGCCGTGCCAACTTGTTGGTTTGCCGAGCAGGAAGTGCTAACGCATTGGTATGCTGATCACGCGGCTGCGGACCGACAGACTGATGAGCAGTCAATTCTGGGCCTACAGACTGCTTAGCAGGCGGTTCCCAAGCATCAGACTACTTAGCACTCCGTTCCACCAGGTTGGTCTGCTGAGCATGTGCTGCAGCTGGGTCTCCCCCCGCTGCTTCAGCGGCTGGCATCTGAACCGGTGGTGCATCTTCAACAGTTTTAGGCCTTGTCACTTGTCGGTGCAACAAACCATGGGTCCGTTGCCCAGACCGTGCACAGGCACGAGAACAAGATTACAACACAAAGGTCAGAATGAAGCACAAAGAATCAGTTCTTCAAAGGACCAACGTCCAACACAAGAAGGCCAAGACTAGCCCAAGAAGCATGATACTACTAAGGGAAAAGCCTCCCTTGCTGGGCAGGCAAACTTGGCAAATATGAGTTCACCCCCGGAAGCAAGTCTCAAGGTTTCCCTTGTAGGCCTGCCGAGGCCTACGAAAGTAGAACCACCTCACCACACCACCTCATCACGACGCACGTCATCGGTCGGTGCAATATCAAGCTCCAAAGTGACTAAGTGGCTGGTATTCGCCACATGGCAGCCACATCTTACTGGAAATACCCCCAAGTGACACCCGTCCTTCGACGTGTCGAGCGAGCAGGTGCGAAGCTGGCAAAAAAGCCCGGCAAGGCCTTCTGGGCAAGCTACGATGTGACGTTGAGCGGCGCATTTAATGCACTTTGTCAGCCTGTAGAGTTAGGTATGATAGCACTATTTTCTATCTAATCAGTGCATAAGGACTGATTTGCCAATGTGGTGACCCGTTTGTCTAGAAAAGCAGGCCCAAGGCAACCATAGAAAGGGTTAGCGAATCCACCCCTTTACACATTCATATGCGCATAGCCGTTTTTACCCTGAGGCAACCCTGCCGGGCAAAGCGTGTTGCGCTCACCACCATTTTTCCACCATAATCCACCAAAGCAGGAGTAGGGTTTTACTCCTCGCGGCGGCCCGAACCTAGGTAAAGACTGCATGTGCGATCTCTCCCATGCTGTTCGACGCCCCTCTACTCTTTGTGCAACATGCCATCCCCCGCCGAACCAGCAAGGGACTCTTTGTCCCGTAGGTGGCTGTGGTTTCCATCGACATCTTTGGCGCGCCAGGTAGGGGGATCACTTGCGCGAACCTGAAGGCGTGAGCAGCGCGTCATCTTCATCGCCATCTTCATCATCTTCCGGCTCCATCGACTATGGCGCCCAAGAAGAAAATCGGTGCTGTAGCTCACCCGTCCACCTCGAAGGCTCCGCCACCCGCGGCTGCCGACGCTGCGGGGTATGCGGAGGCCCACGAGGATGTGGACGCTGCAGGGGACGCGGCCGACGCAGGCAATGTCCTCACCACCTCCGGACCTCCCCCGCGACCGAAACAGGAGCAGGAGGCACTGGGCGACAACAACATTAGCAACACCCTAGCGGCATGCTCCACGAGGTACGGGCGAAGGGGTTATTCCACCTGTACCTCTTCCCCTCGCCAAAGGGCACAACCACAGTGGTGGTGCCCGATCTAGGGCAAATCGCTGCCCTCCGCCCCCCCCCACGGGCATGGCCTCGACGCGCGCGCCTCCCCAGAACGGGTTGACCCACCCACTATGCCCAATGGAGCCCCTGGTCCTCAAGCGCCTTCACCGCGTCACTGTGCCCTCCAAGTGGCTGGCTCACAACAGCGAGGGCGTGACGCCGTCGCAATCGGCACCGTCAAAAGCCGGGCGACGGTACGGTCTACATCATCATCTTTGATGCCAAGCACCACTACGGAGGCCATGGCACGTGCTCAGCTGCTGCTGAGGTTTCCGCCAGCGGCCGATCAGATGGATGAATGGAGAGCCACCATTCAGAGTCTGATTGGCTTCACTGAGGCTAGGGGCTCACATCGAGCCGGCCCATCACGGCCTCCCCAAGCGACGACAACAGCTCACGCTGCTGGCCGTATGGAAGGGGCCACCCCCACGGTGCAATCCCCACCACGGCAACCAGCGCGGGCGCGGCAGAATCAAGAACCCGAGGACGTCTTGATGGCCTCTTCCGACCCTCGATCACGTCCAGGCAAACGGCGAGCACCGGAGGATGTGCGGAGGGGAGACACGCGCATCGTCATCGAGCGACGCTGCGACGACCACTGTCGGACCAATGGGTGAGATGGTCCCAACGTCGATGAGCCTGCGCTCGAGGACATCGGGTGCCTGCCTTTCGAGGTTGGGTGCCATGCCTTTACTCGTGAGCTGTGGCAAGTCTGTTGGCCATCCGCTCGTACATTCAAGCCAGAGATACTAGAGAAATATGATGGAAGGCTGAACCCGACAGAGTTCTTGAGCATCTACACCATCGTTGTTCAGGCTGCCGGAGGAAGAGATGAGAAGGTGTTTGCCAACCACTTCCCTTTGGCACTCAAGTCCAATGTGAGGTCTTGGCTGATGCGGCTGCCGGAGAACTCCATTTTGTCATGGGCTGACCTGTGCCATGAGTTCAGTGGCGCCTACACAGGCGGCCATCAAGAACCAGGATAGCCCAGCGACTTGCAACTTCTCCAACAGAAAGAAGGAGAGACCCTCCGCAAGTATTTGCAGAGATTCATCAGAGTCCACAGGGATATCCCAAATATCCATCCAGCGGCTGTAATAGCAGCCTTCCAGCCCAATGTTCACAACCGCAGGATATGTTCCAAGATGAACGTGCGGTTGCCCAAGACTGTGAAGGAGTGTTACACCTTGGTGGACAAGTGTGCACGGATGGAGTAGGGAAGGAAACTCCCTTGAGAGGAGGGTTGCATCGACATCGACTCAGAGGATGACAATGATTCCACCAGTCAGAAGAAGAAGAGCAAGAAGCATAACAAGAGGTGCAAGGATAAGGCAGTGATGATCGTCGAAGGATCGGGCACGCTCAGTACCGGCAAGAAGGCTAAGGCCGAAGCACCCGGCAAGGAAGCTGTCACGTGCACTGACTACCGGGAGGCTGCGACTTCCGAGAAGGCTGGGAAAGGTGATGGGCCGTACTACAAGATCCATCAGACCAAGGGCCACGATCTCCAAGAGTTTCCTTAGGTTGAGCAACTCGTCAAGAGGCAGAGGGTTGAATATGAGAAGCGTGACAAAGAAAAAGGTCAGAATGGTACTGGCGGTAAGGGCCGGGGCGGTGAAGCAAATCGTCCCGGCAAGGCTTTTCAGGTCCAAGGAAAACCCGCCAGGGGCCGAGAGAAGGAAGTTTGTAATGATGAGAGTGATGGAGGGGATGAAGAGGAAACCAACGAGCAGGAGTTCCAGAAGGCCACTGACGCCCTGTGCATTGACGGGGGTGCATCTTTGCACTCCTCTCACCGCCAACTTAAATGGTGGGCATGTGAGGTCAATGCCATGGAGCCAGCGGTAGAGGCTCGGAAGCCGCTCAAATGGTCACGCACGCCCATTATCTTTGACGAAGAGGACCATCCTGACCGCACCACCGCGGTAGGATGTTTGCCATTGTTGGTCCACTGGTACGCGTCGGTGCTATACAAACGGTTTTTAACCCCTTTCATCGACGTCATTTGGGACCGTCGCCAAGTGAGTGTGTGTGATAGGGTGTCCTTCCCACACGACCCAGAAACCGTTGGGAATATGGAGCAGTGATCCAGAGGCCTTCCAAAATGTAATCATGTGCGATGCAGCACACACTAAATTCTTTCGCACGTGTGGTATCGGTGATTAAGCATTTCTAATGACGCAGTGAAACCATACGGTCTGTCGTAACCAACCATTTGGGAAACAGTATGTAAGGCACACGGGCCAACATATGAACTGTGTGCGATTTGTTCCCCATATCACACGAGTTTTCTGCGTAACCCATCTGCCATGCTAGACTCCATCGCACACGTTTGCCAACAATTACCATCTACGATAATGTTCTATCACATATGGTTCAGGAGCCCCTTCGCACAAATACAAGCGATGCAGACCATTTATGATTTGTTGGGTATCACTGATGGTTGCCGCAAGAGTGACATGTGCTTTCCGTTTGGGATCCCACACGTTTCCTGAAAAAATTACGACTGGGATTGTATTTTGCATTGGGCACGGTTTACTCCCAGTTCTCATGTGTGATCACGCGATATCACAAATGGTTCCGGATACCCTACGCACACGTAGTAGCGCTACAAATCGTTTGTGATCTGCTGTGTATCACCGACGGTTCCGCAACGATTGACGTATGCTTTCCGATGTCGATCGCACACACTCATTTAGTTGAACTGTGCGCGGAGCAATTGCCAGGTTAAAACAAAAATATCTCATTTTGAATCGGCACACAAAAAGCAAATTTGCCACAATATTCAATTGAACAAATAAACAAAAATATCCTATTTTTAATCGTCACGCAAAAAGCAAATTCGCCACAATATTCAATTGAACAAATAGTGTCCACAGGAAGAACATTCATCAGATTTCACAACAATTGCAATTGAACATATGGTAGCTAAATTCCAATGATTTGTCCACACATATATGCATTACATAATTAATCATAGTGTGCAAAATACGAAGACCTCATTAGATGGAAAACCATGGATCCATGCATTATATGTTTAGCGGCTAACTATTACTCAATGTTTCAGGAGAACGCATGCTGAAATCTTCATTATCACCAGTGCGATTGATGTAGTGATCCAGGAAGAAGTCGCTGATAAATCTCCGAACCATCAGCAATTCACCAGCCGGGAGCGGTTCAGGGGTCCTCAGTTTTTAGATGAGTTGCAGTATTTTTAAGATCAGAATGTTCCATATGAGTGGAGTTGAAGATATTAATTAAGATAGACTTACTGTTACTAATTCGCGAGGATCGTCACAACTATCAACAGATTTGCAGATGGAGACCATGTGTCTGCAAACATAGTATCCATAAAGGTTAGTCCTAGCTTCTTGCTGAGGACACTGAATTTTTTTGTACAAAATTAGTCATGTATTTGTCCTGTTAGGAACAACCTAACCGGTGTTAGATGTATTATTTTTTCTTTGGAAAAAATAGAAAGAGGTCTATTAAGAAGCTTGAACATTTGACTAGCGTAAGGAAAGGTATTTGGAGACCGTTGGATAAATTTTCTGAAAATAACGGATTTCGGTGTGTTACCGGAGAAACGATCTTGTGTTGTAGAGGTTGTTGCGTCTTGAAAAGGTTCCCTGGTTTAGTATTACATAATGCGAGCACACTGCAAATGACGATGAATTTTGACAACATCAGTTATTGAACCAGATATGAATGCAAATTAATTTCAACATCATAGATTTCAATACCTATCCAAGAATTGCTGAACATGCGTCAGATCCTGAGCGTTTATTGACTCTCTGAGATAATTGATGTAGTAAATTGTGTTCTTGTTTGGAACAATGAATACCAATATCCAGTGATTGCTACATATTAAGAAAGCCATGAACTTACAAATGATGTTGAAATCTGAAAGAAAATCAGTGTGTGTGTGGTTGTTTACTTGACTTACCGTTCATGATATGGCCAGAGAAATGATTCTGCATGAGACGTGTTTTCGAAGATATGGACGACCGTGTTAATGGCCCAGTCCCATCGGTCCTTACCATCTAATGTTGTGCCATTTGCTAATGCAGGATCTATGAAATACACACTCTCCCTTTTTCTTCTCTGCGCGTTCAATCCCCCGAGAGGAATAAAATGCAGTTAGCTGTTTATCATTTACAGCCTTGTATGGAGAAGTTGATCAGAGTTTGTTAAGTACTTTCAAAATCAGGCATCTAACAAGAGTGGCATTGAGCACGTTGAAGTTGAAGAAGAGATGTAAGTCCTCGAAACTCACATTGATGGAACTAGCATCGTGTCGGAAATTATCTCTGTTGTAGTGGACTAGCAAATCATGATGACCTTCTGACATTTGATCCATGAATATTCATGTAACTTGCGGCAACTGGAGCCGCACTCATCAAAGTATTCACCAACAAGAAATGGCTGGCCATGGACGTACTTGCGTGCTTGAAGTACGGCTGCTTTACTTTTAGCAAGCAACAATTCTACTTCTTCATCATCCATGGCGTCAGAAATAATATTACTCCCCGATTCGAACAAGCTGCTGTTAATTTAGTTCTCGGCGATGAGTGCTTTAAGTAAGAGGCAATCGTTCTCTTTCTTGTTCACTCTCCTGCTGCGCTTCCTCGTGGGTGTAGCCTTTTTGGCCACTTCCTTCTTGGTACTTGAAGCATTTCTGGCAGAACGTCTGGTTGGCTGCAAGGTAGACTGCCGAGCAGACGGTGAAGCTTGGACGGACTGCTTAGCAGATGGTTTATCTATGCCGGACCGCTGAGCTGGCGGTGCTGCTGTGACGGACTGCTGGGCTGTAGGAGCAGAGGCATCGGACTGCTGACCATGCGTTGAAGCTATGTCGGGTTTTAGCGCAGGTGGTGCCAACTTGTCGGTGTGCTGAGGAGGCCATGCCAATGCGTTGGTTTGTTGAGCAGGAAGTGCTGACGCATTGGTATGCTGATCACGCGCCTGCGGACCGATGGACTGATGAACAGTCGGTTCTGGACCTACAGACTGCTTAGCAGGCGGTTCCAAAGCATCAAATTGCTTAGCAGTCTGTCCCACCAGGTTGGTCTGCTGAGCTTGTGCTGCAGCTGGGTCTCCCCCCGCAGCTTCAGCGGCCGACATCTGAACTAGTGGTGCGTCATCAGCAGTTGTAGGCCTTGCCACTGGCTGCTTTCGGGCGGAGGATGACATGGCCTGTACGCCACAAAGTCGGGCCGGCTGATCACAGGTTGATGCATCAGCCTGCAAGAGCTGCTGTGGCAAGGAGAGCGTCACCGGTTGAGGGGCGACAGTGGTTGCTCTTGGCGGGGCTTCAGGAATCTCATCGATGAACTCTATATCCTTTCATGGCCACTGGATGTGATGTAACAGTGTTTCTCCCAAGGTCCCTTGCTCATCGAAGTATCCTAGGACATTCTTCAGGGCAAATTCATTAAATCCAGGCTTTACTTCAGTCACGTAGCACTTCACACAGCCCGGTTTCAATGGCACATTGTCCAAGAAGAGGCCATCTTCCAAGAAGGGTGGGCAAACCCAGGCTGTTGCACATTTTAATGTACCTTCATAATGTGTAAGCACGACCTTCAGTCTGTCTTTCATTCTAGATAGATCAGATATAACATCAACATGAGCAGCTACAGTCTCAGTGTCGCTGGGGTCAGCTATTGCATAGCTACTCTTGTGCAGTGTTGTCGCGCAATAAGTAGCATCCTCCATGCCCGCCTCCCCTCCCATCTGCTGGCTATCTGTCAGTGTTAGAGTCTTCTGCATCATCATTGACTCCTCACCATCCTTTCAAACAGCCGGATAAATCTCCTTCTTCAACCTTTCATACAATGCATTCTGCTTCATTTCACTCCTTGTTTTTTTCATGCTGAGCCTCTTTTCTTTGCTGAGTGTGAAAGCCCTCTTGTGCGGGACATTAACACCTATACCCCTTGCACGGCCAGGGGGCTCTTTTGTGTCCAGAGCAATGGACATAATGTCACATGGCCCTGAGTTCCTGTAGAATCTTCCAGGGATCTTGGAAGCCTCTTACATCACTTCATACAGTTTGGTGTCACGTGCGTTTTCAAAGTAATAAGTTCTGTCATCATGCCTCTTTGCACGTGCCCGCAAGTGGTGTTTGGCGCGTTCGCCCCTGATTTCACTAATGGTCGGACTCCCACCCGCCGCTACTGCATCTTTGTCCTCATGTTCCCATATCAGTTTCATGTCGTAGTATCCTGCCACACCCATATGGTGGGGGTGTATGTTCTTGTTCTGAAGTTCCGATTGCTTGAAACTCTTCTCCGCAAACTCTTTAGTTGCCCTGACCCTTTTGAATTCTGTCCAGTCCGCCTTTGTAATTTGGGGGTATGCGGGGATTGGGTCCTTGCCTTCACGCAAGTACTTCATGTACAACACGTGCTTCCAGTTTCTCCAAGCATCCCTAGCTTTCTTCAGTGCAACGTGTTCCACCTGCATTCTCCATTGCTCTCGAACTTTGAAGTGATCCATGATCTCCTGGACTATCATTCGCCGTGTGTTGGGGATATTCCTACTGGGCGTAAACCGGCCAAGAGAGGCTGGGTTATCCCCATAATGAGTTATTATATTTGAAGCCCATGAAGACAACGATGATGGCGCTTTATGAAGGCCCAGGGCCCAAAGGCGGATTAAGGCATGTAGTCATAAACCGACATTGATATGTAATCTTGTGTTGTAAGGCAGAAATAGTAGAGACAGGGCCGGACACGTTTATGAGCCGGCCTCGGAATCTTGTAAACCGGCGGGCGTCAACCCATGTATATAAGGGGACGACCTGGCAGCGGTTAGGTACAACAAGCAACAACTCGAGAGCCAGGCATAGGAATTCGCTCCCTGGTCATCTAAGCCCTAGCAATTCCACAACAACTTGACTAGGACTTTACCTTCACCGCAAGGGGTCGAACCAGTATAAACTCTCTGTGTCCCTTGTCTGCTCTAACCCCTTTAAGCTAACCCGTCGCGATGGCTCCACGACTAAGTCCTTTCTCTAGGACATCTGCCGTGACAAAACCACGACAGTTGGCACCCACCATGGGGCCATTGCACGATGGTTTCGAGTTCTTAGAGGGCAGCTTCGAAGGACTCAAGGGATACACTGTGGGCCGGATGACCAAGAGTCGTCGCGGCAAGCTCTACATCGACGACGCAGGCTGGGGCCCTGAGGCCGGCTCAATCGAGTACGGGTACCGGGTCCCCTTCGGAAGCATCCACGTTTTCATTGGAAAGATCGGCGAACCGGTCCCTGAGCCGGACATCTGCACCGACATCATCAAGACAGCTCAGCATGCGAGACCTGCCCGGGTTCAGCCTGCCATGAAGCGTGCCTTCGTGGGAGTTATCCATGGAGCGGAATCTGAGGATAGATCGGCATCTGGTGGTGAGACCGTCGTTTATTCTGACGATGAATCATCGACTAGAGAGACCGAGTCATTGTACCAGTTGCAAGATGGCCGGATTGGGGGCTGTTCCGATGGCGACAGTATTTCGGACCCCTTTGATCCGCCAAACCGGGTTGCGATCTTCATGGCCGGTACACAGCCATCGCTCCACTCTTCGACCGCAGTGGGGATGATTTCCGGATCAAGATGGCAATGACGGCGGCAGGCGAGAGGCCCCATGCGACCGCCGGCTCAGGTTTTATCTGATTTATTTGACGCTTTGGCAACACTGATGGCGGAAGTTAACCCGGCGAATCAAGATGAGCATAATGTGGAAATCGCAAAGGTGAAAGATTAGATAACTCCGGCCAAGGCCGACCTAGCAGCTGAGGATACCAGGATGGGTGCGGTACGGGCCACATTGGATGCACAGGCTTACCGGCTTATGTTGGATCAGAGCGCGTCAAACGATGTCATGAGGAGAAGGTACCGGTCTCACCTGCTGCCGGTTTATGAGGCCAGGAACCTCTTTAATACCCCAGGACCAGGGACCACTAATCCGCCAGTGGTAAACCGGGTGGAGGCACCTGGAACGGGGGCGCCGGTTCAGCCGCGTCCAACGGATCCACCTCGTCAGAACAACATTCCGTCGCAGCACGTTCTAACACCGCCGGGTCACTACTCTAACCCGATGGATAACATTGTCGCTGTCACTTCACGACTGGTGGCTCTCCCGATCGAAGGCGAGTTCCCAGTAGCGGTCGAGACGCGGCGGGCTAGGGAGCTCCTTCATATAGCTTTGACTCAGCAGCAGGCTAATTCATATAGCCGTGAAAGGATCCATTCTACTTCCCGCCCAAGCCGGAGTTACCACAGGCATATGGATGAACCGGCCGTGTCAAGCAGTGCGCGAAACCATAATCCGCCCCATGGCCATAACCCGGCGGGTGGCGGTGGTGATGCTCAGGATGTGGTGGATCGTGCTAGGGCACGTCGAGAGGCCGAGTTAGCGGCGCAGCATGAAGCCCGCCAACTTATTCCGGTTCGTCCAACCACGTCGGTGGAACCAGGGGTTACTTCTAGCTCTTTAGGGATACCGTGTCTTGTCCCAGCGCTGCGCAATGTGCGGCTGCCCAAGGATTTCAAGGGCCCACGTAAGGTGCCAAATTATACTGCCGATTTATCGCCCGAGTCATGGGTTGAAAGCTATGAGGTGGCAATGGAGATGCTGGATGTGGATGATGCGGCGTGTGCCAAATACTTTACCATGATGTTGGAAGGAACAACCCGCACATGGTTGGAAAAATTGCCAGCCAATTCCATTGGGTCATGGGACAAGTTAAGGGCCCGATTTATCCAGAATTTCAAGGATACGTGCAAGCAGCCCATGTCAATTGTGGACTTAGCTGCCTGTGTCCAGGAGGAAGGAGAATCAACAACCCATTGGGTGCGCCGGGTTCTGGAGATTCTGCATTCATCGGACCGCATCAACGCTGATACAACAATTTTAACGTTGGAAGGCAATTGCCGGTTTGCACCTCTGAAATTGAAGTTGGGACGGCTCAAACGTCACTGCAATGACATGGGAACACTTATGGCGGCTCTGGTGAAGTATGTCGACTCTGATAGTACCAAGGATCCCGAGTCTGACGATGACAAGACAGGGAAGGGAAAGAAGAGCGGCATCACCAAAGGGCAGCAACATAACCCAGTGAGTCATGGAAACAGCGGTAAGCGTGAAGCAGATAACAGTTTAGATTTCGTGGCTAATACCAACGTGCAGGACAAAGGCCAGCGGCGTAAGGATAAACCGCCCCAGCGTGGTGGAGGACCAAGTCCCAATCCGGAGCGCCTGTCTTACCTGTTAAACCAGCCTTGCCCAAAACACGGGTCGCGGGGCAAACCAGCCACGCACCTCTAGAAGGATTGTTATATCATGCAGGAGTCCAAAAATTCAGATTTTTTCGGTATGATCATGGACCGGGCGGTGGTTCAGGCCATGGATCTCATTGGCCGGGTTACGGTGGAGGCAGTTCCGGTTCAGGTTTTCACGGTAATCAGAGCGGACATGGTAATCAAGGCAGTCAGGGCAACCAAGGTGGTTATAATCACCAGGGGAATCAACAGCAGCAGCAGCAGTCGGGTTACCAGAGCAACCCGAAGCAGTTGAACAGTGGGCAGTATCATGTCTTCACTACTAGCCTATGCAAGCGCGATCAGAAGCTTCATAAAAGGGCAGTAAATTCCGTTGAACCGGCGGTGCCCCGTTACTTACACTGGTCTGAGCAGCCGATCGTGTGGAGTAGAGAGGATCATCCACCCCGAGTTGATAACCCGGGTCATCTGGCATTGGTGGTGGCGCCTCAGGTTGGAGGATATAAGTTCACCAAGGTACTCATGGATGGAGGGAGTAGTATCAATATCCTTTATTATGAAACCTTCCGTCGCACGGGGTTAACAAATAAAAATCTTAAACCGTCCAACACGGTCTTCCATGGGGTGGTGCCTGGCAAATCGGTGTATCCAGTTGGTAAGATAGCTCTGGAGGTTGCTTTTGGTGATGAACATGATTCAAGATCAGAAACATTGACCTTTGAGGTGGTGAAAATTAAGAGCCCGTACCATGCCCTGTTTGGACGGCCGGCTTATGCTAAGTTCATGGCAAGGCCTTGTTATGTTTATCTGCAGATCAAGATGTCGGGTCACAAGGGAACTATCATACTTCATGGAAGCCGTAAGATCGTCTTGGAATGTGAAGAAGGTGATGCAGACTATGCTGAGTCGGTTTGTGTGGCAGAGGAGTTGAAGTTCTACAAGGACAATGTTGATCCGGCGGACATGACTTCTTTGAAAAACCCAACTACAGAGCATGATCTGGCCTTAAAGTTTAAATCGGCTGATGAGACTAAGCTGGTTGATTTTGTTCCAGGTGATTCATCCAAGCAGTTTAGCATCATCGCTAACTTGGATCCAAAATAGGAAAGCGCGCTCATCGAGTTCATCCGTGAGAATCGGGACCTCTTTGTGTGGAAGCCTTCTGACATGCCAGGTGTACCTAGAGAACTCGCTGAGCACACTCTTAATGTTGATCCCAAGTATAAACCGGTCAAGCAGTTTCTTCGCCGATTCAATGAAGAAAGGCGTAAGGCAATTGGTGAGGAGGTAGACAGGCTCTTGGCGGCAGGGTTCATCGTTGAAGTATTTCATCCTGAATGGTTGGCTAATCCGGTGCTGGTGCTAAAGAAGAACGACACTTGGTGTATGTGTGTGTACTACACATATTTGAACAAGGCTTGTCCGGTAGATCCTTTTGCTCTCCCTCGTATTGATCAAATCATTGATGCTACGGCGGGTTGTGAGCATTTGAGTTTTTTGGATGCATATTATGGTTACCATCAGATCAAAAATGGCAGTTAAGGACTAGGAGAAGACAACGTTTATAACTCCTTTTTGGAGCCTTCTTCTATGTATCTATGCCTTTTGGGCTCAAGAGTGCCCAGGCGACTTATCGGTATTGTGTAATTGTCTTCATAATCAGATCGGCCGCAATGTTCATGCTTATGTGGATGATATTGTGGTGAAATCCAGAAAGGAGGAGAAATTGATAGATGACTTGAAAGAGGCCTTTGATAACCTCCGGGTTTATAAAATGATGCTTAATCTAGCCAAGTGTGTCTTTGGTGTACCAGCAAGTGAGCTCTTGGGCTTTTTGGTGTCTAACAGAGGTATTGAAGCTAATCCGGAGAAAATCGAGGATATAACTTCTTTGGCTAAACCAAAGTGTATCAATGATGTTCAACGCCTGGCAGGCCGGACTGCAGCCTTGAGCCGGTTTATCAGTCTCCTTGGGGAGAAGGCCATCCCTTTGTATCAGATGCTGAAAAAGACAGATAACTTTGTCTGGAGTGATGCCACCAATGAAGCATTTGAGGGCTTAAAGCGGCAACTAGCCGAGCCACCTATCCTTGCTGCTCCGGTTGATAAAGAACCTTTGTTGTTATATGTGGCTGCTAATGCCCGGGCTGTCAGTGTAGCTATTGTGGTGGAGCGCAAGGAGGCTGGAAAGGAGTGTCCGGTTCAACGGCCGGTTTATTATATCAGCGAAGTACTTATTGAGTCTAAGAAGAGGTACCCACATTGGCAGAAGCTGGTGTATGGAGTTTTCATTGCGAGCCGGAAGCTTAAGCAATATTTCCAGGGTCATCCCATCACTATGGTCAGTTCTGCTCCTTTGGGAGATTTAATCCATTACAGGGAAGCAACTGGTCGGGTTGCCAAGTGGGCTATTGAGCTTGGGCCTCACGAGTTCAAATATGTGCCGCGGACGGCGGTCAAATCTCAGGCACTTGTGGACTTCATCAATGACTAGACAGAGTTACAGGCGCCAAAAGAGAAGCCGGATCATACTTATTGGACTATTCATTTTGATGGGTCCAGGCAATTGGAAGGCTCGGGGGCTGGAGTCGTATTAACTTCCCCACGAGGTGATAAGTTTTGTTATGTTCTCCGTTTAATGTTCCCTTGCACTAACAATGCAGCTGAATATGAGGCTCTACTCCACGGTCTTCGGATGGCTAAGGAGATGAATTTAAGCCGGGTTAAGTGCTTTGGTGACTCAGACCTGGTGGCTCAACAAGTGTCTGTTACTTGGGATTCCAAGGATCCACTCATGGCAGCATATCGTCGAGAGGTGGACATTGTTGCATGTCACTTCAAAGGTTATCAAGTTGATCATGTGGACCGGCGGAAGAACGAAGCAATGGACACTTTAAGCCGTTTGGGTTCTCAACGTAAACCGGTTCCACCCAATGTCTTCCTAGATGTACTGCATAATCCGTCAGTCAAGCTCCCTACAGAGGAGGATTTGGCAGTTCCTGATCCGGAGGCTCAGTTGGTGGCGGCTCTTCATGTTATCCTGGATTGGACGATCCCATATTTGGCGTATATGAACTGAGGAGAGTTACCATAGGATGAAACCTTGGCCAGGCAGATAATCCGGCGATCAAAGTCCATGACTATTGTCAATGGCGAGTTACATCATTGCAGTGTAACAGGGGCGTTTCAGCATTGCGTGTCTCCTAAAGAAGGTTGCGAAATTTTGCATGAGATCCACGAAGGAGACTGTGGTCACCACGCCGGTTCAAAGTCACTAGTAGCCAAGGCTTTTCGTCACGGTTCTATTGGCCGACGGCTCATGCTGATGCTAAGGACTTGGTCAAAAGGTATGATGGATGTCAAAAATTCTCACGACGTGCTCATGTACCGGCTCAAGAGTTGAGGATGATTCCAATCACTTGGCCGTTTGCGACTTGGGGGCTGGATATGGTTGGGCCCTTTAAGAGATCTAAGGATAAGAAGACCCACCTGTTGGTGGTAGTTGAAAAGTTCACTAAGTGGGTGGAGGCAGAGCCAGTCAGTAAGTGTGATGCAGCTACGGCGGTTCAATTTATCAAGAAGGTGATTTTCTGGTCTGGCTTTCCACACAGCATTATAACTAATAATGGTACCAATCTGTCCAAGGGTGCTATGAAGGAGTTCTGTCAACGAGAGCACATCCGGCTTGACGTATCATCAGTGGCTCACCCGCAGTCTAATGGTCAAGCGGAGAGAGCCAATCAAGAGATCTTGAGAGGCATCAAGCCCCGGCTTATGGTTCTTTTTCAACGGACGCAGGGTTGTTGGGTGGAGGAGTTGCCTTCTGTGTTATGGAGCATCAATACCACGCCCAACAGATCCACATGTTACACACCTTTTTTCATGGTTTATGGAGCGCAGGCGGTTCTCCCTAGTGACATCCGTCATGACTCGCCTCGTGTGGCGACGTATGTTGAAGCTCACAATGAGAAGGCACGACTGGAGGCACTTGACCTGTTGGATGAGGAGTGTGACATTGCAGCAACCCATTCGGCGATTTATCAACAAGATTTGCGTCGTTATCACAGCCACCGGGTTAGAACCAGAACTTTTCAAGAAGGCGATCTGGTGCTCCGACTCATCCAGGATCAGACTGATATGCACAAGTTACCCCTGCCTTGGGAAGGACCCTTTGTGGTCAGCAAGAATTTGCATAACGGGTCATACTACCTTATAGATGTTCGAGAGCACAAAGACTCACGTAAATCGGAGGAGGAGACCCACCGGCCGTGGAATATCGCTCATCTTCGGCCTTAATATACTTGAGCCATAGGCTCTGCTTATGCACATAGTTATGACAATGTATATATTATGATCAATATAATAAACCGGAGCCTTAGCTAAAGCGGGGCATCTGTTGTTTTTCTTACATCATGTGTGGTTACATGGGGGCTTCTATTTCATAAAGCGGCATCCGGTTTACCCCTTGATTCAGATTATAAAAGCTTTATATAAAAATCACTTGGGGGCTTGGTTGTACTTGAACCATAGCTACACCTCTTGATCGGCACAAGGCCACCAGAAAAATCACTTGGGGGCTTGGTTGTACTTGAACCATAGCTACACCTCTTGATCGGCGCAAGGCCACCAGAAAAATCACTTGGGGGCTTGGTCGTATTCGAACCATAGTCACACCTCTTTATCGGCTCAAAGCCAAATTACTTAGAGGCCAAAGAGAGTGCTGCAAAAGAACAACTCAAACATAGGCACCCACTGAGCACAACTCAAAATATTGCTTGGGGATTCTTTGCTATCGCAATGAACAAAGAATCTACACTTGTAATAGGCTATCAAGCCACGACTTGGAAGCCTGGTGTATACACCTAAAACCCCGGGTTAGCCTGCCTTTTTTAAGTAAGTCACTCCGTCCAGGTAAACCTGGTATGACCCGCCGAACTTCGACAAGTCAATCTCATAAGACCCTGAACTTGTCAAAGTTAAAACGATGATTGGTTAAGGATTGAGGACCATCTTAAAAGGCTTTGTGAAATGGTTTAACTCAGTGGCCTGGCAGCCCATGAAAAGCCTTGAATTTGGGGTTTGGCAGCCCGTGAAAATCCTCGACTACAAGTTTTTCATATGCTTTTATTTGCCAAGTTTCTCTCTTTTGATGACATTTATGATGTTTTGGTAAACCGGCGTTCATTAACCCGTCCTGACTTTCAACTACAAGTTGTCAATACATGATCAATTATAATCTGGCGTTTATTAACCCGGTCTTGTTTTGACTATAAGTCACCAGTGTTATATATGAACAATCCGGTGTTTATCACAACCCGGTACAGTTTTATCATAAACCGGCACAATATGAAAGGAGTTATCATTACTCATGATTAGGGTTATCACCCTCACTATAACAGTTGGTCAGCCAACATTATGACTCAAGGTCACAGGTATCAATTATTTTCATCTTTGATTATCGTTTTACAGCCTTGGTTATAAACCCTGGCTATATATCTGGGCATCATGACCCGTCCGGCGGTAAACCGCCAGGACACTATCAACTTCTTGTATGCAGGAATAGCTTGAATAAATCGCTATGGATTATGAAACATCATATGTCTTGAGCATGGCGGATTAACAAGTGTCAGGCACAAATAAATATGCATGATGTCATCGCAGATCAAGTGTTTTAACTAGCTTATTACAAGGCGTTTTAGTGCCCAAAAGAGTAATTGTTATTTGGCAACTATTGTAGCACACAAGGCTAAACCGGCCTCCGGATCATGATTCGTCACCAGGTTGACTTGACGGCTGTGGATCATCTTGCACCGGTTCTACCCAGTGGCTGGAAGTCAACGGTTGCCCAGTCGATCCCAGTTAGGGCTTGGAATACAACTTCATCGCTTATAAGGGTGGACGGTTCAATGTCAGGAGCATAGGTGTGCTTACGGATTGGCGGGATAAGGTTTTGAGCCTCAGGAGTCGGTGCAGCGACCCGTTTGTTGTTGGCGTCATAACTCGCCTGGTAAAATGAAAGATCAGTTTCTTCAGCCAATTGACAAGCCAGTGGATGTACTTCCCGGTTTATGGCTCGGAGGTCATCATTGCCAAATTCTGATCCTTCTTCTTTTAAGATCGGATAGCCTTTACCCACATCTACCGGATCAAGATCAGGCACCCATGCTTTTGCCCAGGTTAAGGCGGTCAGAGCACCAGCCCTTGCAGCAGATCTCTTTATCTCTTCTACCCGGGCAGGCAGCATTGACAACCTTTCTAAGGTATCTTTGATTAAAGTTGGGGGTGGCTTGTTGTGAGAAGCAGTGCAGATAATACATTGCGCGCCGGTATATAACTGCTCTATAAGAGTATAGGCAGCCTTCAGTTTCTTCTGTACGTCAGAGCCCAGATGGCTAATGCGGGTTCCTGCATCATTACAAATATCAGTAAACCGGTGATGTATGGATGATATGTTGAAAACTTAAAGCCAGGATAGTTACCAAACACAACAGCAGTCATGGCATGAATTTGCCGCTTTACACCAGTCAGCTCGTCTACCTCCGGTTTAAGAGCTACTTCTGCGTCCTCGACTCTTTTTTGCAATGCGGATTTTTCTATCTCCCAATCCGACCGCTCCTTGTTGAAACTCTCCTTCAGCTTTTCCATAGCGGCTAAGGCACTGGTCAGCTCATCTTTGGCTTTGGAGGTTTCTACTTGCTCGGACTTGATGTTTTCTTGCAGATCAGCGATTTGAGTTTCCTTTTTCCTCAGCTCATCCTATAAGAGACAGACATATCATGAGTTGATGGTACATATTTAAAGTACCAAGCACATAACAAGTTATGCACCTGATACTTTGGGGGCTAATGCATATTTGCTTGTTCTCGGAAATTTCTACAAGTCCCAAGCGCAATACAAGTATTACTCTTGGCACTTGGGGGCTAATGTATGTTTGCTCAAAGTAACATTATGGGTATTCTTCTAAAGTCCCGGTTCATCTTCGTAAGTTAAACTGGCCTTGGGGACTACACCAGCGAAAGATACAATATTACAATTCTAAAGTACCGGTTCATCTTAAAGAGATAACCTGGTCCCTGGAGGCTAAACATGCAAGTTTAAGATATTACAAAGTCCCGGTTTAGATAACATCATAAACCAACCCTTGGGGGCTACTGGAGTTGACATTTGAAATTGGACATAAGAGAAACAGTTGTGTGGTTACCTCATATCGCTCCTTCATCAGATTTACTAAACTGGCTTCATAGTCGCGACTGGTGTATAGACGGTTCAGGAAGTCAGAGTGAATGTCTTGGGCGTTGAGATGGGTGTAGCTGGACAAATCGGTCTTCCATTTGCCTTTGCCCATAGCAGAAAGCTCATCCTTGGCACTATGTTTGGATAAAGCAACCGGGTTGCCAGGAGCGGTGTGGCTGACGCAGGTAATTATAATGTCATCTTCTTTATCATCAGCAACCTTCATTAGCGCTGACGGATAGCGCTGACGGAGGGCAACCGTCAGCGCTACGATTGCAGACTCCTCGTGCCAAATTGTGTGTTTACAAGAGACGAAGCTAGATAGCGTGGACAAATATGTGGCTGCCTTCCTCGGTGGCAACCGGCTGAAAAGTTTTGCGCAGCGACCGGCGACGGGAACTAGGGGTGGGATCTTATTACTATGGGATGACAACATCGTCGAGGTCTCCGACATTTCTTCGTCGGCCTTTTGCCTCTCCGGCAAGGTTCGCATTCGAGCGACAGATGTATGCTTCAAGATAACAGCTGTCTACGGTCCCACTGACCACGCTAGTAAAGATTCTTTCTTTACCGAGATTGTCGCCCACAAGCCTTTGCCGTGTGTTGCTTGGTTGGCCCTCGGGGATTTTAATCAAATATACCAAGCACTAGACAAGAACAAGAGAAATGTAAACCGGAGCAGGATAAACCGTGTGTTGCTTGGTTGGCCCTCGGGGATTTCAATCTTGTGAGCTCAAAGAAATTCATCTCCAAAATAGACGCTTTACTTGGAGCAATGAGCGGGAAAACCCCACCCTTTGCAAGCTTGAATCTTTCTTTTGAAACGCCGAGTGGGACACAACTTTCAACACACATGTGTTGCATGCCCTTTCATCTTCCCTCTCCGACCATTGCCCCCTCCTGCTTGCCGATGACAAGGGACCTAGACGTCCATGGTCCTTCAAATTTGAAAATTTTTGGCTATCTTTGCCTGGATTCTATGACGTCGTCCTAAAGGCGTGGAATGAGCGTGTAAACCACACAAAGCCTTTCCAAATTCTTCATCATGGGCTTAAGAAAACCGCGACCAGCTCAATCGAATGGAGCAAGAATTTTTTCTCCAAGGCCAAGATCCAACTCCATGCGGCCCTCTTGGTGATCCTTCAGTTGGACTTGGCGCAAGAGGAACGAGCCCTCTCACCTGAGGAGAGGGACCTGCATGCTAGACTTAAGTGAAGAGTGGTTAGTTTGGCGGTCCTTGAGCAGGCTAGGAAGAGCCAATGTGCTAGACTGGCAAATCTAAGGGAGGGTGATGCCAACACCAAATTCTTCCACCGTCGCATCAATGCATGTAGGAGAAAAAACCACATTCACCGGCTAAAGCATGCTCATGGTTGGGTGACCGACCACAAGGAAAAAGAGAAGATCATCCATGATCACTTCTCCGAGGTCATGGGCCGGGGAAGTACGAGCAATAAGGATTTCAATTGGGAGGAATCGGGCATTGAGGCCCATGCCTTGCAAGACCTCGACACCGCCATCACCGAGGAGGAGGTTTGGGAGGCTATAAAAGAGATGCCTAATAACAAGGCGCCGGACACGATGGTTTCACGGGATCTTCTTCAAGAAGTGTTGGGGAATCATCAAGCATACGATCATGGGGGTCATTCAACGCTCGATTGCTTACACACCTCCAACCTGCAATGGCTAAACTCGCCAATGTTGTTCTGCGCCTAAGAAGGATGGCTGGAAGGCATCTCGATTATAGGCCCATTAGCCTCATACATGCCATCGCTAAAATCATTGCCAAGGTTCTATCGCTCGCCTTGCGCCCCACATGGATGACCTCGTTTCCGGCGCCCAGTGCTTTCCTTAAAAGGAGAAGTATCCACGACAACTTCATGTATGTTCGAATTTACTTTGGCGTGTACACAAATGCAAGACCCCGCCTCCTTTTCAAGCTTGATATAAAAAGGCTTTCGACTCAGTCAAGTGGGGATACATTCTTCAGCTGCTCCAATGGTTGGGCTTCCCTCCAAAATTTTGAGCTTGGATTGCTGCGCTTCTATCCTCTTCTTCATCTCGGATAATGCTAAACGGGCTACCCGGCCCTCCTGTCAAGCATGTCCGCGGATTCAGGCAGGGGGACCCCATCTCCCCACTCCTCTTTGTCTTGGCAATTGACCCCTTGCATAAGATCCTAGACTTGGCGACGCGAAAAGGGCTCCTACATAAGATCCGTGGTCGGGGTGCCATGGTGCGCACCTCCCTCTATGCGGATGATGTGGCGGTCTTTGTGGCCCCCATCAAACGGGACATCGACAATCTTGCCTCTATTCTCAAAGGCTTTGGGGACGTCACAGGCCTTTGTTCCAACTTCCAAAAAAGCTCGGTTGTGCCTATTCGCTGCAATCACCTTGACCTTGAGCAAATTCTTCAGAGCATGCCGGCAGCACGTGCCTCTTTTCCGGTCAAATACCTAGGACTACCACTCTCTGTTTGGCAACTGAAGAAGGTGGATTTACAATACCTTGAGGACAAAGCGGCCGGCAAATTGGTCACTTGGGAGGGCCAAAACATCACTATGATCGGTCGTACAACACTTGTTAGGTCGGTCATTACCTCCCAAGCAGTATTCTCCATCACGCCCCTCATCGTGCCTCAGAGCTCTCTCCATAGCCTTAACAAAATTGAGAGAGCTTTCCTTTGGTCCGGCTCGGACAAGACAACGGGAGCCAAATGCAAGGTCATCTGGAAGGTGGTTTGTAGACCAAAAGAATATGGTGGCCTCGGGGTGCTCGACACCGACAAGTTTGCACGTGCTTTGCGGCTCCGATGGCTATGGTATGAATGGACTGAGCCCCACAGATTATGGGTTGGCCTTGGAAACCCGTGCAAGGAGGAGGACCTCGAGTTTTTCTATGCCTCTACGACTATCACCGTAGGGGATGGCGCCAAAACGCCTTTTTGGGGCTCCCCGTGGCTCCTTGGTCGCAAACCCAAGGATATCGCGCCACTCTTGTTTGTGGCCTCGAGAAGGAAGAATTGGAAGGTCCATGAGGCCCTCGTGGGGAACGCTTGGATCTTCAAGATCAATCATGACACAAACACGGCTGTCTCCCTCGCCCACATTAGGGAGTTCTTCACTCTTTGGATGCTCCTTAATGACGTCCACCTTCATGAGCAAACCAAAGACATCATCGTTTGGAAGCATGCGAACGATGGGATCTACACGGCGGCCACCGCATACAAGGCTCAATTCCTAGGCATGACTCTTTCCCCCTTGGATCGCATGGTTTGGAAGGCATGGGCACCTCCAAATGTTAAGTTTTTTGCTTGGTTGGCGTTGCAAGATAGGATTTGGACCGCCGATCGCTTGGAGCGTCGAGGTTGGCCAAATTGTGGCCTTTGCAAGCTCTGCAATAGGGAGCAAGAATCAGGAGCCCACCTTTTCTTCAAGTGCCGCTACACGATTCGGCTATGGAAGTCTCTTATTGAGAAAATAGGTCATGCGCATATGGATACTTCCGAGTGGCTCATGAACGACTCCGTCTACCAGTGGTGGGACAAGAGAACCGACAACCACAACCCTAACGGGCAAGCTATGGCCTCCCTCACCATGCTCGTCTCTTGGACCATTTGGAATGAAAGAAATGCACGAGTGTTCCGCCAAAGTGCACCACCAACCATCCTACTCACCGCCATCGTTGACGAGGCCAAGCTTTGGATAGCCGCGGGCACAAAGAAATTAGGGAATATTTTTTGGGCGAGTAATTGTCATGTCGAATGTGTGGGTGTGTTGTAATTCTCTAAACTCTATTCTCTCCTTATTTAATAGATGAGGCAAATCTTATGCCTCCATTTCGAAAAAAAGCAACCTTCATTGGAGTGGACGTTTTATCAGCAGCCTTAGTTGGACTGGCCGGTTTATCATCCGTGCGAGCCGGAGTAGTCGGTTTGTCAGTGTGACCTGTGGTGTCAACTTCTACTCGTTCAACAACGAAGTCATAATCTTGTGGTGGCGGATCATCAAGCAACAGGTCAGCATTGGTCTCTACTGGATCTGGGGTTTTCTCTGGTTCAATAACCACATTTTCGTCTAACGGTTTGTTTAACCGAGCTTTCTTCCTGGGTCTTGGCTTGGCACTTAGAAGAACAAAAATAAAGGTCAATACATTGTGTAAAACATAAGGCATGGAAAATAAATTTAAAGGTATGACTCACCCAGGAACTATCTTGAGGGGTGGAAGCTGTGTGGACGATGACTCGCCACAGGATGAGTGGGGCGTGCCCTGATAATTTGAATCAGACGGATTAAGAGGCTGACGGAAACAACCCGCCTTGGGACAAGAAGTGTCAGGAATGTAAGAGACCTCTGATTGACGTTTCGGACTGGAGTATTTGGTAAACCGGTGAGGTGACTACACAGCCTTGTCTTGGCCGGGTTGTGCGGCGAGCTTCGTGTTGTTGCATCTTCAAAAGAAAGTTTGGGTCCAAGTGAGCAAGGGGGTGAGAAAATTTTACTTTCCGGTTTGCTCGACAGATTTTCGATGTTGGCAGAGGATCTGAACCGGAGGAAAATATAATTACCTCTACATCATCAGCTTGGCTGCCTTCAGCGGCGTCCTGATAATGGTCATTGTCAATGAGATGTATGAAAAATGAACCAAGAGAGTCAAGTTCTACCTCCGAGTCCGGATTAGCTAAATCGGCATCAGAATTTGGCTCGAAAGACGCAGTGGTCCTCTTCTTGGCAGGTTTTTTAACAACCTTGGTCTTCTGGCGAAGTGGCTTTGCCAGTTTATCTTGTGGTTTTGCCGGTTTATCCTGTGGTTTTTTCTTCCAGAACGGATCATCGCCCTGTCAAAGATGGACAAATATTTGAGAGAATATTTGAAAGAAGCAAGTTAGAGCAAAAAGGTTATATTATCCTTACAGTTGGCGGTTTGTTGGAAATACAAAAAGGACTTAATCCGGTCTGGCAACAGACAACCTCCGGTTTATTCTGTATCTTCTTCACAGCCTCAGTAACTTCAGCATCTGTAAGCTGAATATCAACATGTCGTTGAGGGTCCTTCAAACTCCCGGTGTATTCACACATTAAACTGGGGCGTCGGCTTAAGGGCAATATGCTCCACTTTATCCAACAATGAGCAAAGTCAACACCTGTTAAACCCTTCGCCATAAACGCTCTAAGCTTTGACATTTGTGGAGCATAGTTGGACCTTTCCTTTGCAGTTAATCTCTGAGGAAAGGGGTGTGTATTGCTAAGACGGTGAGGGCGGTAACCCAGCAAAGGATTTTCATCAGTTGGAGATGTGTCTTTGCAATAAAACCAAGTCTGGTTCCACTCCTTGGGGCGACTGTGAAGCTTGGCGTGAGGGAAGCTGACATCCTTTCTCTTTTGAACCGCCATTCTGCCGATCTCAGTATTGGGTCCATCTGTGAACTTTGTGCGATGGATTAAATAGAAGAAATCCCTAAACAATTCAACTGCGGGCTCCTCTTGAAGATAAGCTTCACAAAAGACTTGGAAATGGCACATGTTGGACACAGAGTTTAGGCCGATGTCCTGAGGGTGGAGCTGAAAACTGGCAAGCACATCTCGGAAAAACTTTGAACTAGGAGGGCTAAAGCCTCGACCGGATGGTCAACGAAAACAACTGCTTCTCCGTCCTTGGGTTCGGGAGGATTTTCTGCATCGGGGCCCTCCAAAGGATGACCTCTTTCTTGGCTAAAGCGCCAGTTGCGACACATCTGTCTAATTGTTCTTCAGTGACACGGGAAGGAACCCAGTTGCACTCATAGACTTGTTTGGCCATTTCAATGGAAAGCTGAAACATGGTTATTGCCGGTTTAAGGTTTATGATGGACAAGTATAAAGCGGTGCAAGAGCAGAAGAAGACAGAAGTATGTACACATTGTTAAACTGGAATCAGACATGGGAGATGGTAAAAAGATAAAGCGGCTTGGCAGTTCAACTGGGGACTAATGGTACCTACCGAATCATCATTTTTCTATGAGATTAAACCACCTACTCTGGTATAGAAGATACAGATCTAAGATGCATAAGTGAAGGAAAAACAAGTTTCACAGCTTGGCATGGTAATTTCAGATCTGCAGTGCGTTGGTAAATCAAATTATATTCAGATTTAAAGTGCAGGTGATTAAGCAAGTTTAACAGATCCAGATGAGTTTTTCTAGACAATACATATGATCTAAGGATGGAAAAGGGGATTGTAACTACAACTGTGTAAGAAAGTAGCAGATCTGAAGTCATCATGTACACTATGAAGAAGAACGGGGAAGAACAGTTTCAAGCCTCGAGGAACACCGAAACCCTAATGATAGACCTAAAGCAAGGGAAAGGAAAACTTACTAACGTTGACAGAGCAGCGGAGGAGCGCCGCGTTTTTCTGGTGCGTTCAGGTCGATGCAGCGGCCGGTGTTGAGGTTGATGGCGAAGCTTGTCGATGGCGACCGTGCGTGAGGGTTAGGTCGGCTCGAGGAAAAAGAAGAAGCGAAGAGACACTGGGGGAAAATGGAAAAGACTCCCTGGTCCTATTTATAAATGCAAAGGGATAAGTGACAGGCGCGAAAATCGAGGGCCCCAAAAGTTGGATATGTGGCGGAGTTGTCGCCTCGATTGTCGGAGGCTCATTAATGAAGGTGAGCTATATGCAATTTTTAATAACAGATGATGTCATGGCGGTTTATCATGATCCTGGAAGATGACGTCATGGCGGTTTACAATATTTATGCGAAGGTGCTGAAGAAGAAATTTTCTTAAGTATTGAAGATTGACATAACCAGTTCAAATCAATCTGGGGCCTAATGTTGGGGGTATTACTACTGGTCGTAAACTGGCCAGGAGAGGCCGGGTTATCCCCATAATGAGTTATTATATCTGAAGCCCATGAAGACAAAGATGATGGCGCTTTATGAAGGCCTAGGGCCCAAAGGCGGATTAAGGCCTATAGTCATAAACCGACATTGATATGTAAGCTTGTGTTGTAAGGCAGAAATAGTAGAGACTGGGCCGGACACGTTTATGAGCCGGCCTCGGAATCCTGTAAACCGCCGGGCGTCAACCCATGTATATAAGGGGACGACCCGGCGGCAGTTTAGGGACAACAAACAACAACTCGAGAGCCACGCATAGCGAATTCGCTCCCTGGTCATCGAAACCCTAGCAATTCCACAACAACCGGACTAGGCCTTTACCTTCACCACAAGGGGCCAAACCAGTATAAACTCTCTGTGTCCCTTGTCTGCTTTAACCCCTTTAAGCTAACCCATCACGATGGCTCCACGACTAAGTCCTTTCTCTAGGACATCTGTCGTGACAAAACCACGACACCGTGTTTCTGTGTCAGCCTTCCGAAACCCCGGCAGATGAATGTTGAGCCTTGCCCTACCAACAAATCTACACTCACTCCCGAACCTCATGCATGCTTTATCTGGTTTAGTTGGATCCCACGACTTTAAAACAATATCGGTTACTTCATATACACCTTTAGGCTGGTGTGTGGGCTTCCTTGGAGCGTTCCTCCGTGTCCTGACCGAAAGGGTAAATTTTTTTCACTAGTCTGACCGGAAGGGTAATTGCTGCAGCTCTATCCCGTTCAAGACTACTTGATCCCTCACAATCTGCTGAAGACCTAGAGTTGTCCGAATCAGATGAAGATACATGGCCTGAATGAGTGCTGTCGCTGCTACTCGGCATCTTCAGAGAACACATGCGAAACTCAGGAAAGGAGGATAAGCATAAAACTAACAACTTGGTATCAAGCTTTCTAAACATGGCATGCAATAATTTAGAAAATGTATGGCTAATTTGTTAAGTTTGTGTGACTCGGGCGCCCGTGACATGTAAATAGGCAGTAACTTATTGGAACAAATATAGCTTATATGTAGTAAGGAAGGTAGATAATGAACATATATACGCTCTTCGTTATTTTATAGCCAATTTGTGAACATACAAAACGGAAGTTGGAAGAGGGATTGCGAGGAAATATGCCTCACCGCGATGGAGAGCACTAACTAATGGGCTTCTTAATGCAAACCCGGCCGGACCACAGGAGAGTCGAGGGTTACTGCATCGATATGCTTGAGGGTGGCTGGCGAGCAAACGAAGACGGCGAGGCGCGGGCCGCCGCATGTTGGGAACATCAGTGGAGGTAGGCTTGACGCCGAAGAGCGGGCACACGCCCGGGGTGAGCACGGTGGCACGGGAGAGGGTTCTGCTGTGGATCTGGGGGAGGGGGGAGCTGGCGAAGGAGATTCGGTGGACTAGTTGAGTGAAACGCGAGCGGACGGTGGGGGGTGTTGGGGACTCCGGGTGTTGGCGGCCTAGGTGAAAAGGGTGAAAAATATCCCCGATCGCCGCGCATAAAGAAAGGCCTATGCAAACGGTTTCCTCTAAGCGCTCGTGTGCACAAACATAATAATTTCGTTTGAAATGAAGACGTACTAATTCTGAAATGAAGACGTGAGTTCATCGTTTCGCCTCTAAATTTTTCCCACGTAAACCAATCACAATTTTACCACGGGTTTGATTTGCTAGCGCATTTCAGGTCTCGTGTGCTATATGTAAGACATTTTTGGCATTTACCGTGCATGTTGGCATATGAATCAATTCCTAGCCGGACTGCATTTCCTGTCGAAAGGGATGAGGATTGCCATTCGATCTGGGAGCATCCAACGGTGCAGACATACGATCCGTGGGGTTTGGGTTCTGGCCAATCAGAACGCACTCAGATCACGCGCGCAGCAAGGGGGGCATCGGCCACGGTTTGGTAGGCACATGGCTTTCGTGTGTGAATCAGGTGCTATTTGAAAACATTTTTCTGGGAGGGGCTATTTGAAAACATTTACATGTGTTGTCGAAAGGGATGAGGATCGCCGTTTGATCAAGGAGAATCCAACGGTGCAGACGTACGATCCGTGGGGTTTGGGTTCTGGCAAATCAGAATGCACGACTCAGATCGTGCGCGTGGCAGAGGGGTGGGAGGTGCATCAGCTACGGTTTAGTGGACACACGACTTACGTATGTGAACCGTGTGCTCTTTGAAAACATTTACATTACCTAACATCATATTTTTGTTTGAATGAAAACATGAGTTCATCGTTTCGCCTCCAATTTTTTTCCACAGTAAGAAATCACGAGTATAGTGGAGAGTGTCATATACTAGTATCATGAATATACAGTATATATGATACTAGTGTATGATACTACCTTTAATTAATTATAGCGCATAGTATAATACATAGAGTATAGTATCATATATAGATCATATTTATTGCCATGCATGACACAAATTAGCATCGCATTTAACATGATACGGTATCTACCTATAGGTTACTCTAACCCTCTTTATATATATTTAATTCTTTGCCACATCAATATACTTGCTATTTTCGAGTGCATGACATCGTCGGCTATGATACCACCACTATGTCCAGCATTATATAGTGGGGAGTATCATATACTATATATATATATAGTATCATGCATATGATACTAGTGTATGATATTACGTACGTACCTTCATAGTGCATATATAGTATCATAGAGTAGTATGTATCATGGATGACCATATTTATGGCCATGCATGACACAAAGTAGTATAGCATTTATTATATATATGTTACGTATCTACCTATGTTACTGCTTCTTTGCCACATCATCATATTTTCTATTCCCGAGTGCATGATACCGGCTATGATACCCCCACTATGGCCACCCTAATAAGGTTGGTCGTAATATGGGAGTATCAAGAGGTATGATGCATGCCAACTAGACTTTTAGGATGATGTGGCACACAGTTAAATGAGGAAAGAGAGGGTGTGTTATCATATCATGATACCATATCATATTAAATGTTGTACTACTTTGTGTCATGCATGGCAATTAATAAGGAAACCTAAGATACTAACTTATGATACTATGCATGCGTGCATTACGGAGGTATTGCCGATCATATACTAGTATCATGCATATATACTCCCTCCTTTCCGGTTTATAGGCTTATCTCAAAATTTTAGTTTTTCCAATTTATAAGGCTCAATTTTGTTGTTCCCCATCACATGTCTAGATTCCAAGGTGCATTAAATCATTGCATGCATGTATTAAGAGAAAGTTGACCAATGCATGTACTTTATGCATGCATGTATTGCAATTAATACATTGGAAAACACAATTTTTTGAGGAAAACAAAAGCATTAATTGGGTGTTTTTGCAAACTACAAAAGTATTCCACCACTCACCATCTACCTTGGTTGGTGAGATTTTTGAATTGAGCCCTATAAGGCTGGTTGTAATGGGGAGTATCATATACCAGTATCATGCATATGATAGTGTATGATACTACTTCCGTAATGCATAGTATCATAAGTTAGTATCTTAGGTTGCCTTATTAATTATCATGCATCACACAAAGTAGTAGTACAACATTTAATATGACACAGTATCATGATATGATACCACATCCTCTCTTTCCTCATTTAATTGTGTGCCACATCATCCAGAAAGTCTAGTTGGCATGCATGATACCGCTTATGATACTACCATTACAACCAGCCTAAACCGGAAAGGAGGGAGTATGAGACTAGCCACAATGGAGAGTTACATACACTATTAATATACACATATCCCTAGACTATGTTACTACCTTCATAGTGGGTAGTAACATAAGTGTAGTGTCATGCAAGGCTTCATTTATTAGGTTATAGAATCATATTGCATTGGGACATGTGATGTTACAGTAACTAGCTAAGTTACTGAAACTATCTCTCTCCTCATTAACTTATTGCCACATAAGCAAGTTTGCTGACTTGGAGTCGATGCTACTGCTGAAGTTACTCCCACTGTGGCTAGTCTGATACTAGCTACTCGTCTTTGATATATTGGCTACCTCAGAAAGAGCATGGTTAATAATACGACCAAGGGTCGGCTATAAGAAGTTGCCATGTCATATACAGCCAACCTCTTAGCGGGCATGCACAATAATAAGTTTTAAATACTTACTAGTTTATCAATAGTTGGCCCACCTTACATCCTCACAAAGTGTCTTGGGTCTCGTTTTGCAGCTGGCTCTACTAACCAAGAGCCCGCTTCTCTTATCTTTCCTCCAACTAATAAGCACATATATATTATTCTATTCCTTATAGCCTGCTTAGACTACCCACAGTGGGAGTAACGTAGGTAGTAACATCCCACGTATCTAGATAAAATAGATGATGTGGCAAGCAATAAATGAAGAAAGAGAGGAAAGTGGTAGCATAGCTAGTTACTAGTAGTATGAGTAACATCACACATCTCAAGGCAAGATGAGTCTATAGCCTAATAAATGAAGTGTTGCATGTTACTACACATATGTTACTCCCCACTATAGAGGTAGTAACATAGACTAGTAACATTCTATGTTACTACCCATTGTGGATAGTCTTATGTCACTCTATTGTGTACTTGCTCTAATGCATAGTATCATAGAGTAGCTAGTATAATATGTAGAACTTTATTTATATTGTCATGCATGACACATAGTAGCATAGCATTTATTATGATACGATTTAATGATATGATACTTAACCCTCTCTTTCTTCATTTAATTAATTCTATGACACCTCATCAAAATTGCCTAATTGGCATGCATGATACTAGCTATGATACCCCCCTTACTATCAGCCTAGCAAAGAAGGTGTACAGATCATTTGTGCGTCGCTTTGTGAGTTTTCATCTATTTGTTCGAGAAGCGGGGAGAAGTTTCAAACATTTCTTCCACAAGGTGCGGCCACTGGCCTAGGCCTAGTTGGTATTTTAATTACAGGAAATTCAGATGGAGTTCGGACATCATCAAAATTGATGTGTGCCCGTGGCGTGCTCTCACGACCCCGTGGAAAAAATTGGTAAAGTTTGGCACAAGTTTTGATGACCGCTCCTTCCAAACAGGAGCATCTCACATGAAGGATCATGGTTTTTCAAAAGGGGACGTGTCAATTCAAACTCCTGTGGTTGCTGACTTCATCGTTTGGCCTCATAAAAATTTGCATGGTACGCAATCACCATTATACCACGGGTTTGATTTTCTGGAGCATTTCAGGTATCGTTAGCTATACTTAAGACATTTTTTGAGATTAAACATGCATTTTGTGCATAAAAATAAAATTACAACCGGAACTGCATGTGCTGTCGAAAGGGATGAGGATCGCCGTTTGATCTGGGAGCATCCAACGGTGCAGACGTACGATTCGTGGGGTTTGGGTTCTGGCCAATCAGAAAGCACGACTCAGTTCGTGGGCGGCGTGGAGGGGTTTGGTCAGCATATGGCTTTCATCAACGAACCGTGTGCTATTCGCAAACCAGATTGCATATTTTTGTTCACACATACTGTAGTGAGATCACTTGAGTGTGCTACCTCTATGATATAATAATAATAACCAAAAACAGTTCATATTCATTTCCTGAGCTGACAACATATCAAGGTCAACATATTAACGGTTCTTACATCAACAGAAGACCGGGCATAACTCACAAATTCAGTACACGCA
Organism: Aegilops bicornis; assembly: GCA_021605145.1. Classification (NCBI taxonomy): domain Eukaryota; kingdom Viridiplantae; phylum Streptophyta; class Magnoliopsida; order Poales; family Poaceae; genus Aegilops; species Aegilops bicornis. The sequence goes on along the minus strand of CM038675.1, from coordinate 389,890,730 downwards.
AAAGTTCTAAATTGAACGAATTAAGTTGCAGGGTAGGCATAAAGTTGAGTCTTAGGGCTTAATTCCCATGTACATGGGTGAACTGGGATCATTAAGTTGACCCCGAATGAACTTGGGGTTTTTGATGATTTTACGCTGCTCTGTTACACGGGTGCATGATCCCTTGGCTGGCAACTCATCAAATTCATCGTACTCTTCCTCATCAGCAACATCGTCGACACTCAATACCCTTATCTTCCCATGCATCGCTAAATGACCGTTCTTATGCAAGGGGTCTTCCACAAACAAAATCTGGGTAGCATCGCTGGCAAGAATGAATGGGTCCACGTGATATGCCATCGTTGTCATGTTAACACAGGTCTTCCTGTACTCATCAATCCTTACCTGACCAAGCGGTATCCATGCACACCTGAATAATGCCAACTTAACTTTCACACAGTCAAGCTCCCAAATATCTTTGATGGTTCCGTAGTATACCCTTTTATTAGCTTCATTTACAGTCATGCATTCTATTCGAGTAGAGCTGTTCTGATACAAGGTCTTCTGATCACGTTCCTCAGTGTAGAATGTGTATCCATTTATGTCATATGCTTGGTACATCAACACCGCAGGTGATGGCTTTTGTACCAACCACGTAGCAATGTGATCGATGGATCCTTGTGCCAAACAATTCTTCAGCCATTCGGCGTAGTTCTTAGTGTGCTCCTTCATCTCCACATATGATGAAGGCACCATTGGTAAGAAGCTTTGGCGTATCTCCGCCAAGTGTTCTTCGGCATAAGCGATGAGAACTGGGTTGTTAAGCAGTATCGTCAAATGGGCTTTCTCTGCCAATTCTTCGGGTGCAGCCATTTGCGTGCCAGCAAGGACCGGCTTACCTTTCAGCCTTCCCTCGTGGCGAGAGAGGGGCAAACCTATAGGTCTTTGTTTCATGTATTCGGTGCAAAAATCAACCACCTCCTCCGCAGTATAACCTTGTAGGATGCTTGCCTCTGGATGGTTTCGGTTCCGACAAAAGCGCTTCAGTATTCCCATGAACCGCTCGAAGGGATACATGTTGCGAAGAAACACATGACCACAATACTTTATCTCATCGACAAGGTGCACAGTGAGATGGACCATGACATCAAAGAATGACGGTGGGAAAAACATCTCTAGGTTGCACAATATTCTTGCAATATCATCTTGCATATGATCCAACTCTTCCGGATTTACAACTTTCTGCCATAATTGGTTGAAGAAATCATAGAGGTCAATGAGTGTGTTTCTTATATCTTTGTCCATCAGATTCCTGATGGCCACCGGGAGGATTTGTGTCAACATTACGTGGCAATCATGTGACTTCATGTGTCCCAACTTCATTTTACCTGAGCTCACATCCACGAGACTTCTGATGTTTGCGCCGTAGGAAGAGGGTGTCTTAACTGACAACAAATAGGTGAAGAACTGTGCTGCTTCTTTTGTACTGAAATTGTAACTCTGGCAAGCTTTGATGAATTTGTCATCATCTTCTGCTTTACTCTTGCGTTTTGATTGATCAGCAAGCATATCGAGCCATGAACCGTCACCATCCTTTCTTTTTCCTTTAATCTTGAGCAGAGTACCAAGGATGCTTTCACATACATTCTTCTCTACGTGCATGACATCGATGCGATGGCGCATACGTAGAATCTCCCAAAGAAGGTAATTTCCGAACACCGATTTCTTCTTAAACACTTGACCCTTGGGTGTTTGTTTCACCGTCAAAGGGTGGTTCTTGCCAAGCACAACATTAATTTTTTTAGCCATGTTGTGGACCGCCTCCCCGTCATAGGGTCTTGGGCCCGCACCTACCTCTGCCGTACCATCAAATTCAGCTTTCATCTGTCGGTATGGGTGATTTTTCCGCAAGAACCTATGATGATGCAAGTACATTGTTTTGCGCGAGTTGGGAAGTCTTCTGCTAGCTGTCCTATCCATGCATGTGACACACCCTATATCTCCCTTTGTTTTCTGCCCCAATGTGTTGCCTAACATTGGCATATCTTGAATGGTGTGCACCAGCATCGCATGTAGATCGAAAATCTCCTTTTTGTAAGCATCATAACATTTTACAGCAGGCACATCTATCCACACTGTCAGGAGTTCTTCTACCAGTAGCTGAAAGTAAATGTCGATGTCATTTCCAGGTTGCTTCGGGCCTTGGATAATCATTGACATCATAATGTATTTTTTATTCATACACAACCAAGGAGCTAGGTCATATATGCACAGAAGCACCGGCCATGTGCTGTGATTGGTGCTCATATCGCCAAAAGGATTCATCCCATCAGTACACTCCCCGAGCCTCATACTTCTAGGTTGCTTGGCAAATTTTTCAAACTTTTTGTCGATTAATTCCCACTGAGCCCCATCTTTCGGGTGCCTCATAAACCTATCTGCAATTCGCTCATCATGATGCCACCGCAACCTCTTTGCCTCTCTAGGGTTTGCAAACAAGCACCTCAACCTTGGAATTAAAGGAAAGTACCAAACAACCTTGAACATGATTCCTGTCTTGATCTCGTCGTCCAATTTGTACTTGTCCTTTTCTCTCTTGCGCTTGTATCGTGGATGCTTGCATGTGGGACTTGCCCGTGAATCTTTGTACTCACCACGGTACAATATAAAATAATTCACACAAGCGTGTATCTTATGTACTTCAAGTTCCAATGGGCAAACAATTTTCTCGCTTTTTTCGTGCTTCTGGGGAGCACATTATCTTCCAGAAGAATTTCTTTGAAAAGACCTAACATCTCTGTGAAGCCCTTCTTTGATAGAGCATTTGCTGCTTTAAATCTGAGAAGCGCCAGGGTGGCACTCAACCTGGAATATTTCTTATTGCAACATGGATACAATTCTTTCTTGGAGTCCGCATCAATGGTTGGCAGATCCTTGTACCCAATCATATCCTTTTTTGGGCCCTCAAAATCTGCAGTCATAGCAGCAAAATCTGGCATCAAGATCATCGTCATCTGTGTCGACGTCTTGGTTTTTTAGTGGGCGTTTCGGCTTTGTGGTGTTCCATTGGTAGCTTGACGCCTCTACCCCGATGTTAGATTCAACATCCATGTGACACTGATCGGGGTTTGGCATCTCACTGCCCTGGGTATCTTCATCCCTGACCTCCTCATCACCGTGTCTGGTCCAACGTGTATATCCATCCATGAATCCCCTAGAGACTAAGTGCATCGGCACATCTCCAAATTCATGTGAATCTGTATTGGCACAATCAGTACATGGACATTGGATGTAATCCGCATCACCAATTCTCCTCTTTGTACTTTCAGCCAAATTCATGAACTCTGTTACGCCACTGATAGAATCTGCGGTTTTCTGATTCTTCATCCATCGAGATCGTCCCATCGGCAACACACGAATGGTAATTAAAAACAAAACAACAACATTAATACACGGATTAACTGCTACCCAAAGATGCGTGCATAAATCACAAGGTTTTAACTTAATAATTACTAAGGGCGCTCCATGTTGTTATCCAGACGTGCAACGACAAAAATTAATGGCCATTCAATTTACACGCAGAGTACTAGTACAACACTACCCTTAGGAATTGAATACCTTAATTAAGCCACTCATGAAAAGAATACCTTAATTAATTAGCCGTGTGACGAACTCCACCCAGCAGACAGACAAGCGTGATGCGGCGGACGCCGAGACAACAGGGTCGAGGAGCAAAGCATAGTGCGGCTGCCGCCTGAAGTTCGACCTCCACTATCCCACCATCGATCGTGATGGATGTGCTCGAATCACGCCGCCGCCCACCTCGATGGTTGAGCTCCTCCTATCTCCTGCCGCAGACCGAGTATTGACCTCCTATGACGCTGCCACCGCCCATCGACCAAGGATTGACCTCAACTCCAGTAGCCGCTGCCTAGGCCGCCGCTGCCATCTCTATACGCAGAGCGGCTGTTTTTTTTACAGATATCCGCACAACGGTTGTTTACACGGTATGTCACTGTAACTCAATTATATGGATAGGGTAGTACATCACATACGGTTATGTAAAGGCAACCATGTCTAACCTATGTTGTCTTCTCACACGTTTTGGAGCGGAAATCGTGTGTGACGTTGTAATATCTAAAACACAAACGACATGTATAAACAGTGTGCCGTATACAACATATAGTGCCATAAGTAGTTCCCGACCATTAGCTTATCTCCACAATTTCCCCATTTTCCCCAAATCCCTACATAGGCTCCAAATTCCCTCGTGTGGCGCTGACATTGGGGGAATGCGGATGAATGGCGCTGATTGTTTCGGTGCGGCTGCTCCAGCTCGTATCGCCGCCATGACGGCGGTCGCCGCCGAGCACTTGCCTAAGGTCATCAGAAGGCAGGTGTACTACGGATCCGAATTGTCTTGTCAGGTTCCAATCTATCTCAATCTATTTTAGCATGTCCAAAGTATAGCTCCTTGATGAATCTTTCCTGAATGACCCCCCCCCCTAGGAAAGCAATCTGCCGCCGGATCCGGAGCATGACTCCAGACTCCCGCAACACGAGTTCGACTCCGAGTTTTGTGCCACCGAGAAGTACCAAAGCTGAGTTGTGTGCACGAGCTCACTCCCGCTCGACGTGTATCCACGGAGGGATTTGACATTGGCAGGTGGTTTCTCAGTTGCCCCTTCGAGGTTAGTGCTAATTAAGTTCATCATTTTACTTCTGTTAATGCCACCGCTCGTCTAGAATACTATTTAACATTGGTAGGGATATGAGGCTTGTGCCTTCATTAACTGGCTGGATGAAGAATGGCATGGCAGGGCTTGGGGTGATATCACCAAGCTCGTAGAAGAAAACGTAAATTTGATGAAGAAACTGGCTGATCTGGAATGTACAATCATTACGATGAAGCAGGAAAGAATCAATCACATGCAACAGATGAAAGCAAGAGACAAGAAGGAACTAGCATGTGTAGTTGTGGTTGTCGCATTAGCCATGTTCTATGCGCTGTTTGCAATGATGATTAGGGGTTTTGTTTGACAGTATTGCTAAAGCACATCTAGATGTGCTCTAAGTAATGCACATCTAGGTCCTATGCCGTTGATGTTACGCGAAGATTCGTGCATATATTTTTCTTTGTCTTTTTTCTTTTCCTTTCTAGTTTGATTATTACTGGCTTTATCAATAAGAAGAGCTCAATGTATTGCTTATGTTTTGCACCTTTTTTGACGGTTCTTTACATCATGTTTGCGATTAATGCTTCGCACACAGTTTCGTCAAAGGGTCTCTGATCATAGTGTCGCGTTAGCAGCATCCTGCAGTAGTGGTCTCTCCAACAATTCGCAACCTCAAAGTCACAAAGATGTTGGTTGACGGTGGGGCCGGGTTGAATCTAATTTCCCCAAAGGTTATTAGCAAACTTCAGATAGCAGTGGAGGAGCTAAAGGTCATGGGCACGTTTCAAGGAGTTAATCCCGGCAGGAGTCATCCTAAGGGAAAGTTCACGTTGCCAGTGACATTTGGGGGAGAACTGAACTATTGGACAGAGAAGGTTGTGTTTGATGTGGTCGACCTCCCCCTCTGTACAATGGGATTCCTGGACGCCAAGCTCTTGCAAAATTCATGGCGGCGTCCCACTATGCCTACAACACCTTGAAGATGCCAGGGCCGCTAGGAGTCATTTCCATCCCGTCAGACGAGAAAGATGTAATCATTTGCATGGATAAGATGTACCGGGATGCAATCGCGGCAGAGGCCACGGCAGCGGCACTTCTCGCCAAGGAAAATAAAGGAAAGAAGAAGGATAGCAGGGACACCAGCAAGGAATCCGAGAAGCGTACCTCTTCGGAGTGCGCTGCACCTGTCGATGACTTGCTCGAGAGTTCAAACAACAAGAGATCCAAGGTCGCTGCACCACATGAGAATAAGGTCCCGGCAGGGCTGGTGTCGGGGAAAACGACACCTATGGGATCACAAGGAATCCCTACTACGGTTGGCGGGGCGTGGAGCTGCGCAAAGAGCAGGTCTAAAAGAACCCCGCGAGGGGATTTTTACCCAGGTTCGAGCCGCAAATGATGCATAATACCCTAGTCCTGCTTTGGTGTATATTTGGTGTTCTTGAGCTCTTGAACTAGCTGCAGTGCATGCCTAGTTCAAAAAGTCCGAATCCTTCCTCAGTACGCCTCGGGCCTCCTTTTATATGTCAAAGGGGTCGCCACAACGGCACATAGGAGGTGGAAAGCATCTACAGTGTACAAGTCTATCCCTGACATCATGGGACAAACACATTTAATGCGCCACCTACGTGTCCTCTTGCTTTATCGGGGACGACAATGAAGCTCGTCCCCCGTCCATCGCCACCTCGCCTTGCTTTCATGCACATCCAAGCTGACAGGGCATGCAACGCCAAGCTGGCTGGCTGGCTGGTGCGCTAGTGCACTGGCAAGGTCTTCACGAAGGTCTGCATGCCACCGCATAGGTGCTTGAGTGGTTGGCCTAGAGGTTTCTTGCTGCCACGTAGGTGCGTGCCTAGTTTGGTAGGCTGGTTGCCGTGTCGGAACGGCCGTGGGATAGCGAAACCTTGGTAGGTGCGGGCCTGGTTGTGGCCCCGCAGATGCCCCCGGCAAGGGTCTTGCCGGGGTCGGCAAGGGTCTTGCCGGGGGCTTGTGGGCGTCCCCGGCAAGGATCTTGCCGGGGGTCTCGTGGCCGTCCCGGCAAGGATCTTGCTAGAGGTCTTCATCTGTCCCCGGCAAGGATCTTGCCGGGCGCCTTCGTCTTCTGGTTCCCATCTTGATTTGCAGGTCTTTGGTCTTCACAAAGATCTGCATGCCACCACGCAGGCGCCCCTGAGCCTTGGTCTTGATGTTTGTCAGTGGTGTCAGGCCTCTCAGGCTCAAGGGTGGCGGCCTTGTTGGTGTTGGGCAAGTCGCCCCGGCATGGCTCTTGCCGGGGCTGTGTAGGCCGCCCCAGCGAAGGTCTTGCTGAGGGGAATCCACCTTGCCCCTTTGCTCTTCATGCTTCTGGCTTGAGTGCTGCCTCGACAGCCTTGTACCTTCCCTTCCTCTGCCCCGCCAAGCCCGGCCGCAGGTGCGGCTACGACTGCCCATGCACAAGTAAAGGGGTACAGAAAGGCCCCTACTTTTATACACCGACAGGAGCCCCCGGGCCTGGGCCACACATAAGCGTGAAGCGTTGTTGGGCCAGGCCTAGAAAGGTGCGCGGGCACGTGTGGCAGAGTTTTTACCGTAGTAACTTCTTTGCCAGTTGCGCTTCCCCACGATCCGCATTGAGTGTGTGATGTGGGGGTTGTGCGTGGAGTGCCGCAACATGCTTACGTCATCCTGCAGTGAATAGTAAAGAGGTGACAGCGCCTTCCCCATAAAAAAGAGGAAGCCACAGGGGTGCTACTCATTTACCCTCTGCGCTTTTTCCAATCTTCGAACCGCCGTTCCATGTTTCCCACCGCGCCTACCTTTTTCGCCATGTATGCTGCATGCATGGTGCGGGGTAGGTGGCGGACGTGCAGGGTATGGGAAGGCACGCCATGGCCGATACCCACGCGCCTTTGATTGGCGCGGGGAGGGCGATCGATGACCTCGCCCGTTACCAATGGCTTTAATGAGCCGGACTTGAAAGGGCTCTTCAGAGGTGTAGAGCCAGTCTCCAGCCTTCCTTGCTTGGCTATAAAAAGGGGACCAGGAGGAGGAGGAGAGGCATCCTCTCGTGTCTTCCCTTCTTCTCCATTCTCCATCCACTGCCATGCCGAGTGGGCACGGCCGTGGCCGTCCTTCTGTGGAGGCAACTTTGTCTTCTTCCTCCCAGAGGGCCGCAACGGTTAAGGAAGAGCCAGACGCTCAAGGCGGAGGTGCCGGACGGGGTCGGGGTCGGGGTCGGCGAGGTGGTCAAGGCAGAGGTGTGCGCAAAAGGGGGACACCCGCGACGCCATCGTCTCCGCCACTTCTCCTCCTGCTTCGTCGAGCAGCCATGTCGGAGAAACAGCGCTGGAGTTCATCTGGCAGTTGTGTGAGCCGCCGCGTAGCCGCCTTCGTCTTCCTGAGGCATTCGCGAGGGTGCTGGAGATCAACCAACCACCGAGGTTGAGGCTCCATATGAAGGGGTGTTGTAATGGCGACATGTGGGCGAACACAAGGTTCCCCGTCCCTCATGTAATTCTTCTTCGTCGGGGCTGGAAAACCTTCGTACATGCCCACTGCTTGATGAAGGGGCACGTTCTCCACTTCAAATTAGTGGAGAGCGACCTGCTCTCCGTCAAGGTCTTCGGGCGCTCGGCAATCAGGTTAGGGTGCTGCGCGGAGAGCTCGACCGACGACGAGAGCTCCTCCTCGAGCGACGGCGACGAGGAGGGAACCAGTGGGGAGGACGACGGGGGCGGGTCCGACTAGACGTCGAACGCTCCGTCCCTAGGCGACGCCGGCAGCAACACCATCTGCACTTGGCCTTCTCCCCGGCAGAGTGATTTGCCGGGGTGGGGGGGGGTAGTCCTTTGCGGCGGCTCCTTGAACTTCTCGGGGCCGTCGCTCCTGGCGGCCGGTGCTAGAAGGCCTGAGAAGATGAAGAAGGCGGGTGGCGGGCTGTCAAATTGGAGTATGATGGCATCGACACCTTCGTCTCGTATTGCCGGCCCGCTGCCTCATCTTTCGGCTTCTTCCCCGACACCGTACATCCCTCTTCTGGGCCGCGCCGGGATGTTCTCTTGGTGCCATCTGTTGCTCGTATCTCGCCTAGGCACTCCTTTTGCCCTCCCGCTATCTTGATATGCTTCCTGAGGAGAGTGACAAGAAAGGGATTACGGGCACCTTATCTTTTTTTTAGATTTTAAGCCTGCGGGCACTTGTCAAATTTAGACTTTGTAACCCCTCGTTCATGTTTACGTTCCGTATGAATTGTACTTGTTTAATCAATGTATTAATAAAAAGGGGGTTTGCCGGGTTTTTTTTGTGCGCAAGCGAGGCTCACACCAAGGAACGAGTCCTTGTTTTTCTTTAAGTAAACAACGTTGCCCGGCAACAGGCCTTGCCGTCCTCCCACCTTATACCACGACCACGCTCAAGCCCTTGGTGGGGGTAGGGGCGAAGTAGGATTGGGCCCTTCGTCTGTTTCCCTTCCACCGCAACTACAACCAAATTACGGCCTGAAAGGGATTTCGGGCATAGGAAGGAGGGAGCACGGTGGCATAGGGATGAACGAGGTTTCATACAATTAAGTTTCTTCAGCCCCTGGCAACCTCGGCTTGTCGGGGTCGGGGGTGTCGGTCCGTCTTCTTTTCTCCAAACGGTTCTACGAAAGCGCTTGTGCAGCCTGCGAACCAAAATGGACTAGAAGAGACAGAAAAACACGCACTCGACCTCTATTCTAGGGGTTAGTTACCGCCAAGCACCATCAACCCTACCAAGAGAGAAACTCAACCTAGCATGCATGCTAATTTCTAGGGCACCGGCGCTTCGTTTATTCATCTGTTGCTCAGGGTCTGCACCTGGCTTTGTACAAAGGGTTACATGCCTCGCCGACAAGGCTTGTATAAAAAGGTGGTTTGCCAGGGGGCCCGGCAACCGGACCTTACGGGTAAAACTTGCGAAGATGTTCGATGTTCCAGGAATTACTCACTGGGATACCATCTTCGGTGTCCAGGCGGACTGCGCCGGGCCTGGTTACTCGTGTTACCCAGTAAGGGCCTTCCCACTTTGGTGTCAACTTGTTGGAGTTCTTGGCGGATTGGATTCTCCGAAGAACAAGGTCGCCTTCCTTAAGGCTTCGGGCATGAACCTTGCGGCTATGGAAGCAGCGCAAGGCTTGCTGGTAGCGAGCGGCTCGCACAGCAGCCCAAATACGATCTTCCTCAAGGAGCTTCGCATCATCTTGGCACAACTGCTCTTGCTCAAGCTCATCATAAGCGAGCACTCGAGGTGACCCGTATATGAGTTCCGTGGGGAGAACTGCTTCTGCCCCGTATACCAGGGCAAAGGGTGTCTGGCTAGTGGCTCGATTTGGCGTCGTTCTGATCGACCAAGGAACCGTTGGCAACTCATCAATCCAGCACCTCCCGCGCTTGTGTAGCCTGTCAAAAGTCCTGGTCTTAAGGCCTCGCAACACCTCTGCGTTAGCCCTCTCAGCCTGGCCTTTACTTCTAGGATGAGCAACAGAAGCAAAGAAAACCTTGCCGCCGAGGTCTTGGATATACTGCATAAAGGTGCGGCTTGTGAACTGCGTGCCGTTGTCGGTGATGACTCTATTCGGCACACCAAAACGGCAGACTAGTCCCTTGAAGAACTTGACGGCTGATTGTGTTGTCACCTTTCTCACCGCTTCCACTTCTGGCCACTTTGTGAACTTGTCGATTGCAACGTACAAGTACTCAAAGCCCCCGACAGCACGGGGGAAGGGCCCAGTATGTCAAGCCCCCAGACCGAAAATGGCCTGGAGAGAGGGATTTTTCGAAGGGCTTGAGCTGGTTGATGAAGCTTCTTTGAATGGAACTGGCATGCTTCACACTTGGTTACTAGTCCAGTTGCATCCTGGAGAGCGGTGGGCCATAAGAAACCTTACCAGAACGCTTTGCCGGCAAGGGCTCTTGACCCTATGTGGGAGCCACACATGCCTCCATGTATCTCTGGCAACAGCTCCAGGCCGTCCTTCTGAGGAATGAAATTTCACGTCGTTCGGTCTCCTTCTGTATAGGGCATCATCCACAAACTGGTACATGCTGGACCGTCGGGCTACTTTTTCTGCTTCTTCCTGTTCCTTAGGAAGTTCCCCCGTTTGGAGGAAACGGACGACGCGCTGCGCCCATGCCGGAGCCTGGGGCTCGACGGCAAGGACTAAAGGCTCATCTTCGGCGGTAGGGGCAGCTGTCTCTACGATCAGGGCTTGGGCTCCTGCCGGAGGTTGCTGCTCCTCGACAAGCTTGGGATACCCAGAAACTTCCTTGCCGGCGGCTCCTGGGAGCTCAGCGGGAATGTAATTGCCGGGGCCTGCCTTCCTTGGCTTGTTCTGTCCTGCTGATGGCTCAATGGATGGCTGAGTTAATTGAAGCACAAAGGTACCTCAATCCATAGGCAAATTGAGGGCAGCATGTTTCGACAGGTCGTCGGCAATGCTGTTCTCTGCTCGGGGAACATGCTCTACTTGTAGACCATCAAAATGCTCTTCCAACTTTCTCACCTCATCCACATAGGCTTCCATCAACGGGCTCTGGTAATCCTTGTTAACTTGCTTGACGACGAGCTGCCAATCACCTCTGATGATGAGCTTCCTGATTCTGAGGTCTGCCACGATCCTGAGACCGGCAAGCAATCCCTCGTACTCCGCCGTGTTGTTTGTTGATTTTTCCCGGGGAAAGTGCATCTAGACTACGCACTTCATGCGCTCTTCGGTGGGTCCGACGAGTAGCACGCCGGCACCAGCACCTTGAAGTGAGAAATCTCCATCAAAGTAGATAATCCAATCACGGCTCGTCTCCTTGCCGGGAAGGGTGGTTTCTTGAATCTGTTCGTCGGGCGTTGTGGTCCATTTTGCTATGAACTCCGCCAAGGCTCGGCTCTTGATTGTTGAAGTACTTTCAAACCTGAGGCCAAAGCTCGATAGTTCCAACACCCACTCCACAATCCTCCCTGTCGCATTTGGGTTGTGCAAGATTCGTTGCAAAGGGAGGCGGGTGACGATGGTAATCTCATGTGCTTGGAAATAGTGACGCAGCTTTCTCGAGGCCATGAGGAGGACGAAGAGTAGCTTGTACATACTAGAATATCTTGATCTAGCCCCCTGCAAGAGGGAACTGACAAAATAAACTAGGTGCTGCACCACCTTCTTCTTCTGTTCGACTTCGCCTACTTGCGTAGACTCTGTCTTGCCGGGATCCCACCTTGTAGGCATCAGGCCGTGCCGGGGAATGCCTCGGCTCATCATCCAACGGCTCAGCCGCTGCCGCTGTTTCTTCCTCAAGTTCCCTCTGCGCCACTACCACAGCACTGACCACTTGATTCATTACCACTAGATACAGTAGCAACGGCTCTTGTGGCTTAGGTGCGACTAGTGTTGGCATGCAAGAGAGGTACCTCTTCAGATCTTGCAGCACCGCCTCTACCTCCGGAGTCCATTTCATTGGACCCGCCTTTTTCAAAACTTTGAAAAAGGGGAGGGCGCGCTCAGCAGACTTGGAGATGAACCTACTTAGAGCAGCAACGCAGCCGGCGAGCCTACGGACGTCCTTGACCCGGCTTGGTGCCTCAATCTGCTCAATCGCTTTGATCTTGTCGGGGTTTACTTCAATTCGGCATTGAGACACGAAGAAACCAAGAAGCTTGCCGGACGGGATACCGAACACGCACTTCTCTAGATTGAGCTTGAGGTTGATCTTGTGCAGGTTTGCAAATGTTACCTCTAGATCCTCTACGAGCATGGCCTTGTCATTAGTCTTGACCTCTATATCATCCATATAAGCATCCATATTTCTGTGTAGCTGCGACTCAAAACTAATTTGTATTGCTCAGGCAGATGTTGAACCAACGCTTTTCAACCCGAAAGGCATCCGTACAAAACAGTACGTACCACATGGGGTGATGAATGCAGTCTTTTCTTCGTCTTCCTTCATCATGAAGATCTGGTGGTATCCTGAGTAGGCGTCAAGGGATGACAGCAGGTCACACCCGGCAGTGGAGTCCACTATCTGGTCAATGCGTGGCAGAGGGAAAGGATCCTTTGGACAGGCTTTATTGATATCTGTATAGTCAATGCACAGCCTCCATTTTCCATTCGCCATACGCACCACCACTGGATTGGCCAACCACGTAGGGTGGAGCACTCCTGTGACCAAGCCTTCCGCCTCCAACTTCCTGATCTCCTTGATGACGAATTCTTGTCATTCCAAAGCTTGCTTCCAAACCTTCTGCTTGATGGGCCGCGCATGAGGACAGACAGCAAGATGGTGCTCAATCACCTCCCTGGTAACGCCGGGGATGTCCGATGCTTGTCACGCAAACACATCGACATTCGCCCGCAGGAAGGTGACGAGCATGCTTTCCTATTTGCCGTCAAGGGTGGAGCTTATAGTAAAAGCCGCGCCCATGTCGTCCTCCTTGACGAGCACCTTCTTGGTCTCAGGTGGTGCTGCCTTGGATTTCTTGCTCTTGTTGTTGGAGCTCTATGGCATGCCCTCGACGGGAGCGCAGCACTCCGAAGAGGCGTGCTTGCCGGAGTGGGTGCAGGAGGTCTTGCCGGAAGAGGTCTCATCGGAAGGGGCCTTGCTGTTTCTCTTCCCTCCCGGGGCTTCAGCGGCAGGAACAAGTGCCTTGGCGGCAGTTGCTGCAACTGCCTCCCAGTAACGTTGGTCAGCACAGATGAGCGCGTCTTTCCTTTCGGAGGGGACGGTGATGATGCTCATTGGCCCGGGCATCGTCAACGTGTTGTAGGCGTATTGTGATGCCGCCATGAACTTGGCCAGCGCTGGGCGGCCAAGGATCCCATTATAGGGCAGGGGGATCTTGGCGACATAAAAAACGATCTTCTCCATCCTATAGTTCAGCTCGCCCCCAAATTTAACGGGCAACGTGATCTTACCCTTTGGCTGACTCCTCCTCGGGCTGACCCCTTGAAACGTGCCCGTCTCCTCGAGATCTCCATCAGGGATTTGCAGCCTCTCGATCACGGCAGACGAGACCAAGTTCAGATCGGCCCCACCGTCAACTAGCACTTTTGTCACTTTGAGGTTGCGTATCGTTGGTGAAACCAACAACAGCAAGCACCTGACCACAGTTGTGCGATCGGGGTGATCCTCAGTGTCAAAAATGATAGGCATGCTGGACCACTTCAGTGGCCTCTGGGCATCGAACGATCGCTCCGTTGCAGTGACTTCACTTGCCCACTTCTTCAGCTGGCGATGAGAGGTGTGCAACGAGGCACCACCGTCGACGCTCATGGCCTCCGTGGCCTTCTAGAACTCGTGCTCGGTGGACTCGTCGTCCTCATCATGGTCATCGTCTCCCTCTTTCTTATCACGGCCCCGAGCAGGCCTCTCTTGTTGATTATCTTTGCCGCGGCGACCTCCTTGGCCGCCACGCTTCTTGCTGGACCCCTCAGCACCATCCTGCCCCTTCTCCTTGTCTCGCCTTTCATATTCAGCTTTCTGATTCTCTGCAAGCAGGTCAACCTGTCGGCAGTTCTGGAGGTCGTGGCCCTTGGTGCGATGGATCTTGCAGTACTGCTTGTCGGAGCCTCCTGGCTTGTCGGTGGCCGCCAAGGCCCGGCAGGTGGCGCACCCGGCAACTTCCTTGTCGGGGTCGTCAACCTTGGCCTTCTTGGCCGCGCCGGGGTTTCCGGATCCCTCAACGGCAAGCACGGTCTTGCCCTTACGCTTCCTATTGCGGCGTCGACCCTTCTTTGCCGGGGCGACGACATCTTCATCCGTGGAGTCGGTTTCCGCCCCGGCGTCCTCGCCGGGGTACTTCCTTCCTTCTTCAGCCCGAGCACATCTATCAGCCAGAACACAAAGCTCGGCTACATCCTTAACCTTGTTCATCGCCAGCTCTTCACGCATCTTACGCTTGTGCACATTCTGACGGAATGCACTGATGACAGCGGCGGGGTGAACATCTGGGATGTTGTACTACACATGGCTGAACCTCTGTATGTATTTGCACAGGGTCTCGCCGTCCTTTTGGGGGATGATATGCAAATCACTTGCGTGGCCAGGAGCTTGGTGTCCTCTGGTAAAGGCGCCAAAAAACTCATGGCTCAGATCCAACCAAGAAGAGATGGAATCCACTGGCAGGTGCATCAACCATGACATGACGTTGGGCTTAAGCGCCAATGGAAAGTAGTTGGCAAGCACCTTGTTGTTGCGAGTCCCGGCAGCTTGCATCGCGATAGTGTAGATGCTAAGGAACTCCGACGCGTGAGTCTTGCCATTGTACTTCTCTCCGACCTCAGGCTTGAACATGCGGTGGGTGCGCCACTGGAACTGCCGCAGCTCACGGGTAAAGGCCGGACAACCCACCTCCTAAGGTAAGTCACCGGAGCCCCCCGGCGCTGTGCGGTCCATAGCGGGTCCCGCACGCTGATCCGATTGATGGAACACTTCCCGCCGCCGCTCGATGGTGGTCCGATCGTCCTCCTGAGCTCGCTCTCGAAGAACTTGATGTTGGTCGCAGTGGGCTCGCGGGTTGGATGACGCTGTGGAAATGTTGTCTCAGGCGTCGGCCCGACGAGCCGGTGGCTGCTGTTGCTGGCATGGGGGAGGGGAGTGCACCATGGTCGCAGTAGCCGTGGTCCTCCCACCACTGGCGTGTGACGGCTCGATGAAGCGCTGGCATGAGGGTTCCGCTGGTCGCGGTTCATCTTTATTGGCAAAGCTGATGAGGCTCCGAATGGTGGCTCTCCACTCGTTGAGTTCTTCGCGGTAGGAGGAAAGTCGAGGAGTAGTTGCACGCGCGCCAACGCTTCTGCTGGCATGGGTGGCGGCGAATGCTGTGTGGACCATGACGCGCTCCGACTTCTAACCAAGTTAGAAGGAGCTCTATCACGGTATCACGGTCGCGCGCCGCTTTCGCCGGCGTCCAGGTGCGCACGCCGGCCCGGTGCGTATTGAGAGTGTCGGGGATATACCCCGCGGTATGAACCGTCCGGAAATATGTCCCGGCCGGGCTTGGCGGTTTACTTGAGACCCGGTTGACACTTGGCGATTCACTGGCGACCCGTCCTGACCAGACGGTTTACAAGCAACCTGCCTGAACATTATGATGCACTAGTAACCGGCGGGCGGTGGACGGATGACAAGGCCCAAGGCCCAGAAGGCCGGTTTATGTTAATGCTGGGCCGGTTTAAGAGGAAAGGCATGAGGAATATTTACCTTACAAGGAGTTAAGACCATTACTTGTATATGGTTTGTATTAGAAGGTAGACTAGTCCTAGTCCTGATAGGACTCCACATGTAACCCGCCCCTTCAACTTATATAAGGAGGGGCAGGGCTCCCTAAGAGGGACAAGTAATAAGAAACAATCTCTAGGGCTAGACACAAAGAGCCGGTTTACCGGCGACTCTCTCGTGATCATAATGAGACCTAGCGTCAAACAGCATGTAGGGTTGTTACCGGATGATGTTTCCGGGGGCCTGAAGCTGTCTAAATCCTTGTCTTGCGTTGCGTCTCTCGATTCCGCTCAACCCCTCTCAAGCTACCACATAGATGCGTTGGCCTCGCGACTAAGTCCTGACACTAAGACATCTGCCGTGACAAAACCACGACAGTTGGCGCCCACTGTGGGGCTCGCGCACGATGGTGTTGAGTTATTGGATGGATCTTTCAGGGATCGAGAAGCTCTCTATTTTCCAGATGAAGAACAGTAATCATAGAACAATCATGCAAGATAACCTGGGACGGAACGGTTGCCACGCCGGCTCAAGGGAACAGTTGCCGAGCTTTTCAAAAAATTCGCCGCCGACCGGCTTCCTAATTTTGCTGGTTAATTTGAAAAATTGGGAGGAGGATATTGAAGTTCGAAGGGGATTAGGGTTCCATCTACACGAACGGTTGCCACGTCGTCTCAATCTGCCAAATCTGGGACGAGATCTACACGAGGTGATTTGTCTGCCACGTTACTACTCCGAGCCCGACATGATTGGATGGATCTGTTGTCCGTGTTTAGATCAAGTTTGGAGTGTTACCTGTACACATGAAGGACTAGAGCTATACTGCTCATCAAGATTAAATTGGCAAAATACTACTTGTATTAGTAGTGGGCACATGGACTAAAGTCAATGGATCTTCACCTCCTCATGTGAGACTAGTACTACTCCTCGCCAGGATTAAATAGAAGATTAAAGGCTTTGGAGTTGTTCAAAGATTGAAGATATGGCTGCTGTTAGTCTGACACGGGCTCGGACACGTACAGGAAAAGGAAAGCTAGGTACCTCCGAGTCGCCCTGCCGCACCAATCTCCTCCCCACGGCCGGTTCCCACACTGGCTGGCCAACTCGCTGGACCCGACCTCTGAGCTCGGATGCAGGCGTCGACCTCTTCTAGTGCCCGGCCTCTAAGCCACTGCCATGACCCGCTCGCGCCTCGCCGGTTTTGCCTCCACGGTCAGGTCACCCTGCTTCGGCTCACCACTCATCTGCTACTATAAGCCGCCGTCTCTGAAACCTCCCCGCGCCCTAGGCCGCCGCACCAAGGGCCACCGGGCCTCGAGTCACCGGCCGGATTTGCCTCATCATGCTTCAAGTCGCCAGCCGGTTCTACCGCCCTCAACGTTCCTGCTCGGTTTCGCTTCTGAGCTGCTGCGCCCCTGCGTGTTCTTCTGTTAGCCTGTCCTCAAGACAAACAAGGGGAAGTGGGGGGCTTCGTGTTCAAATATAGGTCGTTTTCGAACCAAAGAGAATATAGATGTCGGTACACTTTTGATTGGCACACTGCCAAACCTACTAGGGGGCTTCTTGATCGTATCCGAATCATAGATCAACCCCTTTGAGTCCGACGTGGATCGTATTCGAATCAGCATCGTTAAACAACTCTCAAGGTCATTTGGGGGCTTCCTGTTCAAACATAGGTCGTATTCGAACCGAAGAGAAAATAGTTGTCTGTACCCTCTTGATCGGCAACACCAAAGCCACTGGGGGCTATATGATTGTATTCGAATCTTAGCTTAACCCCTTTGGAACGTTTTCTGATCGTATTCGAATCAGAAGCCTCAAAATTTTTGAAGTTTTTTTTGCGAACAATTTTTTGGATTTTACTTGAAGTTTTTTTGATCATATCTGAAGCATATATGTGTGGTTTCTATTTAACCCGGCTCGACTTTTAACGATAAGTCTCCACCATATGTCAATCATAAACATTTGGAAGTACGATTCAGTATCACAGGTATGATATTGTTTATACATGATTATGTTTAAAAGGGCCCTGGCTATGGACTTTAAGTCGCCGGTATATTTTGGATTGCGCCATTGGAATCATGCGTTTATCAACCATTGGATTATTGCTATTATTGGATACGGCGATGTAAGCCGGCAGTATGAGCTAATTCCACAGGTATGTTTTCCTGGTTATATAAATATGCGAGGTATGATAACCCGCCCTGGCTTTTGACGTTAAAACGCCAGTATGTTTAGGCTTGAATGGCCTTAATTCTGGTCTTTTCTATACTTACATAAAGACTATATTATGTTTGGGTTGTACCCCGCCCTTGCTTTTGACGTTAAGTTCCCAGGGCATATGTTGTTTAAACTTTGTGCAGGATTTGCAGAACTATGACTTATATAAATGCTTAAGTCCAAGATCATCATTAAAATTGATGCTTCAAAATGATTATCTGTTCTGGATTTTCTCAAAGGCTATAAGCCGCCGGGTTATTAAAATTCTGGCTTATAATGGAGGCATATTAAATTGCCATCGGTCAAGAGCCGCCGGGTATTTAAACTCCGGATTTACTTGTCAACAAATAAGGTATTCAAAGTCGCTTTGGCGCAATGGCTATTATTTTATCAATGGATATGATTTATTCTACAATGGAAGGAATAGTCCTGAGTCGCTGCAGGCTTACGACCCGACACTTGGGGGCTACATTATTTAAATTGAGATTACATAAAAAATGCAAGTCCCATGTCCTTTAAGATGCACCATGGCACTTGGGGGCTAATGTAAAGTCACTTTTTGTTCAACTTATTGAAGACCCGACTCATCAGATTGTAATGAGCCGACCCTTGGGGGCTACCAATTGCTCATGTCAAAAAATTCAAGGTACACAAGTCTTAGTCCATTATATTGAAGGATCCACTACTCAGTTGGTAAAGCACAAAGCTCTTAACCTTGTGGACGTCGGTTCAAGCCCCATGATGGGAGTTACATTATATGATGTTCTTTTCAAAGAAGTATATATAAAGTACCAACTCAATATTATCTTACTGAGCCGGCCCTTGGGGGCTACACGTTATTGTTCAAATCTACATGATCATATTTATAAAGTCCCTGCTCATTATTGCATAATGACCCGGCCCTTGGGGGCTACACTGGTTGAAGTTTTTATGTGTATGAGGCAATTACAAGTCCCAGGTTGCTACAAGCATGACAACCCGGCACTTGGAGGCTACATATATGGAGTATTCAGTTTTTACTAGTGACTGAGATGAACAACATGGATTTCTTCAAAGTGGCAGTAATTATATGGAAAAAAGTCTCAAATCATCACTTTGTTCTGTTCAAGACTTGGGGGCTACAGGTAATATGGATATAAGGGAGAAATATCTTCCAAATTTCAGTTTTGAGCTAACCAGATTGACCCGGTGTCTGCAACAATTATGACCCGACGTCACCAACAATCATGAACCGGCGTTAGCAACAATCATAACCCGGCGTCATCAATAATCATGAACCAGCGTTGGCAACAATCATGAACCGGCGTTGGAAACGATCATGACCCGGAAGTATCAGTTTTTATAACCCGGCGATTTTGGAAATCATAGATCAGCAAGTTCTATATTTTTAAGCCGGCTGAATATCAATTGAATATTTGAAGACCAATATTTTTGTCAAATCAGAGCATTGAAGGCCGAGTCAAATGGATTCTTTATTTACAACATTTTTTCTACAAGAAAATTGATTATGAAGCTGGTCTACTGACGCAGATTTTCTAGAAGGAGGAAATGACAAGGAGTTAAGGATGATTAGGTGCCGGTTTACAAGAATTTTTAACCCGGAGTACAACTTGTCAAAATTGTTCTTGTGTTTGTTTACAGGATCAGTTTAGCATGGATAATTCCAAGCTAAACTGGGGGCTAATGTCAGGGATATACCCCGCGGTAAGAACCGGCCGGAAACATGTCCCGGCCGGTCTTGGTTGTTTACTTGAGACCCGGTTGATACTTGGCGATTCACGAACGACCCGTCCTGACTAGACGGTTTACGAGCAACCTGCCTGAACATTATGATGCACTAGTAACCCGGAGGGTGGCGGACGGATGACAAGGCCCAAGGCCCAGAAGGCCGGTTTATGTTAATGGTGGGCCGGTTTAAGAGGAAAGGCATGAGGAATATTTAACTTACAAGGAGTTAAGACCAGGACTTGTATCCGGTTTGTATTAGAAGGTAGACTAGTCCTAGGCCTGATAGGACTCCACATGTAACCCTCCCCTTCAACTTATATAAGGAGGGGCAGGGCTCCCCAAGAGGGACAAGTAAGAAGAAACAATCTCTAGGGCTAGACACAAAGAGCCGGTTTACCGGCGACTCTCTCGTGATCATAATGAGACCTAGCCTCAAACATCATGTCGCGTTGTTACCGGATGATGTTTCCCGGGGCCCGAAGCTGTCTAAATCCTCGTCTTGTGTTGCGTCTCTCGATTCCGCTCAACCCCTCTCAAGCTACCACATAGATGCGTTGGCCTCGCGACTAAGTCCTGACACTAAGAACATCTGCCGTGAGAAAACGATGACAGAGAGTGACGCAAAGGGCTCTTCCCACGGGGGCGCCTGGGAGCACCAATGTCACGGCGTTGCTTGTCGCGCGTGGCCTGGGAAGGCCGCGGCGCGGGCGCCGGCTGGGGCGTCCGAGCGGCATGTGACTCGTCGTCTTGGACCCGAACGACGCCGCTCGCCTCGCTCCGATTGCCAGAGTGTCGTGGATGCTCACGGGCCGCGCCTCTGGCACCATCCGTGGCCACCCTGTCGCCCGCCCATGCTGGTGCGGACGGGCCAGCTCGAGACGACCCGATCACTGTGATCCCCTTCTTCTTGGGGGCCATGGTGATGATGAAGTCGATGCGCTAACTTCTTAACCAGATTTTCACAGCTTGCGCCCCCTACCTGGCGCGCCAAAGATGTCGGGGAAAACGACACCTATGGGATCACAGGGAATCCCTACTACGATTGGCGGGGCGTGGATCTGCGCAAAGAGCAGTTCTAAAAGATCAGCGCGAGGGGATTTTTACCCAGGTTCGGGCCGCAAACAATGCGTAATACCCTAGTCCTGCTTGAGTATATTTGGTGTTCTTGAGCTCTTGAACTAGCTGCGGTGCATGCCTAATTCAAAAAGCCGAATCCTTCCTCAGTACGCCTCGGGCCTCCTTTTATATGTCAAAGGGGTCGCCACAGCGGCCCACATGAGGTGGAAAGAGTCTACAGTGTACAAGTCTATCCCTGACATCGTGAGATAAACGCATTTAATGCGCCACCTACGTGTCCTCTTGCTTAATCGGAGACATCAATGAAGCTCGTCCCGTTCGCCGCCGCCTCGCCTTGCTTTGACGCGCGTCCAAGCTGACGAGGCATGCAGTGCCACGCTAGCTGGCTGGCTGCTGCGCTGGTGCGGTGGCAGGGTCTTCACGAAGGTCTGCATGCCACCACGCAGGTGCTTGACTGGTTGGCCTAGAGGTTGCTTGCTGCCACGTAGGTGCGTGCCTAGTTTGGCAGGTTGGTTGCCGTGTCGGAACGGCCATGGGACAACGAAACCTTTGTAGGTGCGGGCCTAGTTGTGGCCCCGCAGATGCCCCCGGCAAGAGTCTTGCCAAGGTCGGCAAGGGTCTTGTTGGGGTCTTGTGGGCGTCCCCGGCAAGGATCTTACCGGGGGTCTCGTATCCATCCCGGCAAGGATCTTGCCGGGGGTCTTCATCTGTCCTTGCCGGGGGCCTTCGTCTTCTGGTTCCCATCTAGATTTGCAGGTCTTTGGTCTTCACAAAGATCTGCATGCCACCACGCAGGCGCCCCTGAGCCTTGGTCTTGATGTTTGTCAATGGTGTTAGGACTCTCAGGCTCAAGGGTGGCGGCCTTGCTGGTGTTGGGCAAGTCGCCCCGGCAAGGCTCTTGTCGGGGCTGTGTAGGCCGCCCCAACGAGGGTCTTGCCGGGGGAATCCACCTTGCCCCTTTGCTCTTCATGCTTCTGGATTGAGTGCTGCCTCGGCAGCCTTGTACCTTCCCTTCCTCTGCCCCGCCAAGCCCGGCCGCATGTACGGCTACGACTGCCCGTGCATAAGTAAAGGGGTACAGAAAGGCCCCTACATTTGTACACTGACAGTTGGCTGGCATTGATGGTACCTCCACCATCAGCGCCACCCTTGATGACAAATAGGAAAGCACACTTGTTGCTCAATTAGTGAAGCATAAATTCATTTGATCTCCCGATATTAATATTAATCATATGCTCACCTTCTTATTTCCCGTCCTTAGTTTAGGAAAGTGGAAAGTTTTTTCCTTTTATTTTAGGAATTTTGGGCCTTCCTGCGGGCGAATATCAATGTGTTTTCCTGGCAACCATCTAATATCCCCGGTGTTCCGAGGGAGGTAATCGAGCACCACCTTGCTGTATGCACACATGCCTGGCCCGTCAAGCAGAATGTTCAAAAGCAAGCCTTTGAGAGGCAGCAGTTCATTGCCAAAGATATCAAGAAGCTTGAGGCAGCTGGTCTGGTCAAAGGAGCACTGCATCTGACACGGTTAGCAAACCCAATGGTCATGCGCAAGGCTAACAGGAAATGGAGGCTTTGCATAGTTTTCACAGATCTCAACAAGGCTTGCCCGAAGGACCCATTTCCCTTGCCACGCATCGACGAGATTGTGGATTCTACTTCAGGTTGTGATTTGCTCTCCTTTTTGGATGCGTACTCTAAGTATCATCATATCTTCATGTCCATGGAAGACGAAGAGAAGACCTCGTTCATCACCCCATGTGGTACGTACTGCTTTGTGCGCATGCCTTTCGGGTTAAAGAGTGTTGGGTCCACTTTTGCAAGAGCAGTCCAGATTGGTTTTGAACCAGAGTTGCACAGAAACATTGAGGATTATATATGATATTGTGGTCAAGACCAAGGACAGATCAACCCTGGTCCAGGATTTGGAGGAGACATTTGCTAATCTGCGCAAGACCAACTTGAAGCTAAATCCAGAGAAGTCTGTGTTTGGCGTTCCCTCCAGCAAGCCACTTGGGTTCTTTGTATCCCATCGAGGGATTGAAGCCAACCTCGACAAGATCAATGCTATCGAGCAGATACAGGCACCTAGGACAGTCAAGGATGTGAGGCGTCTGACAGGGAGCGTTGCTCCACTTAGCAGGTTTATCTCCAAGTCTGCCGAGCGCGCCCTGCCGTTCTTCAAGATTTTGAAGAAGGCAGGGCCCAAGTGGACCCCAGAAGCAGACGCAGCTTTACAAGAGTTGAAGGCCTACTTGTCCCTTGATCCTACTTTGGTTGCCCCTAAACCCCAAGAGCCGTTGCTTCTGTACTTGGCAGCAACTAATCAAGTGGTTAGTGCAGCCCTAGTAGCACAGCGGGAAGTAGAGGAAACAAAGTGTGAACAAAGCCCGACAAGACCAAATGAAGATCAGGACGGAGAAGAGCACGATAGCAGGAACAACCCAAGGACGCGGCAAGGAAGAAAGTGGTGCAGCACTCAGTGTACTTTGTCAGTTCCCTATTGCAGGGGGCTAGATCGAGGTACTCTGGTGCAAAAGTTGATTTTTGGCCTCATCATGGCCTCAAGGAAACTGCGCCACTACTTCTAAGCCCATGAGATCACGGTTGTCACCCGCTTCCCATTGCAAAGGATACTCCGAAACCCTGAGGCTACCGATAGAATAGTGGAGTGGGCATTGAAGTTATCCAGCTTTGGCCTGAAGTTTGAGAGCACATAAACTATTCAGAGCAGGGCATTGGCAGACTTTATTGCAGAATGGACGACAACCCCTTATGAAGAAGTGCAGGAAACAGTTATCTCCAGCAAGGAAGCACCCCAAGAATGGATTATGTATTTCGATGGTGCCTTCTCCCTGCAAGGTGAAGGGGATGGCATGCTTCTCGTTGCTCCCACAGGGCAGCACTTGAAGTACGTCGTCCAGATGCACTTTCCCCGGGAGGAGGCAACCAACAATATCAGAGTATGAAGGGCTCCTTGCCGGGCTTAGGATTGCAACCGAATTGGGAATCAAGAATCTGATCATTTGAGGAGATTCACAGCTTGTGGTGAGACAAGTCAACAATGATTACCAAAGTCCATTGATGGAGGCATACATTGAGGAAGTGAGTAGATTGGAGGAGCACTTTGACGGATTACAAACAAAGCACGTACCCCATGCAGAAAATAACATAGCTGATCCTCTGTCAAAGTGTGCGGTGCAAAAACTTCCTGTGGAACCAGGAACTTTTGTTCTCCACCTTACTCAGCCTTCCGTATCCCCGGCAACAATGGAGAGAAACAGGAGGAAGTTGGACTCCGATAAGCCTCTCCCGGTAGAGCCTCCCGGCGCTTCTGCTAGGGACCCTGCTGGAAGCAACTCCCCATCCATTGCTGGGTTGCGCTCTCCTGCTAGGCCACTGGCCCCCGCGGCCGAGAAATGCGCTCCCGGAGATGAGGAGGTGCCGCTAGTCCTTGTTGCCGAGCCCCAGGCTCCAACTTGGGCAAGGCACATAGTCCATTTCCTCCAAATTGGAGAACTTCCCGATGGGAAAGAGGAAGCTGAAAGAGTAGCCCGAAGGTACAGTATGTATCAGTTTGTCGATGACACTCTGTACAGAAGAAGGCCCAATGATGTGAAATTGAAGTGCATCTGCCGGGAAGATGGAAAGGAACTGCTGGCGGAAATACACAAAGGCCTGTGCGGCTCCCACATCGGATCAAGGGCATTAGTTGGGAAAGCATTCCAGCAAGGATTCTATTGGCCCACAGCCTTCCAAGATGCGGTCGAGCTAGTCACCAAGTGTGAAGCCTGCCAGTTCCATTCCAAGAACATCCATCTACCTGCACAAGCTCTTTAGACAATCCCTTTGTCATGGCCGTTTCGGTCTGGGGGATTGATATCCTCGGCCCTTTCCCCCGAGCTGCCAAGGGCTTTGAATTCTTATTCGTTGCCATCGACAAGTTTACAAAGTGGACGGAAGTAGATGCTGTGAGAAAGGTGACTGCTCAGTCAGCTATCAAGTTCTTGAAAGGATTGGTGTGCCCCTTCGAGGTCTCTGCCCGGATCATCACTGACAACGGCACCCAGTTCACGAGCCGCGCCTTCATGCAATATGTTCATGCCCTCGAAAGCAAGATCTCATTTGCCTCTGCTGCCCATCCCATAAGCAATGAACAAGATGAGAGGGCGAATGCCGAAGTGTTGCGAGGACTCAAGACAAGAACTTTTGATACACTACAAAAGTGCGGCAGGCGATCGAATGATGAGCTGCCGGTAGTCCTCTGGTCCCATAGAACGACACCAAATCGAGCTACTAGACAGACTCCCTTCTCCCTAGTCTATGGGGCAGAAGAAGTTATCCCCATGGAACTCATTTATGGGTCACCTCGAGTGCTTGCCTACGATGAAGTAGTGCGGGATCAACACCGGCATGACGACATTGTGCTTCTCGAGGAGAACCGTCTCTGGGCTGCTACGCATGCTACACGCTATTAGCAAGCCCTGCATCGCTATCACATCCGCAGGGTTCATTCCCGGTGTTTTGAGGAAGGCAACCTTGTCCTTAGGCGCGTTTAGTCCACCAAGCATACAAACAAGTTGATGCCGAAGTGGGAAGGCCCTTACCGGGTAGTTCGAGTCACCAGACCTGGTGCAGTACTTCTAGACATAGGAGATGGCATTCAATTGCAAAACTCATGGAATATTGAGAATCTCCGCAAGTTCTACCCGTAAGGCGTGGCTGTCGGGCCCTGCCCGGCAGCCACCCTTTTGTACAGGCCTTGCCTCAGTTGCATGTAACCCCTTGTACAAAGCCATGCGCAGACCCTGAGCAAGAGAGAAATAAATGAAGCACTGGGGCCCCCCGATAAGTTGCATGCATGCATAAGCATTTCATGAGCATTGCATATGCATATAGATAAGATCGCATCTTGCATCATTTCCATCTACATAATACTGCAGGTTCCTGGTGTGATCTTGGCCTCTACAGGAAGTTGGAAAGATGAACCAATAGTGCAATTGTCACATCCTAGCTAGTCCATGCATTAGTGTGTTGCATCATGTTTAACTTTCATCAGAAATTTGAAATGGGGAAGACAGAACCCCCAGAACCCCTTTGAATCTAACTAGGGCTTACTAAAATTATTTTCAATGAACCTCAAATGCCCTTCTAAAATGTTCATCACCTTTGCTTTGGTCCTAAACTACTGTCAGAAGTGATGCACAGATTTCTAGGTCACTCTAAGGTCACTGGATTAAATCTCTAGCTATTTGAATTTGGGCATTTAGATTATATAAAATATTTCAAATGCTCAAATAATCCCAAACTAAAATGTTCCATCTTTGGATATATTCCAACTAAGGACCAGTGCAGTTTGGTGAATTTTGGAGTTGTCTAGGTATTTTAGAAATGCAACAAAGTTACATAAAATAGAAAAAAACAGAAATGAAAAACTTTTACTGGCGCCACCCAACGGCCCACTGCCGGCCCAGCCCGGCCGCTGGGCCAGCTGCTTGGCCAGCAGTAGCAGAAGTGCTCGACGGCGAGCACAGCATGCGTGCCACGCAGTTGGCTGCCGCCTTGCCGCTTCCCTCGCCGAGCTGTTGATGCGGAACGCTCTCTCTCTCTCCCCCCCGAGCCCGCAGACACCTTTCCTCCACCCCAGCTCCTGCCCCTCGCTCTCCCACGCCATGGCCGACGCCACCGCAGCCGCACCGTCGTCGTAGTCGCGCTCTCCGTCGTCCTTGCGCCATTCCTGCGTGTCTAGGAGCTCCGCCGCCCTCCTCTTCTTCGAGCTAGATGAGCCCGGAGCGCTCGCGTGGCCCGAGGCCTCTGCACCGACCTCGCCCGACTCCGCCATCGCCAGAGATCCCCTTCGACGTCACCGCCGCACCAGCTCATCCCCAACCGCACCGTTTGCTTCCTCGAGATCACCGTGAGCCCAGCTACCTCCCACTCCTTCCCTTTCTCGCTCCCGAGCCAAGTAGCGATTGCACGAAGCTCACCCGCACGCGCCGCCGCGGAGCTCGTCGCCGACGTGCTTCCGGCCATCCACCGGTCACCCCACGGTGTCTAACGTGCTCACCACGTCGCGTAGAGTCTAACCCACTACTTCACGCACCTTGCCGTACCCCGTAGCCATGAGTTCGTCATCACCCGAACTCCGGCGACCGCCAAGATCGTCGCCGGCACCGTTTCCGGCCACCCCGAGCCTTGCCAACGCCACCAAGAGCTGCGCCTTGATCCCAGCCACACGTAGACGCCCTCCGCGGCTCATTTGGTTGCCAGAACGCTCAAAACCACTCTCACCGCCGCGTCTGGCTCGCCGGTGGCTAAACGCCGGCGTAGTTGACCCTGACTTTGACCAGGGCGAGCCCTGGTTGACTCTCCTGAGTCTATGACAGGTGGGCCCCCCTGCTAATTAACTTAGTTAGTTCTAATTAGTTAAATTAAGTGCTGACATGCGGGACCCACTGGTCAGTTTGACCTGGACATCCCCGTTGACCTCTGGCGTCACCCCGACGCATTGCTGCTGCAGTAAATGAATTACTGGAATTATTCTGTTATAGGAAATTCCAGAAAATAGTTCAAACTTCAAAAATTCATAGAAATAAATCTGTAACTCCAAATGCAAAGATTTATATATGAAAAATGATCAGAAAAATCCATTCTATCCATTGGTAAAGGTTTCATGCATGACAGAACAAGTTAACCTTGCTGTTTAAGCATATTAAGACAATGCACCTTTATGACTATGTTAAATGAGCTAACATTTGAATCTTTGATTCAAATGGGTTCATCCCTTTCTATTCTAGCTTGCATTAGGCCAACACACATTCATACTGCCATGTCATAGCATGCATCATATTGTTGCATATTGTCTTGTGTTGTTTATGTTCGGTGTGTCTTTCATGATAGGTTACGCCTCGAGGATAATCCGAATATCCGTCGAAGGCGGTATCCTACCACCACTACATCAGGCAAGCAACCCATTGATCATTCCGATACAAACCCATGTTCTCACTTCTGCTCTTGTTTACTGCATTTAGACAACGCGATTCAAACTGTTGTGTGCTGCGGTAGCTGAACCCACTTCCTTTGCATGACCTGTCATTGCCACAGTAACTAGATGAAACCCACTAGTATGTGTAGGAGTTGGTTGAGCCATGATTGTGATTCCTACCATGCTATGCTTGCTATGCTTAGAGTTGTGTCAGGTCTGGCTCATCGGGATGATGAACTGGAGTGAAAGGTTGTGTCGGGTTCGAGAGTGAAAGTGTTGAACACATTTTGGTAAAGGTATCGATGAGAGGCCATGTAGGAGTACATGGTGGGTTGTTTCATTGAAGCTGTCCCTAAGAACTGAGATCTGTGTGTGTGATTTAAGACTTAGCTACTAGCACGCATTGGGATCCTTAATTGACCCTCTCGACTTATTAACCACTCTTGTCCTCAGTCCGGGAGTTGCAAGTAGTTTCTGGTGTTTGTAGCATCTTTGGGGGCCGCCTTGATCTTCCTTAGGGGTGGGTTGTGTTGCGGTAGGTACGTGGCCCGGTGTACCAATTCGCCCGTTTGGTGTCTCGGGAACCCTGCACACATCGTTCAGGGCCGTTAGTGGAAACCTCGGCCGGACTCCCTGTGGATGGAACCCGAATAGGCAATAAACCTGGACTAGGGACTCGTGTGTTTAGTCAGGTCGTGGCCGACACCCTCGCTGGGCTTCCGCTTGATGGTTGCCGAGTACATGTCGTGTAGCGGCGATAAGTGGTGAGCGTGTGTGAAGAAGTACACCCTGCAGGGTATAAAACTATTCGAATAGCCACGTCCATGGTAAAGGACTACTTGGTCACCTATACGGTTCATAGACAAGTCAATGGATACTACTAAAAGCCTCAAGATAAGTGTGAGTATCATGGATGGCCCTCTCGTGGGTTGACGAGAGAGGATCCACGGTGGAGTATTGTGATGGTGATTAGTGGACTCGTGTGCGACAAATGCTTTTCAAGTGGTGTAACGTAGGATAGCTTAGCCAAGAGTCAAAGCTGGCTTGCTGCAATAACTCCACTACCTTCTTGAGAATGTGCATGTATAATAGGATTCTATTGTAAGACTTCTTTGAGTACCTCCGTACTCATGTTTGCTTAATTAATGTTTTCAGCGACAACACCGCCCCCTCCGATGGGTTTTATGTAGACCTTGACATCGACGAGTGAACTAGCCACCCAGGTGGTGATCCAAGGCTTGTGAAGGGCCACTGTAGATAGAAGGGCTTCAACAAGCTTTCTTTCTTTTTAGAGTCTGTACTCAGACTAGTTTGCTTCCGCATGTGCTTGTATGTTTGTATGACTTGAGTGTTGGGTCATGTGACCCTATGCGTATGGATATGTTATGTATGGCTCCTCGGAGCCTCTTAAATAAAGTACTTTGAGTTGTAGAGTTTTGTTGTGATGCCATGTTGTATGTACTCATATCGGGCATATTGCGTGCATGATTGAAATGCTTGGTATGAGTGGGATCCGACAAACTAGTTGTTTATCCTTGGCAGCCTCTCATATGGGGAAATGTAGTCTCGTGCTTCTGAGCGATAGTAGTCCGCTTCTGGCCAGTTCACGGAGTCCTGCTAGCCCAAAGACTACCGCTTGGACACTTGACTGGCCGGCATGTGTTTCACTTCATTCCTATGTCTGTCCCTTCGGGGAAATGTCACGCGGTGATATTCGGAGTCCTGCCTAGTCTGCTACAGCCCGGGATACCGGAGTCCTGTTAGCCCGGTGCTACAGCTCAATTCATACGTTGATGACCGACATGCTCGATGTGATTCATGTATGCCTGTCCCCATGGGTTAAGCGCCGCTTTGGGTTCACGACTAGCCATGTCGGCCCGGGTTCTTTGTCATATGGATGCTAGCGACACTATCATATACGTGAGCCAAAAGGCGCAAACGGTCCCGGGCCATGGTAAGGCGACACCCGTGGGAATACCGTGCGTGAGGCCGCAAAGTGATAAGAGGTGTTACCGGCTAGGTCGATGTGACTTGGAATCGGGGTCCTGACAGCGTTGGCATCAGAGCCGGACTGCCTGTAGGTTCGCTAAGCCAAACTGGTCGATGTCGAGTCTAGAAATGCTTTAGTTATATGTAGGGGAATTGATTGTGGGAGGAACGTAAGGCTCTTTTTACTCCTTTACCTTATGCCCTCTGATCTGAGTCATCCTCTTCTCATTCTACGTGGGTATAGGACTAGGCTCTCTTTCTCTATCGTGTTCACGTGTTACTAATCCGTAGTAACTTATAGGATTGTTGGTTACTGACCTCGATTCAGTTTCTACTACTTTTTAGTATGCTATCAGTTGAATCGTAACCTTGATATGATGTTGTTGAGGGGTTTTGCAATCTGATTTTGAATGTCTCAAATCTGTTCTTGAGCATTTACAGATGTTATGCTGTCCGATTTTCCCTAGAAATTCTAATGTCTTTGCATTGTGGCTGTGCTTTCAGATGGCCACCCGTCCCCAGAACCAAGTGGTTCGTCTGACCCGTTGCATTGATGTGTGTGGTCACACGACCATGTTGGTTCGGGTGATGGTCGAGACCGGTTACCGATGGTATCCCGAATATACCGTCGAGGAGCAGTTTAGAGACTTTAATCAAAGCCAATATCGTGCACGGTCGGGATATATCCATCTTATCCCGGAGCTCTTGAACCGCTCCTTTATTACGATGGACTTGGGATCACTATTGGGATGTCCGTGCGGGATGCAGCCTACTCGACATGACTATTATTCGAGCAGAACTGCCTTACGTGCAACACCGATTTCCGCTACATGCCAGCATCCCTCCACAGGCGCATGGTTACCTTGAGGTATGTACTGTGACGCATCCCATGAGGACTCTCTCCTCCGCACCACTCTCGATATCTTTGGAAGACAAGGACCGTGAAAATCGGGCCTTGCGTATGGAGCTCTTTAATGCCCGCTCTGATCACTGGGCCACTCTGACTCGGTTTGAATCTGCCGTGCAAGCCGGATACATGGACATGAGGGACTTGTACCCTGTGCGGGCTGGTCTGCCAGATTTTATGGAGTGGCATGAGGTAGGAGGCATCACCCCTCCTCGTGGACCTCGTCTGCCGCCGTTTGTTGGACCACGGCCACATCCGAGTCCCTATGGTCCGCAAGCTCCACAGGACCGTCTGTTCCTGGATGATCATGTTCCGCTTCCAGGCTTGGGTGGTGACTTTTATGAGGACTACTACGGAGCTATCTAAGTTAGTAGTAGTATCCCTAGTATTGTAATAGTTGTATTTCCACCGTCCTGCGTGACACATGGAATATGACTTAGTGTGTATCATTCCGGAAGTGTAGAAAAATAATGTATAGGAGTTTGGAATGCTTCCGATGAGATGTAACGCCTTTCACTATAGTTGTATTCCGTCGGGCTTGTACTAAAACTAAACTATGAATGGTGTGTATGACCGTTGGTATATACATGGCAGTTTCTATATTACCATGTCATACGGATGAACATCCCTGCATTCCGTGTTATCCATTACATTCCACACTTCCTTGCTAAATTCTGCCATCCTGGTTTATACCGTTGTTTTGTTTCCTAGGATGGTCAACACCCGCAACAATCCTGCTGCTTCGGAGCAGGGAGAAGCCAGCGCAGCTAGGAATGTAAATCTGCCTCAACCACCTTCTTTGGCCGAGGTTATGTTGGAGGCATAACACAACAAGCGTGAGACCAATCGCTTGCTGGAGCGGATTGAGCAGAATACTGCACGCCAGCCAAGGAATGATCTGGTGTCACTTAATGACTTTGTCAAGCTGTATCCACCGAAGTTCAAACATTCCGTTGAGCCTCTCGATGCGGATGACTGGCTTCGCAGCATCACCCACAAGCTACGTTCTGCCAACGTGGCTGAAGCTGATAAGGTTACCTTTGCCGCCTATCACCTCGAAGGCCCTGCTAGCCTTTGGTGGGAGAATTATGAGGCTATGCGCCCGGTTGGCCAAATCACTAGTTGGGCTGAATTCAGTGCCGCTTTCCGTGAGCATCACATCCCGGAAGGTCTCATGGATCGTAAGAGGGAAGAGTTCTGCAATTTCACCCAGGGTAGACTGACTGTGGATGAATACAACCGTGAGTTTGGAAATCTAGCACGTTATGCTCCTGAAGAGGTTTCTACCGACGCCAAGAAGCAGGCAAGGTTCCGCAAGGGACTTAGCCCGAAGCTTCGCCGTGATCTTCGTCTCGCACGAGTGCACCTCCTTCCGTGGTTAGTCAACAAGGCTATCGGTCTTTGGCTGGGCCGGTCTGACTTTGAAGCTTCACGCAAGCACTCCCGTGACTTTGGTTCTTCATCCGGCTCTGGATCTCAGAAGCGCCGGGTCTGGATTCCAAACACTGCTCTGCCACCCAGGTTCACTCCAAGGCCATCCTTTGAGGCGCCTCGCCCTAACCAGCAGTATGTACCGCCCAAGAATTATGGTGGCCCCGCTGCTAATGCTGCTCCACGCCCCAATATGATAACCTGTTTCAAGTGTGGAGAGACGGGTCACTACATCCGTGAGTGTCCCCAGAACAACCCCGGTCAGATCGGAAAGTCTGTTGGCCATGGTAAGCCAGCAGGAAAGGTGCTCTACGCCAAACCAGCCCTTGTTTGTGGCCACGTCAACTATGTTTCGGTGAGGAAACCCATGAGGATCCCAACGCCGTTCTCGATGCGCTCCTTGTTAATTGTCATCCGCAACTGTTCTTTTTGATACTGGAGCATCTCATTCATTTATTTATGATAGCTATGCTCGATTGCACAACACCACAATCTGTTACATGCACACCTCCATGGAAATTCAAAATCCTGGTACTAGATGTCAAACCTCTAGAATAAGTCATGGGAATGAAATTCTTGTCGACAGATTAGTCTTTCTTGCATCTCTAATAGCTCTCAAGTCCTCGGACATAAACATCATCTTGGGTATGGACTGGATGTCGACCCATTATGCTAAGACTGATTGCTCTACTAGAACTGTTCAACTCACCCATCCTTGGGCAAGGCAGTTAATTTTTAACCCGAGTGTCTAAGCGTCGCCTATACTCCTTAAATGCCAACCCCTTCGACCTCGAAGATATTCCGGTAGTCCGTGACTTTCGAGATGTCTTTCGGAAGAACTGCCGGTGTTCCACCGACAGGGGATGTCGAGTTCGTGATAGATCTTGTTCCCGGAACCGTCCCAATCTCTAGAAGACCTTATAAGATGGCACCCCTAGAACTAGTCGAGCTTAAGAAACAACTCGATGAGTCCTTGCAAAAGGGTTTCTCTGTCCTAGTTCATCTCCATGGGCTTGCCCCGTCCTCTTCGTCAAGAAGAAGGATGGAACGGATCGGATGGTTGTAGATTACCGACCTGTCAACTTGGTCATGATGAAGAACAAGTATCCACTCCCCAGGATCAGCGATCTGTATGATCAGCTCGCTGGATCCTCAGTCTTTTCAAAGATGGATTTGAGGTTGGGCTACCATCAAATCAAAATCAAGAATGGGGACATTCCTAAAACGGCCTTCGTTACCCGTTATGGCCAATACGAGTACACCGTTATGTCCTTCGGGTTAACCAATGCTCCAGCCACTTTCTCTCGGTTAATGAATTCGATCTTCATGGAGTATTTGGATAAATTCGTCGTGGTTTACCTCGATGATATACTCATCTACTCCAAGAATGAGGAAGAACATGCCGAACATCTAAGGCTAGTATTGATGAAATTCGAGAGCACCGCCTTTATGCCAAATTCTCTAAGTGTGAATTCTGGTTACCAGAAGTGACCTATCTAGGCCATGTAATCTCTGGTAAGGGCATTGCTGTCAATCCCGAGCGAGTTCAAGCTGTCCTTGACTGGACTCCACCTGAATCGGTCAAGCAAGTTCGGAGTTTCCTCGGTTTAGCGAGCTATTGCCGCCGCTTCGTCGAGAATTTCTCCAAGGTTGCTAAGCCTCTAACTGAACTCCTCAAGAAATATAAAAAGTTAGAGTGGGCGCCACGGGCGAAGTTCAGCTTTTCAGAACTGAAAAGACACCTGACATCTGCTCCCGTACTGGTTCCACCAGATTTTTCTAAGGACTTTGTTATCTACTGCGACGCCTCGCGACAAGGACTAGGTTGCATACTCATGCAAGATCGTCATGTGATTGCCTACGCTTCTCGGCAGTTGCGTCTACATGAGGATAACTATCCCACACATGATCTAGAGCTTGCAAAGATGGGTCCATGCACTCAAAACCTGGCGACATTACCTTCTTGGTAATGGTTGCGAAATTTACACCGATCACCAAAATCTGAAATACATCTTCACCCAACCGGATTTGAATCTCGTGGCAAAGACGCGTTGGGTCGAAGTTGATTATAGATTACGACTTAGGAATATCTTACACCCTGTGCAAAGCCAATGTCATGGCTGACGCACTAAGTCACAAATCTTATTGTAACAATCTGATGTTACAACAAAGTCAACCATTTCTCCACGAGGAATTTCGTAAGCTTAACCTTCACATTGTTCCTCGAGGATTCCTTTCCACCCTGGTGGCGAAACCCAACCTTACGGATCAAATCATAACCGCCCAGCGGTATGATAGAGGAATATCTCAGATCAAGGAGAACATTGCTAGCGGAGCTGCTAAGTGTTTCTCCATAGATGAGCGAGGTGTTGTCTTCTTTGAGAACCGCTTGGTGGTTCCCAAGAAACAACAGCTACGACAGAATCGATCCTTAAGTAAGCTCATGAATCTCCTCTCACCATTCATCCCGGTAGTACTAAAATGTATCAAGACCTACGCCAAAGGTTTTGGTGGACTAGGATGAAGAGAGAAATCGCTCAATACATTGCTAATTGCGACGTCTGTCATCGAGTTAAAGCGAGAACATCAACGGCCTTTGGTACCCTTCAACCTTTGGAAATTCCTGAATGGAAATGGGATGGAATCGGTATGGATTTCATTACCGGGTTTCCGGGACCAAGAGAGGGAATAATGCTATCTTCGTTGTCGTCGATCGTCTTTCCAAAGTAGCCCACTTCCTACCCGTTCGTGAGAGTATAACCGCTAGCCAGCTAGCTGATTTGTACATCTCTCAAATAGTGTCTCTTCATGGTGTTCCATTGGAGATTAACTCAGACCGTGGAAGTCTCTTCACCTCTCAATTTTGGGAAAGTTTCCAAAATGCTATGGGAACTCGTCTCTCCTTTAGCACCGCCTTCCATCCTCAATCAAGTGGTCAAGTAGAAAGAGTTAATCAAATTCTGGAGGATATGCTTCGAGCTTCTGTCATCTCCTTCGGCATGAATTGGGAGAAATGCCTTCCATTCGCCGAGTTCGCTTATAACAATAGTTATCAGGCTAGCTTGGGCAAAGCTCCTTTCGAAGTTCTCTATGGACGGAAATGTCGAACGCCTCTTAACTGGTCAGAAACCGGGGAGAGACAACTCTTTGGCCCGGATATGATCCAGGAAGCGTAAGAGCGAGTTCGCGTTATTCGTGAGAAATTGAAAACAGCCCAATCTCGTCAAAAGAGCCAATATGACCGCAAGCATAAGCCTATGGCTTATGAAATTGGCGAGAAGGCTTACCTTCGGGTTACTCCTTTGAAGGGAACCCATTGATTCGGTATCAAAGGCAAGTTGGCTCCTCGTTACATTGGACCATTTCGCATTCTTGCCAAACGAGGAGAAGTTGCCTACCAATTGGAACTACCTCTGCATCTTTCCAGAGTCCATGATGTCTTCCATGTTTCTCACCAGCGTTGCTTCTCGGATCCTATCCGTGGAGTGGACCATGAAACGCTTGATCTCCAAGATAACCTCACCTATCGAGAATATCCCGTTCAGTATTCTTGATCAAGCCGAAGCGTACCACTCGACGTCGAATATCAAGTTTCTCAAGGTTCAATGGTCAAACCATTCCGAGCAAGAAGCAACTTGGGAAAGGGAGGATCGTCTTCGACTTGAGTATCCCACCTTTTTCACGACGGATCCTAAATCTCGGGACGAGATTCTTTTGAGTGGGGGTGAGTTGTCACATCCTAACTAGTCCATGCATTAGTGTGTTGCATCATGTTTAACTTTCATCAGAAATTTGAAATGGGGAAGACAGAACCCCCAGAACCCCTTTGAATCCAACTAGGGCTTACTAAAATTATTTTCAATGAACCTGAAATGCCCTTCTAAAATGTTCATCACCTTTGCTTTGGTCCTAAACCACTGTCAGAAGTGATGCACAGATTTCTAGGTCACTCTAAGGTCACTGGATTAAATCTCTAGCTATTTGAATTTGGGCATTTAAATTATATAAAATATTTCAAATGCTCAAATAATCCCAAACTAAAATGTTCCATGCTGGATATATTCCAACTAAGGACCAGGTGCAGTTTGGTGAATTTTGGAGTTGTCTAGGTATTTTTAGAAATGCAACAAATTTACGTAAAATAGAAAAAAACAGAAATGAAAAACTTTTACTGGCGCCACCCAGCAAGACCTGCTGCCCAGCCCAGCCACGCCAAATGAGCTGCTTGGCTTGGCCAGGCAGGCACGCAGGTGCTCGACGGCGAGCACAGCATGCATGCCACGCAACTGGCCGCCGCCTCGCCGCTTCCCTCGCCGAGCTGTCGACGCGGAACGCTCTCTCCCTCCCAAGCCCGCAGACACCTTACCTCCTCCCCAGCTCCTCCCCATCGCTCTCCCACGCCATGGCCGACGCCACCGCAGCCGCACCGTCGCCGTAGTCGCGCTCTCCGTCGTCCTTGCGCCATTCCGTCGTGTCTAGGAGCTCCGCCGCCCTCCTCTTCTTCGAGCTAGCCGAGCCCCGAAGGCTTCGCGTGGCCCGAGGCCTGCAGACCGACCTCGCCCGACTCCGCCATCGCCGGAGATCCCCTTCGACGTCACCGCCGCACCAGCTCGTCCCCGACCGCACCGTTTGCTTCCTCGAGATCGCCGTGAGCCCAGCTACCTCCCCCTCCTTCCCTTTTTTGCTCCCGAGCCTCGTAGCGACTGCACGAAGCTCACCCGCACGCTCCGCCCCGGAGCTCGTCGCCGATGTGCTTCCGGCCATCCACCGGTCACCCCACGGTGTCTAACGTGCTCACCGCATCGCGTAGAGTCTAACCCACTACTTCACGCACCTCGCCGTACCCCGTAGCCACGAGTTCGTCATCACCCGAACTCCGGCGACCTCCAAGGTCTTCGCCGCGCCGTTTCCGGCCACCCCGAGCCCAGCCAACGCCACCAAGAGTTGCGGCTTGCTCCCAGCCACACGTAGACGCCCTCCGCGGCTCATTTGGTTGCCGGAACGCTCAAAACCACTCTCGCCGCCGCGTCTGGCTCGCCGACGGCTAAATACCGGCGTAGTTGACCCTGACTTTGACCAGGGCGAGCCCTGGTTGACTCTCCTGAGTCTATGACAGGTGGGCCCCCCTGCTAATTAACTTAGTTAGTTTAAACTAATTCTAGTTAGTTAAATTAAGTGCTGACATGCGGGACCTACTGGTCAGTTTGTCCTGGACGTCCCCGTTGACCTCTGACGTCACCGTGACGCATCGCTGATGCAGTAAATGAATTACTGGAATTATTCTGTTATAGGAAATTCCAGAAAATAGTTCAAACTTCAAAAATTCATAGAAATTAATCTGTAACTCCAAATGCAAAGATTTATATATGAATAATGATCAGAAAAATCCATTCTATCCATTGGTAAAGGTTTCATGCATGACAGAACAAGTTAACCTTGCTGTTTAAGCAGATTAAGACAATGCACCTTTATGGCTATGTTAAATGAGCTAA
The DNA here is from genome assembly GCA_021605145.1 of Aegilops bicornis. Classification (NCBI taxonomy): domain Eukaryota; kingdom Viridiplantae; phylum Streptophyta; class Magnoliopsida; order Poales; family Poaceae; genus Aegilops; species Aegilops bicornis. The sequence continues at coordinate 389,853,045 of CM038675.1, read as the reverse complement.
CATTTGAATCTTTGATTCAAATGGGTTCATCCCTTTCTATTCTAGCTTGCATTAGGCCAACACACATTCATACTGCCATGTCATAGCATGCATCATATTGTTGCATATTGTCTTGTGTTGTTTATGTTCGGTGTGTCTTTCATGATAGGTTCTGCCTCCGAGGATAATCCCGAATATCCGTCTGAAGGGCAGTATCCTACCACCACTACATCAGGCAAGCAACCCATTGATCATTCCGATACAAACCCATGTTCTCGCTTACGCTCTTGTTTACTTGCATTAAGACAACGCGATCCAAACTGTTGTGTGCTGCGGTAGCTGAACCCACTTCCTTTACATGACCTGTCATTGCCACAGTAACTAGATGAAACCCACTAGTATGTGTAGGAGTTGGTTGAGCCATGATTGTGATTCCTACCATGCTATGCTTGCTATGCTTAGAGTTGTGTTAGGTCTGGCTCATCGGGATGATGAACTGGAGTGAAAGGTTGTGTCTGGTTCGAGAGTGAAAGTGTTGAACACGTTTTGGTAAAGGTATCGATGAGAGGCCATGTAGGAGTACTTGGTGGGTTGTTTCATTGAAGCCGTCCCTAAGAACTGAGATCTGTGTGTGTGATTTAAGACTTAGCTACTACCACGCATTGGGATCCTTAATTGACCCTCTCGACTTATTAATCACTCTTGTCCTCAGTCCGGGAGTTGCAAGTAGTTTCTGGTGTTTGTAGCATGCTGGGGGCCGCACGCAGCGCTGACCTTAGGGGTGGGTTGTGTTGCGGTGGGCACGTGGCCTGGCGTACCGATTCGCCCGTTCGGTGTCTCGGGAACCCTGCACACATCGTTCGGGGCCGTTAGTGGAAACCTCGCCCGGACTCCCTGCGGATGGAACCCGAATAGGCGATAAACCTGGACTAGGGACTCGTGTGTTTAGTCAGGTCGTGGCCGACACCCTCGCTGGGCTTCTGCTTGAAGGTTGCCGAGTACATGTCGTGTAGCGGCAATAAGTGGTGAGAGCGTGTGTGAAGAAGTACACCCTTGCAGGGTATAAAACTATTCGAATAGCGCGTCCATGATAAAGGACTACTTGGTCACCTATACGGTTCATAGACAAGTAAATGGATACTACTAAAAGCCTCAAGATAAGTGTGAGTATCATGGATGGCCCTCTCGTGGGTTGACGAGAGAGGATCCACGGTGGAGTATTGTGATGGTGATTAGTGGACTCGTGTGCGACAAATGCTTTTCAAGTTGTGTCACGTAGGATAGCTTAGCCAAGAGTCAAAGCTGGCTTGCTGCAAAAACTCCACTACCTTCTTGAGAATGTGCATGTATAATAGGATTCTGTTGTAAGACTTGCTGAGTACCTCCGTACTCATGTTTGCTTAATTAATGTTTTCAGACGACAACACCGCCCCCTCCGATGGGTTTTATGTAGACCTTGACATCGACGAGTGAACTAGCCACCCAGGTGGTGATCCAAGACTTGTGAAGGGCCACTGTAGATAGAAGGGCTTCAACAAGCTTTCTTTCTTCTTAGAGTCTGTACTCAGACTAGTTTGCTTCCGCATGTGCTTGTATGTTTGTATGACTTGAGTGTTGGGTCATGTGACCCCTATCTGTATGGATATGTTATGTATGGCTCCTCGAGCCTCTTAAATAAAGTACTTTGAGTTGTAGAGTTTTGTTGTGATGCCATGTTGTATGTACTCATATCGGGCATATTGCGTGTATGATTGAAATGCTTGGTATGAGTGGGATCCGACAAACTAGTTGTTTATCCTTGGCAGCCTCTCATATGGGGAAATGTAGTCTTGTGCTTCTGAGCGATAGTAGTCCGCTACTGACCCGGTTCACCGGAGTCCTGCTAGCCCGGCACTACTGCTTGGACACTTGATCGGCGGCATGTGTTTCACTTCGTTCCTATGTCTGTCCCTTTGGGGAAATGTCATGCGGTGATATTCGGAGTCCTGCCTAGCCTGCTACAGCCCGGGATACCGGGGTCCTATTAGCCCAGTGCTACAGCTCGAATTCATACGTTGATGACCGACATGCTCGATGTGATTCATGTATGCCTGTCCCCATGGGTTAGCGCCGCTTTGGGTTCACGACTAGCCATGTCGGCCCAGGTTCTTTGTCATATGGATGCTAGCGACACTATCATATACGTGAGCCAAAAGGCGCAAACGGTCCCGGGCCATGGTAAGGCGACACCCGTGGGAATACCGTGCGTGAGGCCGCAAAGTGATATGAGGTGTTACCGGCTAGGTTGATGTGACTTGGAATCGGGGTCCTGACAGCAATCGCCGGCAAGCCAAACAGATAAGTTCGATCTCTTGTCCATACGTGTTCTGTAAGCAAATACTTGTGCATAAGAAAACCTCACTGCCTTTTCAAACTTAGGTGCTCCCATCGCTTGACATGAACATTGCTTCGGTCAGGATAGTCGCAGTGGCCTTTGATGAAAAAAGATTGGTGGGGGGCTGGTCGCTCATCGCAATTTTTTCCTTGTAGGCTTAGTCCCCGGTAGCAAAATAGAGGGTACCGGCAGGCTAGCCTACCGGTGGAAAGTTATTTATTTAAAACACAGAGGCATTCCACCTCTGCATGGACATATACATGCACGAGTCCCCGTCATGGTTCATCTTTTTCATTAATATGCTGATCAAACGAGTACAAACCTTACATGACACTAACATGGATACAAGAGATTACATTATTCGAACTAAAATTTGGCAAGTGCCTACAGATTTAAGATTGAAAAAAGATAAGTGCCCCGTAATGCCCTTTCTTGTCCCTCTCCTCCTTGGCACGGCGGTAGAAGGCGAAGGGGGAAAAAGGAGTGCCTGGGCAGAAGCCCAGCCTGACCCCATCGGGCTCCCGGAGAGGCAGCCTGGCTAGGATGGGAGGACACCGGCGGACGCGTCGACGGAGAGCATGGTGGAGGCGGCCCGTCAACCGCCACCACTAGGGCCAGCGGGAAGCGACGGGGCTAACAGAGCTACAGCATGTGAGGAAGCCAGCCGGGGTCCAGCTGGAAGGCTGCTGGAGGAAGCCGGGAGGCATCATCCCCACCTCTGCATCCAACTCCCCGACAAACCACCTTGCCAGGAAGGAGATGCAGGTGTAGATGATGGTGCTGCCACCTGATGAAGATGGTGCGGGCGACACTCAGCAGGAGTCAGAGTTGTCACCCTCCCGGTCACTGCCATCGTCATCACCATCGCTGTCCTCCTCGTTGCTTTCGCTCGAGGAGGAGCTTTAGTCGTCGGTCGAGCTCTCCACGCACCACCCTAAGCGAGCTCCCGAGCGCCCAAAAATCTTGATGGAAAGCAGGCCACTCTCCATTAATTAAAACTGGAGAACGTGCCCCTCCGACAAGCTATGGGCTCGAGCAAAGGTCTTCCAGCCATGGCGGAGGTACATAACATGAGGAGCAGGGAAGTCAACATCTACCCACATGCCGCCATTCGCACAGCCCCTCATGTGCAGCCTTAGGGCGCGCGGTTGTTCGAGCTCCTTTGCCCGTGCAAATGGAGTAGGGAGGCGAAGATGGCCGCACGGAGGCTTGTACAGCCTGATGACGAAATCCTAGGGCTGGTCTCTGACGTGGCCTTTCATCGAAGGAGGAGCCTCCGGTGGGGGCACGGTCAGAGCGCCGCCCCATCCTCGTCCTCCTCGAGCATCGTGACAACCACGACCTCGCCCCCTCCCTCCTCCTCTCATGGCGGGTTCCACCACCATGTGGTCCGGAGGAGGAGGGATGCGCTATCGAGCAGAAGCCCTTGACGCCGCCGCTAGAGTACCACCGCGTCCTCGTCCCCTCGCCATGGCGAGCGAAGAAAGATTGAGGAGGGGGAGGAAGAAGTGTATGTAAGCAAAACACCACTCCTTCCCCCTTTTATAGAGGGACGGGGCAGGGGGCTGGCTTCTCGCTCAGGGAGCAGTCGCCCCGCTCCCCCAATGTGGCCTCCTTGCGCCTTCGGTGGCTCGGGGAATCAGAGCCGACCCTCTCCTCCAACCAACGACGGTTGGTTCTGCCATGGCACTCGCCCCCGCGCTCTTCGCATCCACCACCTACCCTACCCGATGCATGAAGTACATGTGGCAGGTGCGCATGAAGCAGGGAGCAAGTGGGATGGCAGTTTTCGCTCCGTGATCGTGGGACGTGGGCAATCCGCTACCATGATCTGAGTTTTTCTGTAACGTTGCACACGATGCACGGGAAAACCGGAAACTGGCCCGGGCTCAAGATTAATGAAGAAGCAAAGAATATCTCAAGGGGAGAGCCGCTTCCACGCCCCTACCCGTGCACTTATTAGGGCCTACCCCGACGACGCTCGACAGCACATTGGGGACATGCCCGGGAGCTTCTGTCGGTGCAACAAACCCTGGGTCTATTGCCCAGACCATGCACAGGCACAAGAACATGATTACAACACAAAGGCCAGAAAGAAGCACAAGGAATCAGTTCTTCAAAGGACCAATGTGCAGCACAAGAAGACCAAGACTAGCCCGAGAAGCAAGATATTACTAAGTGAAAAGCCTCTCTTGTTGGGCAGGTGAACCTGGCAATGACGAGGTCACCCCCGGAAGCAAGCCTCCAGGTCGCCCCGGCAGGCCTGCCGAGACCTACGAAAGTATAACCACATCACCACACCACCTCATCACGATGCACGTCGTCGGTGGGTGCGGTGTCAAGCTCCAAAGTGACTAAGTGGCTGCTATTCGCCACATGGAAGCCACTTCCTACAGGAAGTACCCCCAAGCAACATCCGTCCTGCGACGTGTCGAGCGAGCAGGTGCGAGGCTGGCAAAACAGCCCAGCAAGGCCTGCCGGGCAAGCTATGATCTTACGTTGAGCAACGCATTTACTGCGCTCTGTCAGCCTGCAGAGTTACGTATGATAGCACTGTTTGTTATCTAACCAGTGCATTATGACTGATTTCCACTGTGGTGACCCCTTTGTCTATAAAAGGAGGCCCAAGGCAACTGTAGAAAGGGTTAGCGAATCCACCCCTTCACACATTCATATGCGCGTAGCCCTTTTCGCCCTGAGGCAACCCTGCCGGGCAAAGCGTGTTGCGCTCACCACCATTTTTCCACCATCAATCCACCAAAGTAGGAGTAGGGTTTTACGCCTCGCGGCAGCTTGAACCTGGGTAAAGACTGCCTGTGTGATCTCTGCCGTGCTGTTCAACGCCCCTCTGCTCTTTGTGCGACGTACCATCCCCCCGCTGAACCGGCAAGGGACTCTTGGTGACATAAGTGCCCGTGGTTTCCCACGACACCACTGGCTGCTCTGGGGCGGACGATGACATGGCCTGTATGGCACAAAGTCGGGCCGGCTGATCATAGGTTGATGCATCAGCCGTCAAATTACGAGTATTAGGTTCTTTGGGGGAAGCACGCGAGAGCTGCTGTGGCAAGGAGAGCATCACCGGTTGAGGGGCGACATTGGTTGCTCTTGGCGGGGCTTCAGGGATCTCATCCATGAACCCTATTTCCTTTTGTGGCCACTGGATGTGATGTAACAATGTTTCTCCCAAGGTTCTTTGCTCATCAAAGTCTCCTAGGACATTTTCAGGGCAAATTCATTGAATCTAGGCTTTACTTCAGTCACATAGCACTTCACACAGCTTGGCTTCAATGGCACATTGTCCAACAAGAGGCCCTCTTCCAAGAAGGGTGGGCAAACCCAGGCTCTTACACAATTTAATGTACCTTCATAATGTGTAAGCACGCCCTTCAGTCTGTCTTTCGTTCCAGATAGATTAGACATAGCATCATCATGAGTAGCTGCAGTGATGCGGAGCATCCCTCATCTATCCCCATGGACTCTAGTACGGCTACACAAGCTCCCAAAGGACCCATGACAAGAGATAGAGCACGTGCTATGGAAACCGAGGTGAACTCCTTCCTACTTGACATGCATAAGGACACGAGTGAAACTTGGTTGCTACCTCACCAAAATGCACTATGTATCATTAGGTACAAAGAGGAACACCACCAAGGAGAAGGAGAAGCACCCCAAGTCCATCAGATCCAAGGAGAAGGGCACGGAGGCCAGCAGTTGGAAGAAGAAGAACTGCCCATGCGACCCCGTGCCCACGGGCTCTTCAGACCCCCGTGCGCACGGGCCACCCAGAAAGTCTCTGGATACTCCGTGTGCACGGGCCCAGAAGACCTCCATGCACACGGGACCCCTCGCTGTGATGCTGCTAGCCCGTGCGCAGGGGCGTGTACCGTGCCCACGGGCCCCCGTGCGCACGGGTCCAACTTATCCCATGCTCACGGGCTCATCAGGATGGATGGTTGTGATCCCCTGTAGGGCCTCCACTTCACCCACCTCGTCCCCAAACCTATATAACCCGTATCTAGGTCATTTGTTTGGGTTAGCAAAGTATATATGAGATATTTGTGAGCTTTGCTCCTTCTACCTTCCGTCTTGTGGATCAAGACCCCTTTTGGGAAGAATCCTTGTGGATTTCAAGACCTCCACATGGATGTTTTATAGTTGCTTGTTGATATGCTTGAGTATTTAAGTTATCATGTCAAAACTAGACTATTGCTTTGAACCATATAAAATTCCAAATGTCCATGCTACAAAGAAAAGAATATGAGTTGACATGTTAGGCAACATTCCATCAAAAAATTTGTTTTTATCATTTACCTACTCAAGGATGAGTAGGAATTAAGCTTGGGGATGCTGATACATCTCCAACGTATCTATAATTTTGACTGTTGCATGTTCTTATATTATCATTATTGGATGTTTTATAGTCATTTTATATCATTTTTTGGTACTAGCCTATTGACATAGTGCCAAGTGCCAGTTGCTATTTTTTTGCATGTTTTTACATCGCAGGAAATCAATACCAAACGGAGTCCAAACGCGGCGAAACTTTTTGTGGATTTTTTATGGACCAGAAGACATCCAGTGGGTCGGAGAAGCACCTGGGGGGGGGGGTCCTCCGAGGGGAGCACAACCCACCAGGGCGCGCCCTGGTGGGTTGAGCCCACCTCGGGGGCCTCCCGAACCGCCTCTTTGCTATATAAATACCCCAATATTCCAGAAACCCTAGGGGAGTCAACGAAAATCAATTATAGCCGCCACAAGTTCCAGAACCACCAGATCCAATCTGGACACCATCGCGGAGGGGTACATCATGTCCATTGGTGCCTCTTCGATGATGCGTGAGTAGTTCTTTGTAGACCGACGGGTCCGTAGTTAGTAGCTAGATGGCTTCCTCTCTCTCGTTTCATTCTCAATACAATGGTCTCTTGGAGATCCATATGATGTAACTCTTTTTGCGGTGTGTTTGTTGGGATCCGATGAACTTTGAGTTTATGATCAGATCTATCTTTTTATCCTTGAAAGTTATTTGAGTCTTCTTTGATCTCTTATACGCATTGCTTATAGCCTCGTATTTCTTATCCGATATTTGTTTTTTGGCCAACTTGATCTATTTATCTTGCAAGATGGGTTCGATCTTACGGTGCTTGATCCCAGTGATAGAAGGGGAACCGACACGTATGTATCATTTATATTAAGAATAACAAGATTGGGTCTATTTCTACATAAATAGATCTTGTCTACATCATGCCATCGTTCTTATTGCATTACTCCGTTTCTCCATGAACTTAATACACTAGATGCATGCTGGATAGCGGTCGATGTGTGGAGTAATAGTAGTAGATGCAGGCAGGAGTCGGTCTACCAATCTTGGACGTGATGCCTATATAATGATCATTCCCTGGATATCATGATGATTATTTGAAGTTTTATCAATTGCCCAATAGTAATTCGTTTACCCACCGTTTGCTATTTTTTTCTCGAGAGAAGCCACTAGTGAAATCTACGGCCCCCAGGTCTCTTCCTTATTATATTTGCCTTCGCGATCTATTTTCCTTTGCTTTTATTTTCAGATCTATTAAACCAAAAGTAAAAAATACCTTGCTGCAATTTATTTTATCTCGCGTTCCCGCGAGATCTATCTATCAACTTATTACAACTTTCTCATGTCCGTTTGCCAATTTCTGGTGCCGTTGCCCGAAAGGGATTGGCAACCCCTTTAATACGTCGAGTTGTGAGTATTTGTTATTTGTGTGCAGGTGCTGTTTACATAGTGTTGCTTGGTTCTCCTACTGGTTCGATAACATTGGTCTCATCACTAAGAGAAATACCTACCGTCGCTGTGCTGCATCATCCCTTCCTCTTTGGGGAAATACAGACGTAGTTCTAGCAGACATCAAAAGGAATTTCTGGAGCCGTTTCCGGGGAGACATCATCAACATCTACCAGGTTCCTAATCACAAATCTCATCTCCTTGCAATTACATTATTTGCCATTTGCCTCTCGTTTCCTCTCCCCCACTTCACAAAATTTTTCTGTTCTATTCGCCCTCTTTTTCGTTCGTCGTTTTCTTGCCGGATCTGTTTTTGAGTGCAATCTTGTTGCGTAGTCATAATGACTCAAGAGAACACCAAGTTGTGTGATTTCTCAAATACCAACAACAATGATTTTATTGGCACTCCGATTACTCCCGCCACTAGTGTGGAATCTTGTGATATTAATACTGCTTTGCTGAATCTTGTTATGAAATATCAATTTTCCGGCACTCCTAATGAGGATACCGCATCCCGTCTTAATACATTCGTGGAACTACATGATATGCAAAAGAAAAAATATGTGTACAATGATGTTGTGAAAATGAAATTATTTCTGTTTTGTTTGCGAGATCATGCAAAAATTTGGTTTTCTTCTTTCCCTGGCAATAGTAATGATTCTTGGAATAACTGCAAAGATGCTTTTATTACTAAGTATTTTCCGCCTGAAAAATTATTTCCCTTAGAACCCAAATCATGAATTTCAAGAAACATGAACATGAGCATGTTGCACAATCTTGGGAAAGGATGAAAATGATGCTAAGGAATTTCCCAACTCATGGGTTTAATCTTTGGATGATCATACAAAAATTTTATGCGGGGTTGAATTTTGTTTTTCGTAATCTTTTAGATTCCGCTGCGGGTGGTACTTTTATAAAAATTACTTTGGGTGAAGCAACCAAATTGCTTGATAATATCATGGCAAATTATTCACAATGGCATACCGAAAGAGCTCCTACTAGTAAAAAAGTTAATTCAGTTGAAGAAATTTCTTCTTTGAGTGAAAAAGTTGATGCTCTTATGAAATTAGTTGCTAGTAAAAGTACTCCTATTGATTTCAATGATATGCCTTTGTCTACTTTGATTGAGAAAAATAGTGATGCCGTATATGTGAATTTTATCTCACGAAACAATTTCAAGAACAATGCTTATAGAGGTAATTTTAATCCTAGGCATTTTCCTAGTAATTCCTCTAATAATTATGGTAATTCCTATGGAAATCCTTATTATAATAATAATCAGAACACCTCTGATCTTGAGAATAATATTAAAGAATTTATCAATACTCAAAAAGTTTTCAACACTACAATGGAAGAAAAGTTGAATAAGATTTATCATTTGTGTAGAAGTGCTGATAGAATTTCTCATGATGTAGAAAATCTCAAGATGAAAATTTTTGTGCCTAAAGTTGAGGCATCAATTAAAGCTCTTTATGTTTCCATGGATGAAAGTAAGAAAAGAATTGCTATGCTTAGAGCTAGAAGTGAATTTTTAGAAAAAGCATTTTATAGTGATTGCTTTCATAAAAATGATGAAGATCTTAAAATGATTGGTGTTTCTTCTATTGATTCCTCATTTAGTAAATTTAAGATTGATGACAAAGGGACTGGAGAAGAGCCAACTTTAGCTAGAAGGCGTCCCGAGAATTCGGAGGGTGAAAATCTTTTTGAGAAAATTGATAAAAGTGGGTTTGAAGAGGTCAAAACTTTAACTAGTGATGTGCCCACTCTTTTGGATTACAAAGACTTTAATTATTATAGTTGCTCTTTGATTGATTGTATTTCCTTGTTGCAATCCATGGTAAATTCACCCCATGCCTATGAACAAAATAAAGCTTTTACTAAACATATTGTTGATGCTATGATGAAAGCTTTAGAAGAAAAGTTGGAATTAGAAGTTTCAATTCCTAGAAAATTACATGTTGAGAGGGAACCTACTATCAAAGTCAAGATTAAAAATTATGAGTGTTTTGCTTTATGTGACTTGGGTGCTAGTGTTTCTACAATTCCAAAATCTTTGTGTGGTGTGCTTGGTCTTACCGATATTGAAGAATGTTCTTCAAATTTGCACTTGGCGGATTCTACTATTAAAAAGCCTATGGGAAGAATTAATGATGTTCTTATTCTTGCAAATAGGAATTATGTGCCCATAGATTTTATTGTTCTTGATATTTATTGCGATCCGTCTTGTCCAATTATTTTTGGTAGACCATTTTTACGCACTATTGGTGTCGTGATTTATATGAAATAAGGCAATATTAAGTTTCAGTTTTCACAAAGGAAGGGTATGGAACACTTCCCTATAACAAGAATTAAGCCACTAGATGAATCAATCATGAGGGAATCTTATGGATCTAGAAATAAAGATGACAAAGCTTAGATCCTTGCTTTATGCCTAACTAGGGGCGTAAAACAATAGCGCTTGTTGGGAGGCAACCTAATGAATAAAATTTATTTTTGTCTTTTGCTTTCTGTTCTCGAGTGTTTGCACAATTATGCTACTGTTATGATTGTGTTTTTTGTGTTTTAATTAGTGTTTGTTCCATTCAAAGCTTTTAGGATCTTCTTGGGTGATAGTTGATTTGATCTTGCTGAAAAACAGAAACTTTTGTGCTCACAAAAATAATTCTTATTTTTAACAGAAGCATGATAAAATACCAATTCTTTTTGCAGAACATTAATATACAAATTTCTCAGGTCTTCCTAATGTTTCAGAATTTTTGGAGTTGCAGAAGTATTACTCCGTTTTTCCATGAACTTAATACACTAGATGCATGCTGGATAACGGTCGATGTGTGGAGTAATAGTAGTAGATGCAGGTAGGATTCGGTCTACTAATCTTGGACGTGATGCCTGTATAATGATTATTGCCTGGATATCGTCATGATTACTTGAAGTTTTATCAATTTCCCAACAGTAATTCGTTTACCCACCGTTTGCTATTTTTCTCGAGAGAAGCCACTAGTGAGATCTACGGCCTCCGGGTCTCTTCCTTATTATATTGCCTTCGCGATCTATTTTCCTTTGCTCTTTGTCATTGTTCTGGGAACGGGGGTACCCATACTTGCCTGCCTGTGGCCCACGGTGTGGATCCATCGACGGCCTGGTACAGCCCAGCTTCAGCGTCAACAACTCAAGACCCTCGCGAGGGGCCAAGCCTCGTGAGGCAGACGACGCCAATACCTCCAGAAGGAGAGGCCTCCTCAGGCCGGCTCCTGAGGAGCGGAGATTTCTATGCTAGCCCTCACCTCGTGTGGTTTGGATGACGCGAGCAATGATGACCAAGGCCAGGCGGGCGCCAGCAGGCGCAGTACAACAATTTCCTCCTTGGTGCTAAAGAGGCAAGCGCAGACGTGGAGTCCCGAGGAATCAGCCAAAGGTTTCCATTTCCATTCAACAAGACCACGATCACCAGGACGGAGGTCATCACCGAGCACACCACGGCGTCATGACCAGAGGCTTTGCAGGCAAAGACTACCTTTTGACAGGATAGGATGTACTAGTTGTTTCCCTTTGAATTTGGCCGTTGTGGGATCCGTTCCCACCTCCATTTTGGGGGAAGAGGACCAAAGCCACTATAAATAGGTCCTAGCCACCACCGTGGGAAGAGGAGGATTCATCTACTCACCAGCTCACCCAAACACAAGTACACACCTCCTGGGGTTGTTCTCCGACTATACTAGTTCATCCTCAGCCCACCTCGATGCCAATCCACCACAAAGCAGGAGTAGGGTTTTACACCGCAAGGTGGCCCGAACCTGGGTAAACTGCCCTGTTCCCTTTCCTTCCAGTTCATCGAGTGAGGCTGTGGGATCGACGGGTAGGCAGACTTGGGAGGTTGAGTTCTTCGCACGCACCCCAGAGTTCGAATCTATGCAGGGTCTGCGGAGCCTGGAATCCGACATTTGGCGCGCCAGGTAGGGGTGCGTCAGAGCCTCTCTTCCTATAATCGATTCGTCACCGTTCCGCCGTCCACATGGCTGATGCTCGTCAAGTTCGTGCTGAGCACCGGGCCGTCCTCGCCGCCCGCGTCGCCCAGATGGCGCCCACAGGCGACGGTGCTCCCTGCCGTTCCCCATCGCCCGCGGAAAATGCTGCCATCGGCCCCGCGGCCCATGAGCAGCAGGCTTCGTTGATGCAGCCTTCTGTGCGGCGTGATGGGCGCACGACCACTTCGTTACTGACTCCGGCGGCTGCTTCGTCTTCTCACGCTCGTCGCGGGCCGGCGAACGCGTAGGCTGCGTTGCTCGTGGCATGCGAGCTCCTGCGCTATCGCTCGGCCGATGACCTTTATGAGGACCGGCTGGACCCCATCGGCGATCTCGTCAGCACCGCCGGAGAGGCCCCTGCACCGTCCCGTTCACTACCTCCCCTGTGTCCTCTCGCGGGCGACGTGGCCCACGGCGCGCCTCCTCCACCTCCCAGGCAAGACTTCGTCCCCGAGCCAAGGCGTGAGGCTCCACGATGCAACCTGTCACGTAGGGCGCCGACACGTGACGAAGAAAGCTGCCAAGTGGTGCAGCGGCCGCAAGGAGATGCGCGTGCGCTCCCAGCACTGCCACACCAAGACCGCGTGCTTCCCGAGGTGGTGGTGCACGAGCGCCAAGATGAGGCTTCATGTCCACGGCGGGTTCCTTTGACCACGGCGGGATGCCGTGCGTTTTCTCTAGAGTTGTGCGGCGTCGTCTGGACAGGGAAGTTCAAGCCCGACCTACCTCCGCGCTACAACGGCACCCCCGACCCTGCCGAGTTCCTCCAGCTCTATGAGCTGAGCATCGAGGTGGGCAACATTGATGAGAAGGTCATGGTGAACTGGTTTCCCATGGCCCTCAAAGATTTCCCGCGCTCGTGGCTCCTAAACCTCCCCGTGGGATCTATCTCCTCCTTGGACGAGATGCGAGAGCGTTTCGTCGCCAACTTCCAGGGCACTCGGGATCGCTCGCTGGCTGCGGGTGACCTGCGGTGCATCAAGCAGCAACCAGGAGAGACCTTGTACAAATACATCTAGCACTTCAACAGCGTTCGCCTCAAGGTTCCCAAGGTGTCGGACGAGGCCATCATTTCGGTGTTCACTAATGGCGTCCGGGACATCAAGATGAAGGAAGAACTCGCCTTACACGAGGATCTGTGCACGGCTCTGGATATGTTCAACATGGCGAACAGGTGTGCGAGGGCTGTGGAAGGTCGCCTCTCCCTTCTGGAGCTTCCGGAGGCTGACCCAGAAGATAAGAAAGCCAAGGCCAAGGATGTGAAGCGCAAGAGCCTTGCCGTGCTTGCGGCCGAACCTGACATGAAGCATGGCTGCGACCACCCAGAGTCATCCAAGAGCAACCGCCAATTCTGCATCTTCCACAATGTGCACAACCACAACACCAATGACTGCCAAGAGCTCAGGGCCATCCGCGATGGGCACCTTGGTCTCCGCCCTGAGCGCAACAACCGAGGCTATGACCGTGGAGGAGGCCGAGGCGGAGAACGCTGGGACAGCCGCGACCCTCGCCAGGATTGGCGCGATCAGCCTCGTGAGGACCGCTGGCAGGGCCAGCCTCGCGAGGGCCCTTGGAGAGATCAGCCTCGCGGGGACCGTCCTCAAGGCAACACTGGCCTTCCTCCGCTGCTGCCACCGCCAAGAAGGAATGATGACCACCACCAAGATGATGGGGCCGGGGGCTTCCAAGAGCCTCGTGCCATCACTTGCATCCTAGGCGGAGCTCAGGCCCCTGACTTCCATCCCATCTTCAAGCAATTCGCTCGCGAGGTGAACGCGACCCTCCCCAAGTCCGAGGTGACACGTCCGCTCAGGTGGTCCAAGTACGCCATCACCTTCGACTCTTCTGACCAACTCAAGTATGCGGCCACTGCCGGCACCCTCCCGATGATCTGCTCTCCTACCATCAGCAACGTCCTCATCACAAATACACTCATCGATGGTGCCGCGGGGCTCAATGTTCTATCCGTCGAGACGTTCGACAGGCTCCAGGTGCCGTACGACCAGCTTCAGCCTACCAATCCTTTCTTAGAAGTGACCGAAGGCTCCACCACCCCAATAGGGCAGATCCACCTCCCTATCACCTTCGGCAAGCGCGACAACTACCGCACTAATCTCATCGACTCCGATGTTGCCCACATTCGCCTCCCGTATAATGCCATCCTTGGGTATCCAGACCTGGCTAAGTTCATGGCTGCGACTCATCATGGCAATGTCGTCAAGATGCCAAGGAGCTGCGGCATCATCACGGTCTCCTGCGATGAAAAGGACGCGGTGTGCTCTCTCGAGCGCGCCTACCAGGCTGTGGCGGTCGAGAACCCAGATGATGAGGGTGCCGTCTATCCTCCTGAGGCCGTCCCCAAGAAGAAGAAGCAGCTGCTCCACCAAGGACCTCAGGAGGATGGGGCGGCCGGTGGACCTGCCTCAGGACCTGTGCCCACTCAAGGGGCGCCTTCCCCTCTCGCATAGGAAGGCGCGCCCGGTGCCCCTCTCAGGCTGGTGGGCTCGGGGGATCTCCCCTGGAGGGCCTCAGACCTGGCCAACGTCACGAGGGAGGCGCTCAGACACTATGTGGAGGCGTGCTTCAGCGTGCACTTCCACGAAGAGAGCGCATGGGCGAGGCGCCCAACGCTCAGGAGTTCATCACCAAGGCAACCAAGGAGCTTTAGGAGGCAAGAGCTATGTGAGGTAAGCATCGCCCCGCACCACCCAGTGCAGCTCCCTGCTCCGGCAAGGACAGCGAGCTGCGCGCCTGCGTCAACATCCCAAGGCTCAATTGGGCAGCGTCTCAGGAGCTCTTCTAGCCGTCCCACATTGGCTGGTGCGAGCCCCCCCCCCTCACAGCTTTGTTCACATGCCTTTCCGTTTGCTGAATAGTGCTGCCATGCACCAGCGCCACACGGGATGTTCTGGCAGCTCATGAGACCAGGCACCAGGCGATCCTATCGGAAGTGGTGATGGATCCTCGCGAGCCCCCCGGGCCTCCAAAGCCTTGCGAGGTTCAGGACCTGGGCGACTCATGAGGAGCGACTTCTGTAGCACACATCTTCAGCTACTTCAACACTTCTTCAGCAACGGTGCTAGGTGACACTTTTTGGTTTGTTCAGTTGGGGGCACCCCTCGGGCTGTGTCGTGGGAAACCACGGCCACATACGGGATGAAGGGCCGCTTGCTAGTTCGGCAGGGGGGATGTCGTGTTGCACAAAGAGCAGAAGAACGTGGGGGCAGCGCGACAACGATCACACAAGCAATTTTAGCCAGGTTCGGGCCGCCGTGAGGTGTAAAACCCTACTCTTGCTTTGGTGGATTGATGGTGGAAGAATGGTGGTGGAGCGTAGTACACTTGCCCGGCAGGGGCGGCAGGGGCTACGCGCATATGGGTGTGTGTGTGTGTTGTCCAACCTTCTAACCATTTCTATGGTTTCCATGGGCCTCCCTTTATAGATTAACGGGTTACCACAATGGCAAAGTAGTCATTATGCACTGATAAGATAGCAAACAGTGTTATCATACCTAACTCTTCAGGCTGACAGGGTGCATTAAATGCACTGCTTAACGTCATGTCACTGGTTGCCCGTCAAGCCTTGCCGGCTGTCTCACCACCTCCACGCCTGCTTGCTTGACACGTCACAGGACGGGTGTCATCTGTAGACATTCCCTATAGAAAGAGGCTGCCATGTGGCAAATGGCTGTCACTTAGTCACTTCGTGGTTTGACACTGCACTTGTTGATGGCGTGGGCATGGCAGAGTGGTTGGGTGAGGTGATTTTGCCTCCGTGAGTCCCGGCAGGCCTTGCCGGGACGTCTTCTTCCGAGGGTGACCCTGTCCTTGTCGAGCTCGTCTGCCCGGCAAGGGAGGCTTTTCTCCTGGTGGTATCTTGCTTCTCTGACTTGACCTTGGTCCTCTTGATTCGCAAGTTGGTCGTTTGATGATCTCAGTCTCTCGTACTCTAGCACGGCCTGGTGTTGTACTCTTGTTCCCATGCCTGTGCACAGTCTGGGCAATAGACCCAGGGTTTGTTGCACCGACAGAAGCCCCCGGGCCTGCCCTGATCACGCTGCTGAGCGTCGTCGGGGTAGGCCCTAATAAGTGCACAGGCAGGGGTGCTGAAGAGGCTGGCCTCTTGGAGTCTTCTTTGCTTCTTCATTAATCTCGAGCTTCGGTCAATTTCTGGGTTCCCCGTGCGTCATGTGCAACATTGTGGAGAAACTTTGATCATGGCCCGCTGATCGCCCAAGTTCCACGATCACGGGGCAGAAACTGCCATCCCACTTGCCCTCCACTCCGCACGCAACTGCCATGTGTTCTGCATGCATTGGGCGTGGTAGGTTGTGGATGTGGAGGGCGCGGGGAGGAGTGCCATGGCCGAACACCGAGCGCCGATGGTTGGATCAGAGGGTCGGCCTTGATTCTTAGAGCCACATAAGGCACGGAGAGGCCGTATTGGAGGAGCGGGGTAGCCATTTTTTGTGTGAGAAGCCGGCCCCTGCCTCATCTTCCTATAAAAAGGGGGCTGGGCCAGTGCTTTTCTGCACATCCTTCCTCCTCTCCCCTACTGCAACTCTTCCCTTCTAGTCATGGTGAGAGGGCGAGGGCGCGGTGGTGTCCCAGCAGCGATGAAGAGAGTTTCTTCGCGATAGCGCATCCCTCCACCTTCGGATCCTGCGGTGGCGGAGCCCACTTGAAGAGGAGGGAGGGGCGAGGTCGAGGTCGCCGTGGCGCCCGGGGAAGAGGAGGGCGGGCTGGTGCCTTGGTTGCACCCCCACCGGCATCCCCTCCCCCAATGGAACGCCAGGTCGGGGACCAACCTCGAGAGTTCATCATCAGGCTGTACAAATCCCTGTGCAATCATCTTCGCCTTCCCATTCCCTTTGCGCGGGAGATGGAGCTTGAACAACCACGAGCTCTGAGGTTGCACATGAGGGGTTGTGGGAATGGTGGCATGTGGGTTGATTTCGACTTCCCTGCCCCTCACGTGATGTACCTCCGCGCGGTTGGAAGACTTTGGCCCGTGCCCACAGCTTTTCGGAGGAGCACGTCCTCTAGTTCAAATTAATGGAGAGCGGCCTGCTCTCCGTCAAGATCTTCAGGGTGCTGTGCTGAGAGCTCAACCGACGACGAAAGCTCCTCCTCGAGTGAAAGCGATGAGGAGGACACTGACAGTGATGACGACGGTAGCAGGTCAGGCGGCAGCACCATCATCTGCATCCGCATCTCCTTCCTGGCAATGTGATTTGCCGGGGAGTTGGATGCGGAGGTGGGGATGGTGCTCCCTGGCTCCTCCAGCAGTCCATGAGCTGGACCTCGGCAGGCTTCCTCTCGGGCTGCTTCTTCGTTAGCCCTGTCGTGTGCTGCTAGCCCTGGTGGCGGTGGTCGACGGGTCGCCTCCGCCGTGCTCTCCATCAACGCACTTCCCGGTGCTCTCATGCTCCCACCGAACTACCTCTCCTGGAGCCCAAGGGGGCAGGCTGGCTTACGCCCAGGCGCTCCTTTTGCCCTCCTCGCCTTCGATGGTCGTGCCTAGGAGGAGAGGGGCAAGAAATGGCATTACGGGGCACTTATCTTTTTTCAATCTTAAACTTGTAGGCATTTGCCAAATTTTAGTTCAAATAATGTAATCTCTTGAGTTCATGTTTGTGTTCTGTAATGCTTGCGCTTGTATTACCAGCATATTAATAAAAAATATGAACCTTGCCGGGAACCCGTGCACATATATGTCCATGCAGAGGTAAAATGCCTCTTTGTTTTAAACAAACGAGTTTTCCCCGGCAGGCTATCCTGCCAGTACCCTTTTGATTTTGTTGCCGGGGACTTGAGCCTTCTAGGAAAAAAATAAAGGGACCATCTCCCAGCCAACTCTTCTCCATCAAAGGCCACTACGACCACCCTGGCCGAAGCAACATTCGAGCCAGGGTGGGAGCACCTAAGTTTCGAAGAGTGGTGAGGTTTTCTTCTGCACAAGTTTCAGCTTACAGAACACTTATGGACAAGAGGTAGGACTTACCAGTTTGGCTTGCCTGGGATCGCAGTGCCGGGCTATCTTCTCAACTCCTTGTTGAAGCCAAGTTCACTGTAGGAACCTGCGGCTTCATGCAGATGAGAATGAATGCAGGATGCGATCCTATCTATATGCATATGCAAATGCTCATGAAATGCTTATGCAGTGATCTTGGAATGCTTATGCATGCATGCAACTTTGTCGGGGCCCCCCAGCGCTTCGTTTATTTCTCTCTTGCTCAGGGTCATCACCCTGGCTTTGTACAAGGGGTTACATGCAACTGAGGTAAGGCCTGTACAAAAGGGTGGCTGCCGGGTAGGGCCCGACAGTCGTGCCTTACAGGTAGAACTTGCGGAGATGCTCAATATTCCATGAGTTTTGCAATTGAATGCCATCTCTGGCCTCCAGACGAACTGCGCCAGGTCTGGTGACTCGTACTACCCGGTAAGGGCCTTCCCACTTCGGTGTCAACTTGTTTGTACCCTTGATGGACTGAACACGCCAAAGGACAAGGTCGCCTTCTTCAAAACATCGGGCATGAACCCTACGGCTATGATAGAGTGCACCACGCGTAGCAGCCCGGAGACGATTCTCCTTGAGTAGCACAGCGTCGTCACGTCGGTGCTGATCTTGTGCTACTTCATCGTAGGCAAGCGAGGCGACCCGTAAATGAGTTCCGTGGGGATAACTACTTCTGCCCCATAGACTAGGGAGAAGGGAGTCTGCCCTGTAGCTCGATTTGGTGTCGTTCTGAAGGACCAGAGAACTACCGGCAGCTCATCGATCCACCGCCTGCCGTGCTTCCGCAGCGTATCAAAGGTTCTTGTCTTGAGTCCTTGCAGCACTTCAGCGTTCTCCCTTTCAGCTTGCCCATTGCTCCTTGAATGTGCAACAGAGGCAAATGAGATCTTGCATCCGAGGGCATGAACATATTGCATGAAGGCACGACTCATGAACTATGTGCCGTTGTCGTTATTGATCCTTGTCAAGACTCCAAAACGACACAACAATTCTTTCAAGAACTTGATAGCTGACTGAGTAGTCACCTTTATCACGACAGTCACTTTTGGCCACTTTGTAAACTTGTCGATAGCAACGAACAAGAATTCACAGCCCATGATTGCTCGGTGGAAAGGGCCAAGGATATCGATTCCCAGACTGAAAATGGCCATGATAGAGGGATTGTCCAAAGAGCTTGGGCAGGCAGGTGGATGTTCTTGGAATGGAACTGGTAGGCTTCACATTTGGTGACTAGCTCGACCGCATCTTGGAGCGTTGTGAGCCATAGAATCCTTGCCAGATGCTTTCCTAACTAATGCCCTCGATCCAATGTGGGAGCCGCACATGCCTTTGTGTATTTCAGCCAGTAGTTCCTTTCCTTCTCCCGGCAGATGCACTTCAATTTCATTCCGTTGGGCCTCCTTCTTTATAGAGTGTCATCGACAAACTGATAAATACTTGCCCTCCGGACTACTCTATCAGCTTCATCTTGGTCGCCGGGAAGCTCTCCGGTTTGGAGGAAGTGGACTATGTGCCTTACCCAAGTTGGAGCCTGGGGCTTGGCAACGAGGACTAATGGCACCTCCTCTACTGCAGGGGCACATTCCTCATTCGCAGGGACCATGGGCCCGGCTTGAGGGTGTGGCTCGGTAGATGGTGAGGAGTTGTTTCCGGCAGGGTCTCTGCCAGGAGCGTACTGCTCTACTGGGAGAGGCTTACCGGAGTCCAACTTTCTCCTTTTCTGGGCCATTGTTGCTGGGGATACGGAGGGTTGAGTAAGATGGAGAACAAAAGTCCCTAGTTCCACAGGAATCTTCTATGCAACACACTTTGACAGATGATCAGCTATGCTGTTTTCCGCACGGGGTACGTGCTCAGTTGGCAATCCGTCAAATTGTTCCTCCAATCTTATCACTTCCTCAACATATGCCTCCATTAATGGGCTTTGGTAATCCTTGTTGACTTGTCTCACCACAAGTCGTGAATGTCCCCGAATGATCAGCTTCTTAATTCCCAATTCTGCGGCAATCCTGAGCCCGGCAAGGAGCCCTTCATACTGTGTTGTATTGTTGGTTGCCTCTTCCCGGGCAAAATTCATCTGGACAGTGTACTTCAAGTGCTCCATAGAGGGGGAGACAAGAAGCACGCTAGCCCCTACACCTTGTAGGGAAAAGGAACCATCGGAATACATAATCCATTCTTGGGGTGATTCCTTGCCGGGGATAAATGTCTCTAGTACCTCCTCATCAGGGGTTGGCATCCATTCTGCAATAAACTCTGCCAATGCCCTGCTCTGGATAGTTGATATGCTCTCAAACTTCAAACCAGAACTCGGTAACTGCAAAGCCCATACCACTATTCTACCGGTAGCCTCAAGGTATCGGAGTATCCTTTGCAACGGGAAATGAGTGACAACCGTAATCTCATGAGATTGGAAGTAGTGGTGCAGTTTCCTTGAGGCTATGATGAGACCAAAGATCAACTTTTGCACGCTAGAGTACCCCGATCTAGCCCCTATAACAAGGAGTTGACGAAGTACACTGGGCGCTGCACCACTTTCTTCTTTGCGGTGTCCTTGGGGTTGCTCTCGCTGTCGTGCTCATTGCTTTCTTGATCCTTCTCTGGCTCTGCCGGTCCTTGCTCACTCCCTGCCTCATCCACTTCCTGTTGCGCCACCAAGGCTGCACTAACCACTTGGTTGGTTGCCGCTAAGTATAGTAGCAACGGCTCTTGTGGTTTGGGGGCAACCAGGGTAGGCATCGAGGACTAGTAGGTCTTCAACTCTTGCAAAGCTGCATATGCTTCTGGAGTCCACTTCATGGGCCCTGCCTTCTTCAAAAGTTTGAAGAACGGAAGGGCCCGCTCATCAGACTTGGAAATGAATCTACTTAACGCGGCAACGCATCCTGTCAGGCGCCTCACATCCTTAACTGTCCTTGGCGCCTGGATCTGCTCGATAGCTTTAATCTTGTCAAGATTGGCTTCGATCGCCCAATGGGACACAAAGAACCCAAGAAGCTTGCCAGAGGGAACGCTGAGGGAGTTCTGGATTAGGGGGTCTCCGGACAGCTGGACTATATCCTTTGGCCAGACTGTTGGACTATGAAGATACAAGATTGAAGACTTCGTCCCGTGTCCGGATGGGACTTTCCTTGGCGTGGAAGGCAAGCTTGGCAATACAGATATGTAGATATCCTCCCTTGTAACCGACTCTGTGTAACCCTAGCCCCTCCGGTGTCTATATAAGCCGGAGGGTTTAGTCCGTAAGACAAAAACAATCATACCATAGGCTAGCTTCTAGGGTTTAGCCTCTACGATCTCGTGGTAGATCAACTCTTGTAATACTCATATAATCAAGATCAATCAAGCAGGAACTAGGGTATTACCTCCATCGAGAGGGCCCGAACCTGGGTAAACATCGTGTCCCCCGCCTCCTGTTACCATCCGCCTTACACGCATAGTTCGGGACCCCCTACCCGAGATCCGCTGGTTTTGACACCGACATTGGTGCTTTCATTGAGAGTTCCACTGTGCCGTCACCATAAGGCTTGATGGCTGCTTCGATCATCAGTAACGATGCGGTCCAGGGTGAGGTTTCCCTCCCCGGACAGATCTTCGTATTCGGCGACTTCGCTCTGCGAGCCAACTCGCTTGGCCATCTGGAGCAGATCGAGAGCTACGCCCCTGGCCACCAGGTCAGGTTCGGATATTTGAACTACACTACCGACATCCGCGGAGATTTGATCTTCGACGGATTCGAGCCCATGTCAGGTGCGTCGCACGATCATGACGAGCATGATCTAGCTCTGCCATCAGACAGTGTTCGGGAGATCACACCTGCAACTACCCCGGCCCTCAATCCGGAGCAAATTGCGCCATCCGAGGACGGGTGGATAGACCCCGCCATGGAGACCGCACTCTAAGTGGCGTTAGAGCCGGATACTGACTTCACCCCTTACGAGAGCCGTGTTGCCGAACCACTGGATTCGTCTCTGGCCACGGACTCCGAGCTGCCTGCGTCCGTGCCTATCGAATCTAATTGGGCGCCGATCATGGAGTTTACCTCCGTGGATATCTTTCAGCACTCATCTTTCAGCACTCGCCTTTCGGCGACGTGCTTAATTCGTTAAGGTCTCTCTCGGAACTATGTCCGGCTAAAATGGGATGCGGACAACGAAGAAATTCGCTGCCCACCCACCACCCACTTAGTAGCCACTATCGACGATTTAACCGACATGCTCGATTTCGACTCCGAAGACATCGACGGCATGGACGACGATGCAGGAGAAGAAGAGGAACCATCGCCCACAGGGCGCTAGACAGCCACTTCATCACATGACATATACATGGTGGATACACCCAAAGAAAACAATGACGAGGAACGGAAGGAAGCAGCGAAGAACAGCTCCATCGAGAAGCAAACAAAGCATTGGCGTAGGCGCCGCTCCAAATCCCGCCTCGGCAAAAACATCGATAACAGCAAAAGAGAAAATAACACTCCAGCCGACTCCAGAGGAAACGACGACTACATTGACCCAGCGGTAGAGCAGGATGAACCAACAAACAGCTAACATAGTACGGATCCGCTGTCCGAACACGGTGATGTCCAGGATAAAGCTCATCAACCTCCCTCCGGAGAGGAAAACAGTCCGGACGAAGATGCACATATCATCCCGGAAAGGCACTTGGAACAAGAGAACTTCCGCAGAAGGCTTATTGCCACAACGAGGAGTCTGAAGAAGCAGAAGCAAAGGTTTAAGGCTGCACAAAATACGCTCAACAGCAGATGGAACAAAGTGCTCGACAACAAAGAAAAGTATGGTGGAAGTTACCACACAAAGAGCTATCCAAAGCGCAAGCTATTACCCGAATTCGACGATGAGGCCTTAGAGCCCACACAGCCGAAAAATAAAACGGCCAACCGGTCAGATCAACCACCTTGTGGCCGTGATAGAGCGGCTCACAAGGCCGCACATAAGTCAGCACACGATCTACGTGAGGACTTGCGCCAATAATCCAGTATGACCAGATCCATCTATGGATCTAGGAAGTGCGCTACGGCACAAAATCAAAACTGAATAGTACAACCATCTGAACGCCATGATACATCTAAATATAGGGGTGCCGCACACCCCCTATGTTTCACCGATGAGGTGCTGGACCACGAATTTCCAGAAGGATTCAAACCAGTGAACATAGAGGCATACGACGGGACCACAGACCCTGGGGTCTGGATTGAGGACTTTATCCTCCATATCCATATGGCTCGCGGAGACGATCTCCACGCCATCAAATACTTGCCCCTCAAGCTTAAAGGATCAGCTCTGCACTGGCTGAAAAGCCTCCTCGAAAACTCAATTGGAAGTTGGGAGGAGCTCGAGGATGCTTTTCGGGCTAATTTTCAAGGGACCTATGTCCGACCTCCGGATGAAAACGATTTAAGTCATATAATTCAACAGCCCGGAGAGTCAGCCCGAAAGCTTTGGAACAGGTTTCTCACTAAGAAGAACCAAATCGTCGACTGCCCGGATGCCGAAGCCTTAGCAGCTTTCAAACACAGCGTCAAGACGAATTGCTCACCGTGACACCTCAGCCAAGAAAAACCGAGAACAATGGCAGCCACGACAAGCCTCATGACCCGCTTTTGCTGGCAATGATAGCTGGTTAGCCCATGATAGCACCAGCGACCCAAGCACATCCGAAGTCGGGGATGGCAATGGAAAACCACGCAGTAAAAGCAAGCGTCGAAATACGTAAGACAACCGGACAATACGTCGATGGCGCCGGATTCAGGGGCTCTCGACCAGGTCTGCGGAAAAAGCCTTTCAAAGGTAGCAGAGATGGATCGTCCAACCTAAATAAGATTCTAGACAAACTATGTCAGATTCATGGCACCCCCGATAAACCTACAAATCACACCCACAGAGAATGCTGGGTCTTCAAGCAGGCCGTTAAGCTAAACGCCGAACACAAGGGGAGGGAGACACCAAGTGAAGACGAGGACGAGCCTCGCCAGCAAAGCACCTGGGCACAGAAAATAATTCCCACCAGAGGTTAAAACAGTAAACATAATCCACATGACGCAGAGGAGAAGCAAACATGCACTCTGAGACACACGCGTCGTAGAGCCCGTCACCCCTAAGTTCAACCCCTGGCTGGCCTGCCCGATCACTTTTGATCGCAGGGACCACCCGACAAGCATCCGACACGAAGGATTGGCTGCCTTGGTGTTAGACCCAATAATAAATGGATACCATCTCACACGAGTCCTTATGGACGGCGGAAGTAGTCTAAATCTGATATGTCAGGACATAGTCCACAAAATGGGATAGACCCGACAAAAATCAGTCACAGTAATACTACCTTCAAGGGAGTAATACCAGGCCCAGAGGCCCGCTGTACGGGCTCTCTATTACTGAAGGTTGTATTCGGTTCTCCCGACAACTTCCGAAGCGAAAAGTTAACCTTCGACATCGCTCCATTCCGAAGTGGCTATCAAGCACTACTTGGAAGAGCGGCTTTCGCTCGTTTTAATGCAGTACCGCATTATGCTTCCCTCAAGCTTAAAATGCCCGGTCCACGTGGCATCATCACCATTAGCAGAAACATTGAACGTTCCTTACGAGCGGAAGAATGTGCGACGACTTTAATAGCCGAACACTAAATGGCCCCTCCAACCAGAATAAAGGATCGGTCGTCAAGACCACGGACATGGCTCGACGAGTCCGTTGCATTATTAGCTATAACAGCTTAGATAAACCCCAGATTGGTTTGTTGGTTATACCCCCATAGACGGCACCAGGGGCTTCCCGCGTGTAATCAGGGCTAGTTCGGCTCAACTTGACTTATCTTGAATTTTAATGGTTTATTGAGAATAACCAATTTTTTGGCACGACAACTTTCACCTAAGTTCTTCTCTTTTACAGATGACAATCGTGCCACACCCGTCCATGATACGGCACAACAGAGAAACAGTCGCAGACATGCAGCAGGGACCCGCTCAAAGGTTTCTTTTTAGATTAAGACCCTGCGTAAACCTTTTTTACTGTCTCTTGTTGTTCACATCCTCCGGATACTTAGTATAACCGAGAAGGATGCTGACGTTATTGGCATTTCACGACGTCAGAGCATTGCACGTACCTGGACACTCGGGGTTCATTATCAAGGGAACTGTTCGGCCCGGCATATGTTATAAAGACCGAATACCTTAGGGAGTGTTCGTCGTCGCGAGTTTGGCCTTATATGCATCAGCTCCGAATCATGTCTTTGGTCAAATGTTGGGTTTTCCCGGCTCCCGTGTTTTGCTATCTTACGTTCCGCTCTATCGGCTAAGGTGGCACCGGCAGAACTACTGCGATTGTGCCTTGGTTCATCCGGATGAGCACCTCAGTAGAGAAAGCCGAAAACTTACTGTCATGAAGCGCGAGACTAGTCAACCACTCGATGACTTAGCGGAATCTTCGGGATTCCTCCGCATTGACGAAGGGCCGTTTCCCGGTCATGAATGTACGCGCCCCGTATTCGGAGAGCGCGGAGGTACCAGGGGCTATATAGTAGTCCCACCGTCAAACTCCTATGGCTAAGTGAAAGTGTTAAAGCAATATAGTCCGATTGCCTCGTTCGCTGCGCTACCACCTCCTTAATGGACCAAGACATTGGATCAAGTGTGAATATGCTTTTTTTGCGAACACCCCCGCATTATATGCGTGGGGGCTGAAGCCGACGACTGCAAACTTTCAGGTTATATATATATATACATAAACGGTCGCACAGGAGGCATCATAATACTTTCAGGAAAAAGTATAAACACAACCTTTATAATTCAATAAAACATTGTTTTGACAATGGGAATACATGTCACTAGAACATAATAATCTTGAAAGACCTTGAGCCTCTATTGAGCGAGCGCCTTCAAGGACTTCTTCAAAGTAGTGCTCGGCAGATACTCGACCTGACCGAACTACGGGTTGCAATAGCGGTGGCCTCCATCTCTGCCCGGTATGTCTTGACACGGGCAAATGCCATCCGCGCATCCTCTATGCACGCCGACCTCTTCATAAGCGTCGATGTGCGGCATGACACCAAGGAACTGTTGCACCAAACTAAAATAACTATTCAGCCTTGGCCCTTCTGGCCACAGATGATCCACAATAGACCTCATGGCAAGCCCGGACAACCTATGGAGCTCAGCCCACTCGGCCATTCGCTCATTCAACAGCAGCGGATGCACTGGACCATCAAACTGTGACGAGAACAACTTTTCCACTTCACGATCTTTTTGGTCCTTGAAGTACTCGGCCGCATCAGCAGCACTGGCTGCCAAGTCCACGTATGCGTCTGCAGAACTCCATAGTTGATCAAGAGGGGCATACTTCGGATCTCCGAACTTCGTCCGCAACAAAAAGGGCTTCCCAGCCGCGATATCTCCAGCTTGACGCAGCTCCTCCTTCGTCACTCTGATTTTAGAGCGGGCTTCCTTGGCTGCTACCATGGCCTTCTCCAGGTCCGTCGCCTTCGCTCGGCTTTCTTTTTCAAGAAGCTGGTAATGGTCGGCGGCATCTTTCAACTCAACGGCCATATTGGCCATTTTTTCCTTGCTTTGGCAATGCGCAGCCTGTTCGGCTCTCATCTCTTCGACCGCCTTTAGAGCGGCCGCATCACTATTCCTGGCTTGTTCCTTGGCTCGGGAAAGTTCCGCCCGAAGGGTCTCCACGGTGGCTGCTCCATCTGCAGTCACAACATATTAAAGATACTAGCATCATGCTTATCTTACTATGTGTTGATCACCGGGGAAATCACATACCCTGTGCCTCGTAGAGCCGCTTGTTGACAAGTACGATGTCGGCATCTGCCGCATCAAGTTGCCGCTTTAGCTCGGTAAACCCACCAGTCCGGCTAGCCACCGGACCCTCCGCCACCTGCACATGAAGGCGGACTGATTATTACCTGGGACTATGATCCTCTATTTGCCGCCGTTCTCTACGGCAACCAGAGTCTCAGGGGCTACTATCTGCATAGGGCACACCTAACGTGTGCGATGCATCAAAATATACACTATCTCACGTACCTCAAAGCCTTTCAGCAGACTCATAAAAGCTACATGCAACCCGCTTTCGGCCGATGAAATCCTCTGAATCACCGTACCCATTAACGTACGATGCGCTTCTGAGGTAGTCTCTTGCTCCAGAAGATCCTTTAGTGCGTCCGATCGCACATCGGACGGTTCCGGACTCTTTCTGTTGCTCTCCTTAGGAGCCGAATACTGTGGACTTCGGGTGGCCGAGGGATTACCCTCTGGCCTTGACGGATCAGGAGAAACCCTGTGCGACGACACTTCAGCGTCACCCGCCTCACGAGGCGGGGTGGCATGGGGAGGTGTTTCGCTCTCCATCATCCCCGGAAGAAGATCCCCCGAAGATGAACTCTGTCGAGAAGGGCTACGATCCGAACTACAAGATATATGCTTCGGTTATTGTCCTCAGAGTTAAAGCAGGATATTTTTACTATTAAGTACCTTTTTTACTTAGAGCTTGGTGGAGGGCTGATCCCCTTGCAGACACTGTGCGGCAAGGCTACCCTCCGAAGCAGGACCCTCTTGCGAAGATTTCTTCCCTCGTTTGGAAACCTTTGTTTCCGGGTCTTCAGAGGTGGTCCTCTTCCTTCCTCAGGGAGAGGGAATTTCAGATTCTTCTCCCCGGTTATCCTCCTTCGTGGAGGCGCTAATTCCCACGGTTTGGATGAATAATGAGTGAGGCCCGCTTTCAGCCTCTTTATTCCCCCCCCTCTATCTTCCCCTGAGGGCGCCTGATAAGGCACCGGCTCGAGTATTACGGCGATCGGATCTGCTGAGCCTTCGGAAGGGAGCCGAACACTGATCATCTTCGCCTTTGTTACCCAGTCCTGGTCAAAGAGCGACTTTTGAGAATGATGTTGTGATAAATAAAATACAACGTATTCGCCACGGGATTACTTACACAGGTATTCAGGCGATTGCAGCTCAGACCCGCATCCTCGGTGAGGTCCGGACACCTTATTTGTGATCCGAAGAACAATTTGTACATCTCTTCGAGCGTCATGCCGATGAAGTGTTGAATAGCTCGCGGTCCTTCCGGGTTGAACTCCCACATTCAGAGGGGTCGATGTTTGCAAGGCGGGACTCGATGAACTAGCATGACTTGCATTACCGTGACCAAGCCGACATCTCTCTCGAGGAGATCTCGGATGCGACTCTGCAATATCGACACATCATTTGCTGGCTCCCAGTCCATCCCCTTTCTGATCCATGACGTCAGTTGTGGTGGGGGGCCCGAGCGAAAGGCAGGGGGAGCCACCCACTTGGTACCCCGGGGAGTTGTGATATAGAACAACTCTCGTTGCCATAAACTAGACACCTCCGGGAAGGAACCCTTTGTCCATGGAACATCATCGCCTTTGCTTATTACGGCACCTACGCACTCTAAGTGTCGCCCCTCAATCATCTTCGGCTTCACATTGAAGGTCTTGAGCCATAAGCTAAAGTGTGGGGTAATGCGGAGGAAGGCTTCACATACGACGATGAACGACGAGATGTGAAGGATGGAATCCGGGGCTAGGTCATGGAAATCCAGCCCGTAATAGAACATGAGCCCCCTAACAAAGGGATCTAGAGCAAGGCCTAGCCCTCGGAGGAAGTGCGAGATGAATACAACGCTCTCACCGGGTTCGGGAGTGGGAATGACCTGCCCCAGCAGCAACCTGTGTAGATTTACCTTTGTCAAATACCTGGCCTCTCTTAGCTTCTTGATGTCTTCCTCTGTGACAGAGGAAGGGACCTACCGACCTTGAAGGTTGGATCTGGACATGGTTGAAGGTCCGAAGCGCCTGACCTGAGCCTTGGGTGTTGGAACTCGAGGTGGGGGAAGGATTCGATTAGGTGCAAGAAGAAAAAGGACAGGCCTTGGCCTCTTTATAAAGGGGAGGAATATCAAGCGTCCTCCGCATGGCCGTTTGGGACTTGCCTAAAATCAAGGAGTCATACCAACGGGCACGATTGGCTTACCCACATCCGTATTAATGAGAATCCCGTAATAAGGGGGACACGATCTCTGCTTCGACAAGACGTGCCAATAAAATCGCCTCGCAAAACATGCAGTGGCAGGCTGATTGAGGAAGACGGTCCGTCATGGCCAGACCACGGCAATACGTCACATTATGAAAAACGGTCGGCAGATTGGATTTGTGGAAATATTATTCTCTCTACGATGGTATGTGGAATTTGTTTTGCAGAGCCGGACACTATCCTTGTGTTCAAAATCTTCTATGGAGTATTTGGAGGAAGAATCCGCCTTGCAATGCTGAAGACAATCTGCGCGCTAGACTCATCGTCACTGAAGCCTGGTTCAGGGGCTACTGACGGAGTCCTGGATTAGGGGGTCTCCAGACAGCCGGACTATATACTTTGGCCGGACTGTTGGACTATGAAGATACTTGATTAAAGACTTCGTCCCGTGTCCGGATGGGACTTTCCTTGGCATGGAAGGCAAGCTTGGCAATACAGATATGTAGATCTCCTCCCTTGTAACCGACTCTGTGTAACCCTAGCCCCCTCCGGTGTCTATATAAACCGGAGGGTTTAGTCCGTCGGTTTAGCCTCTACGATCTCATGGTAGATCAATTCTTGTAATACTCATATCATCAATATCAATCAAGCAGGGAGTAGGGTATTACCTCCATCGAGAGGGCCCGAACCTGGGTAAACATTGTGTCCTCCGCCTCCTGTTACCATTCGCCTTAGACACATAGTTCGGGACCCCCTACTCGAGATCTGCCAGCTTTGACACCGACAAACGCCAAATACACACTTCTCCGGGTTGAGCTTCAAGTTCATCTTGCGCAGATTAGCAAATGTCTCCTCCAAATCATGAATAAGGGTGGTTCTATCCTTGGTCTTAACCACAATATCATCCATATAAGCTTCAATGTTTCTGTGTAGCTGTGGCTCGAAACCAATCTGGACCGCCCTTACAAAAGTGGACCTGTCACTATTTAACCCAAATGGCATGCGGATAAAACAGTACGTACCACATGGAGTGTTGAACGATGTATTCTCTTTGTCTTGCTTGGACATGAAGATTTGGTGATACCCAGAATATGCATCCAGAAAGGAATGCAAATCGCAGCCTGAAGTGGAATCCACAATCTGATCGATGCACGGCAGGGGAAACGGGTCCTTCGGGCAAGCTTTGTTGAGATCTGTGAATCTATGCCAAGCCTCCACTTCCCATTAGCCTTCCGGACTACCACTTGATTTGCCAACCATGTGGGATGTAGCACTCCTCTGACCAAACCAGCCACTTCAAGTTTCTTGATCTCTTCCATAATAAACTGTTGCCTCTCCAAGGCCTGCTTCCGGACTTTCTGCTTGACAGGTCGGGCATGTGGGTTGACAGCAAGGTGGTGCTCTATTACCTCCCTGGGAACACCGGGGATATCAGATGGTTGCCAGGAAAATGCATCGATATTCGCCCGCAGGAAGGCAACAAGCACGCTTTCCTATTTTTCATCGAGGGTGGCGCTGATAGTGAAAGTACCATCAACGCCAACCAACCCTGCCGGGACCTTTTTTACTTGGGGTGCAGTGACCTTGGATCTCTGGTTGTTGGAGCTCTTCGGCAAGTCATCGACAGGCACAACGCACTCTGAAGAAGTATGCTTCCCGGATTCCTTGCCAGCGTCCTTGCTACCCTTCTTCTTTCCTTTGTCCTCCTTGGCGGGAACTACTGATACCGCTACCTCTGCTGCGACTGCTTCCCGATACATCTTGCCCGGGCAAATGATGGCATCCTTCTCGTTTTATGGGATGGTAATGACTCCCATAGGCCCAGGCGTCTTTAAGGTGTTGTAGGCATAGTGGGATACCGCCTTGAATTTAGCTAGGGCTGGGTGTCCAATAATCCCATTGTACGACAGGGGAGGTCGACCACATCAAACACAATCATCTCAATCTGGTAGTTCAGCTCTCCCCCAAAAGTCACCAGTAACATGATCTTTCCCTTAGGATGACTCCTGCCGAGATTAACTCCTTGAAACGTTCCGGTGGCCTTCAACTCATCTTCTGCTATCTGAAGTTTGCTGATGACTGCTGGGGAAATCAGATTCAACCCGGCCCCGCCGTCCACCAACATTTTTGTGACCTTGAGGTTGCGAATTGTTGGAGAGACCAACAATGGCAAACACCCTACCGCTGTGGTGCGGTTAGGATGATCCTCTTCATCAAACATGATGGACGTGCGTGACCATCTGAGTGGCTTCCGGGCCTCTGGCGCTGGTTCCACGACATTGACTTCTCATGCCCACCGTTTGAGCTGGTACTGAGAGGTGTGCAAAGATGCACCCCTGTCAATGCACAGGGCGTCAGTGGCCTTATGAAACTCTTGCTCACTGGTTTCCTCTTCATCCCCTCCATCGCTCTCATCATCACAGGTTTCCTTCTCTCGACCTCTAGCGGGGTTTCCTTGGTTCCGTAAGGGTTTGACGGGGTGATTTGCTTCACCGCCTCGGCCCTTAGCGCTAGCGACATTCTGACCCTTTTCCTTGTCGCGCTTCTCATATTCTGCTCCCTGTCTCTTAACAAGATGCTCAACCTGATAACACGCTTGAAGGTCGTGGCCTTTGGTCCGATGAATCTTGCAATACGGTCCATCACCTTTCCCGGCCTTCTCGGCAGCCGCGGCCTCCCGGCAGTCAGCGCACATGGCAGCTTCCTTGCCGGGGACCTCAGCCTTGGACTTCTTGCCAGTACTAGGTTAACCGATCCTTCAATAGTCACCACTGCCTTATACTTCCGCTTCTTACTATGCTTCTTGCTTTTCCTCTAACTGGTTGATTCATCACCATCCTCTGAATCGATGTTGGTGCAATCTTCATCTCCGGGCAACTTCCTTCCCTCCTCCATCTGAGCACATGTATCCACCAAGGTGTAGAGCTCCTTCACAGTCTTGGGCAACCGCATGTTCATCTTGGAACGAATCCGACGGTTGCGCACATTGGACTGGAAGGCAGCTATCACAGCTGCCGGATGGATATTTGGGATGTTCCTATGGACCATGCTGAATCTCTGTAAATATTTACGGAGGATCTCTCCTTCCTTGTGTTGGAGAAGCTGCAAGTCACTGGGTCGACCTGGCTCTTGATGGCCGCCAGTGAAGGCGCCAATGAATTCATGGCACATGTTAGCCCACAATGAGATGGAGTTCTCCGACAGGTGTATCAGCCAAGACCTTACATTGGACTTAAGGGCCAAAGGGATGTAGTTGGCAAACACCTTCTCATATCTTCCCCCGGCAGCCTGAACAGCGATGGTGTAGATGCTCAGAAACTCTGTCAGGTTCAGCCTCCCATCGTACTTCTCGGGTATCTCTGGCTTGAACGTACGAACAGACGGCCAACGGACTTGTCGTAGCTTGCGAGTAAAGGCAGGGCACCAAACCTGGAAAGGTAGGGACCCGCCAATACTGAACGCAGGCTCGTTGACATCGGGGCCATCGCACCCGTTGGTCTGGTAGTAGTTGTCGCGACGTCTCTCGACGACGACGCGCGCGTCCCCCCCCCCACCCCCGCCTATCCTTCGGGGCTCGCCGACGGCCTGGATGCGCTCATGGGTCAGAAGAGGCCATCGATACGTCGTCAGGGTCTTGATTCTGCTGCGCTCGCGCTGGCTGCCATGGTG
This sequence comes from Aegilops bicornis, assembly GCA_021605145.1. Classification (NCBI taxonomy): domain Eukaryota; kingdom Viridiplantae; phylum Streptophyta; class Magnoliopsida; order Poales; family Poaceae; genus Aegilops; species Aegilops bicornis. Next base: position 389,820,189 of record CM038675.1, on the reverse strand, counting down.
GGGACTGCACCATGGGGTTGGCCCCTTCCGTACGACCAGAAGCCTGAGCCGTCGTTGTCGCTTGGGGACGCTGTAACGCCCGGATAATTATGCTACAGTAACACCTGGGGTTAAGCTAGTTATTTTTGCTTATTTCATATAGATCAATGCATGTTCATCTTTGCTTCTATCTCATTTCAAATTCCGGTCACATTCATTTACAAATACTAAGTGAAATCCAAAATTCGCAAGCATGAACACAAAAATGTTGATCTTGTGACAAATATTCACTTCTTAATATCGGTGGTGAACCAACTTTTTTATAAAGTGTCTTAGTGCCCTAAAATAAAAGGAAACAGAGGCGGCAAAATAAAAAGAGAAAAAGGCAATAGCAAGAAATGAGAAAAGGAAAAACCCTCCTCGGCCTTGACGGCCCACCGGCCCACTCCCCCACCCCACCGGTCGTCTCCCTGTTTGGCCGACCATGCCGCTACAGGGACATGGTCTCCACCGAGCCAGCTCGCCGTCGCCAGCGAGGGGATAAGGAACCCCCTCGCCACCTCGATTCCCTCTCTCGTTCTCATCCACTCCGCCTCCCCCTCTCTCCCTAGTTGCTCTCTCTCCATCTCCACAGATCCCCCCGCTCCGTCGTCGCCATGGCCGAGCTCGCCCGCGCGCCCTCTGGCCTCCCCTAGGCCTAGCTGCGTGTCCGTACACATCTCCATTGTCGACTACGTCGACCGCGCGAACCTCTTCGACCTCGAAGCCCCTCTGCCTCGCCGGATCGCCTTCTTCCTCCGCTTCGGTCGCCGCCGTCTTCTTCAACACCGACGCCACTGCAGCTCCTAAACCCACCACCGGGCCTCCGTGTGCCCCCGTGGTGAGCTCCTCGTCATTTCCCGTCCATTTGCGCCGCGTATCCGTGCCCGTTGCCGCGTCGCAATGAGAGCCGAAGCTCTACGCCGTCTCTCGCGTCACCGCCGTAGCAAGAGCGCTTGCCTGCCACAACCGAGCGCCGTAACGAGATCCTGGGCTCCCTGGGAGGCCAACGAGCTCCTCTGCGCGAATTTCCGTGCACTACAGGCTCACCCGCTGCCGCCCGCACGCACACCGCTGCGGCCGCCTTTGTTGTCGTCCCTGTGCTCGCATGGCGCCCTCCCGCTCACCCCACTCACCGTGACCGTGTTGCCTGCTCGCCAGCCCTGCCGTGCGCTCCGGCTTGCCCTGCCTCCTTCTACTGCTGCCCCCGCTTGCTCTCCGTGTTGCAGCTGCCAAGGGCCGCCGGCGCGCGCGCATGCCCCGCGCCAGCCGCATCCGCACCCCGCGCGTGGCCACCCATGGTCGCGCCCCTCGTGCCACTTTCCACCTTCCTCGCACCGCCTGCCACGCCTCCTCCGCCGCTGCGCCGCTTATCGCCACTCGCCTCGCCCAGCTGCGCGCCCCAGTGTCGCGTCCTCGGCCCGACACGCCCCGCTGCCCGGATCTGGCGCCTGTCCACCACCACTCCCCGCTGTCCCCGCGCCTGACGGAGACCCTCTCCCACCACTGCCGCTGCCTCGGCTCGCCGGTGCCGGGCGCCGCTCCGGCCGGCCTCGCCGCAACCGCGCCCAGGTATGCCTCGCCCGTTAGCCCATGCCCTCAACCGGCCTGAGCCACTGACAAACGGGACCCACACCCCTGTAAAATATGAAAATTAGAAATAAAAATAAAAGATATTAAATATATATAACTATCAATTAATTAATTTAATAATTAATTAAGTTGGCTTAATTAACTTAACATCAATTAACCTCCTAATTAGCTAATTAAAACTGTTAATTAGTAAATCAGAGAATGACAAGGGGCCCCACCCCCTATTGACCAGTAAAACGTTGACTGGTCAACTAGGACCCCCTGGACCCACTGTGAGCCCCTTAGTGTATTTTTGTATGCACTATGCTGGGTGCACATAGCTTTTTATCCATTTATTTGCGAATTGAATAAAATCCAGGAAAATGCAGAAATTGTTTAAATCTTTCGAAAATCATATAAATTAATCTGTGAAAATACTTTGTACATGAAAGTTTCTGAGAACGACGAGACGAATCCGAATTCGCGGTCCGTTCGTCCGCCACACATCCCTAGCATAGCGAACATCCACAATGCCAAACTTCGGGAAAGCATTCCCGGATGTTATCCCCTTCGCCTGTAATGTGTAGCACCGCGTTAGAACACGTCTAGCTCTGCCTGTTGTCCTGTTATGCACTTTCTTGCTATGTATTTACTGTTTCTCCCCCCTCTTCTCTTCGGTAGACCCCGTGACGGCTGCCGATGCCGCCGTGGTCGACTACGTCAGCGACGACCCTCCTTCTCGTCTAAGCAACCAGGCAAGCCCCCCCCTTTGATCATCCTGATACCTCCCATTTCCTTTCTCTCATGTTTGCATTAGATTTTGCTACTGTAATTGTTTGCTGCTATTCTGATGCATAGCCTGCTTTTGTAACCTGCTTATTGTTACCTACCCGCTTATCCTAAACTGCTTAGTATAGTTTGGTTAGTGATCCATCAGTGACCCCCACCTTGTCCTTGTTGCCCCTGATTCATCATTGAAAACTCGATCAACGGGATCGAAGACCAGGCCCCGGCACCGCACATCACTTTCCCCTTAGTTGCTCGACACTACTGGGTTACTATTGAGTGCTGAGGGTGAGACCTCTACAACACTTCTGATGTTAATCCTGTAGTGTAGCTATTCAGTCGTGGTCATCGAGGGTGATTCCGCCTTAACCACTTCCGATATGACTCTGTCGTGCAACATCTCAAGTGTGAACCTTGGGGGTGGTTCCTCTTACGTTCACCTTGATGATTACAGTGAGTTGAATTCACGGGGGGTTATTCCTTGGGTTTTCCCCTTGATGTTTGGACACACGGATACTTGGACTTTACCACTGTTACTTGGAAAGGCGGGTCGACCCTGCGGGGTACCCGCGAGTGATGTGGAGACGGGTTGACCTGGAGGGTGCCCGCGAAATAATTACGAGGCGTGGCCGGGCATTCCTAGCCCTTGCCGCAAGTCCTCGAGACAGGGCAACGGGGTCACATCTTTCGTGAGTCTCTGCTTGTTACCGCGTGCTCCTAATCCACTACAATTTGGATATTTGATCCGAGGGGCCTCTGGCCTGATAGCACTAACCATCACGTGGCCATAGTATGGGCGTTTTGCGTCGTATGCATCACCCAAAGCTTAATAGACATCAGAGACTGAGCGGCGCGCGCCGGGTTGGACTGGTAAGAAACTGCCTTTTTTAAGGAGGTAGCTAGGTCTGCTCACCGGCTGCGTACGCAACGTGCAGGAGTTCCCGAGGAGATGGCCCATGACCCCTGGGGGCATAGGTTTAGTCCGGCGTGCCGACCTCTCTATTAAGCCTAGGCCGGGTTGCGGCGTATTGTTTGGCCGAGGCCAGGCATGACCCAGGAAAGTGTGTCTGGCCGGAGTTAATCGAGCGTGGTGGGTAAGGTTGTGCACCCCTGCAGGGAAGAAAACAACTATCAATAGCATGTCCTATGGTAACGGACACTTGGAGTTGTATCCCGATCGATACAACTAGAACTGGATACTTGTGATGAGAATTGGATAGTACGGCTCTGGGATTGCTTTCTCGCAGGGAGTCGAGAAAGGATCTCTGTCCGAGGTTGGTAACACTACTACTACTTTACTTTATGCTACTCGTATCTCTCTTATGCTGCAAGATGCTTGAACATGTTGAAGATGCTAGTCTTTGATAGGACTAGGCCTTCTCTCTATTCTGGCATTTCTGCAGGCCAGTCCACATATACAGCCTTCCTTTGATAATGTTGCATATGTAGTGTAGATCTTTGCTTGCGAGTACTTTGGATGAGTACTCACGGTTGCTTTGCTTCCCCTTTTCCCCTTTCTTCTTCTTTCCGGTTGTCGCAACCAGATGGTGGAGCCCAGGATCCAGACGCCACCTTCGATGACGAATGCTACTACACTGAGGGTGCCTACTACTACATGGAGGCCGCCGATGACCAGGAATAGTTAGGAGGCTCCCGGGCAGGAGGCCTTGCCTTTTGATTGATGTTGCTTTTGTGCTAGCCTTCTTAAGTCAAACTTGTCTAACTCATGTCTGTACTCAGATATTGTTGCTTCCGCTGACTCTTGTGTATTCGAGCTTATGTATTCGAGCCCCCGAGGCCCCTGGCTTGTAATATAAAGCTTGTATTATTTTAATTTGTGTCTAGAGTTGTGTTGTGATATATTCTCGTGAGTCCTTGATATTGATCGTACACATTTGCGTGTGTGATTAGTGTACGATTGAATCGAGGGCGTCACAAGTTGGTATCAGAGCCGACTGCCTGTAGGTAGCCCCCTTTCCAACTCCTTGGTCATAGTTGAGTCTAGAAACCTGTCCAGAAACCGAAAACTTTTACTAACATTGGTTGTGTGGCTTATGGGCCCACGTCGCCATTGGGTGGTATTAGGATCTTTTACTCCTTGTCTATACTCTGGGACTCTGTTCTCTCTTCTATTCGGGTTAAATAATTTTACTAACTACATTAGGTTCTCATAACGACTTTCCCCGGAGAGCCCCTTTGAGGGAGTCCCAGACTAGGGGGTGTCCGGATAGCCGGACTATCGTCACGGCCGGAATCCACGACTATGAAGATACAAGATTGAAGACTTCGTCCCGTGTCCGGATGGGACTTTCCTTGGCGTGGAAGGCAAGCTTGGCGATACGGATATGTAGATCTCCTACCATTGTAACCTACTCTGTGTAACCCTAACCTATCCGGTGTCTATATAAACTGGAGGGTTTTAGTCCGTAGGATGAACAACAATCATAACATAGGCTAGCTTCTAGGGTTTAGCCTCCTTGATCTCGTGGTAGATCTACTCTTGTACTACCCATATCATCAATATTAATCAAGCAGGAGTAGGGTATTACCTCCATCGAGAGGGCCCGAACACAGGTAAAAACATCGTGTCCCTTGTCTCCTGTTACCATCCGCCTAGACGCACATTTGGGACCCCTACCCGAGATCCGCCGGTTTTGACACCAACATTGGTGCTTTCACCGAGAGTTCCTGCGTAGCCGTCACCGATAGGCCTGATGGCTCCTTCGATCATCCATTAACGACGCGGTCCAGGTGAGACTTTTCTCCTGGACAGATCTTTGTATTCGGCGGCTTTGCACTGCGGGGCAATTAAGCAGCCATCTGGAAGCAGATTGAAAGCTACGCCCCTGGCCATCAGTCAGATTTGGAAGTTTGAACTATACGGCCGATATCCGCGGAGACTTGATCTTCGACGGATTCGAGCCGCAGCAGCGCCGCATTGTCTCGATGGGCATGATCTAGCTCTGCAGCCGAACAGTGCCCTGGAGGCCGCACCAGCATCCACTCCGACCCTTAATCCGGAGCCGGATTCCCCGATCGAGGACGAGTGGTTGGACACCGCCTCGGGGGCTACAATCTCTACGACGATTGAGCCGAACTCCATCCCTGTCCTTTGCGAAGACCTCGACTCCAGGGTGCCGGACTCCTCTCCGGACTCCGAACCCTCCGCGTCCCTGCCAATCCAATCCGATTGGGCGCCCGTTATGGAGTTCACTGTCGCGGACATCTTTCAGCACTCGCCCTTTGGCAACATTCTGAATTCGCTAAAGTCTCTCTCTTTATCCGGAGAGCCCTGGCCGGACTACGAACAGGAAGGTTGGGATACAGACGACGAAATTCAACGCCCACCCACCACCCACTTTGTAGCCAGTGTCGATGATTTAACCGACATGCTCGACTTCGACTCCGAAGATGTCGATGGTATGGACGACGACGCCGGAGACGACCAAGACCCAGCGCCTACAGGGCACTGGAAGGCCACCTCGTCATATGACATATACATGGTGGACATCCCAAAAGATGGGAACGGCGATGGAACAACGAAGGATGACCCCTCCAAGAAACAGCCGAAGCACCAACGTCAGCGGTGCCGCTCTAAATCCCGCCACAATAAAAACGGTGATTCTGGCACGGGAGATAATAACACTTTGACAAGGTTAAAGAGAACCCCTCGGCAGGACTTAAGCGCGGGAGGAGGGAGAAGCAGGTCCGCATGGCGGCGGCAGAAAGAGAGGTCGAGGGCGATAATTATGCGCCTCCTCCGAAGATGAGGCAAGCCTCGACGACAGCATTTAATTTGTCGTGCACGAGGATCCCGCGAACAGGAGGCGATTCAAACGCGGGCTTATAGCCATGGCAAGCAGCCTCAAGAAAAAGCAGCAACAAATTTTAGAGCTGACCAGGACCTGCTAGGCGGCGGATGGACTCAAGTCCTTGCAGCCGAAGAGTATGAACTCGAGCGCCCGTCAAAAGCTACCCCAAACGCGAGCCGTTGCATCGATCAGACGAGAAGCACCCAAGTCACCAGCGCGACGACATGGCAGACCGGCCACCCCATGGCGCGACAGAGAAGCCTCTCGGCCCTCGCAAAGCCACACCCCACGCCGCTCAAAAAGTACCAAGGCACGGGAAGCGACCGGACTTGTGAGATATATTGGAGGATAAGGCAAAACATACAAGATCGATCTACGGATCGCGTGGGCGTAACGACGGGATGATTACCGTCGCGCGGATCTGACAAACCTGGCGGGCGAACACGATGAGACAAAGCTCATATGAGCTACGTCGTGATATAGCCCAATATAGAGGCGCCGCACACCCACTATGCTTCACAGATGAAGTAATGGATCATCAAATCCCTGAGGGCTTCAAACTAGTAAACATCGAATCATACGATGGTACCACAGATCCTGCGGTCTGGATCGAGGACTATCTCCTCCATATCCACATGGCCCGCGGTGATGATCTACATGCCATCAAATACCTACCACTCAAGCTTAAAGGACCAGCTCGACATTGGCTCAATAGCTTGCCAGCAGAATCAATTGGTTGTTGGGAGGACACGGAAGACGCATTCCTTGATAACTTCGGGGCACATATGTGCGACCACCAGACGCCGATGACCTTAGCCACATAATTCAGCAGCCGGAAGAATCGGCGGACAATTACGGACTCGGTTCCTAACAAAGAAAAATCAAATCGTTGACTGTCCGGATGCAGAGGCCCTTGCAGCCTTCAAACATAACATCCGTGATGAGTGGCTTGCCTGGCACCTAGGATAGGAAAAGCCAAAATCCATGGCAGCCCTCACAACACTCATGACCCGCTTTTGTGCGGGATAGGACAACTGGCTAGCTCGAAGCAACAACTTGGCCAAACATCCTGATAGTCCGGATACCAAGGACAGCAATGGCAGGTCGCGTCGCAACAAGAACAAAGCGCCGCATTAACGGGCGATATCAAGATACGGTTGCCAATGCCGGATTCAGAGGCTCTAAACCCGGTTAGCGGAAGAAGCCATTCAAAAGGAATACCCAGGGCCCGTCCAACTTGGACCGAATACTGGATCGCTCGTGCCAGATACATGGCACCCCAGAAAAACCAGCCACTCACACCAACAGGGACTGTTGGGTGTTCAAGCAAGCAGGCAAGTTAAGTGCCGAACTCAATGACAAGGGGCTGCATAGCGATAACGAGGAAGAGCCCCGGCCGCCGAACAATAGAGGACAGAAGGGTTTTCCCACGCAAGTGCGGACGGTGAACATGATATATGCAACCCAAATACCCAAAAGGGAGCGGAAGCGTGCACTAAGGGACGTATATGCGACGGAGCCAGTCGCCCCGAAGTTCAACCCATGGTGTTCCTGCCCGATCACCTTCGATCGAAGGGACCACCCCACTAGCATCCGTCACGGCGGTTTCGCCGCATTTGTTCTTGACCCAATTATCGGCGGATTTCACCTAACTAGAGTCCTGATGGACGGCGGCAGCAGCCTAAACCTGCTTTATCAGGATACGGTCGCAAAATGGGCATAGACCCTCAAGGATTAAACCTACAAAGACGACCTTTAAAGGCGTCATACCGGGTGTAGAGGCCGGTTATGCGGGCTCGGTTACACTTGAAGTGGTCTTGGATCCCGGATAACTTCCAAAGCGAAGAGTTAATCTTCGACATCGTCCCATTCCGCAGCGGCTATCATGCACTGCTCGGACGAACCGCATTTGCAAAGTTCAATGCGGTGCTGCACTACACATACCTCAAGCTCAAGATGCCAGGCCCTCGAGGAGTAATCACGGTCAATGGAAACACCGAACGCTCTCTCTGAACGGAGGAGCACACGGCGGCCCTCGCGGCGGAGGTACAAAGCAGCCTCTCACAACAACTCTCAAGTCCGGCCATTAAGCGTCCGGACACTGTCAAGCGCGCCCGGAGTAACCTACAACAAGACCGCCTGGCACGATTCAAGCACGCGTAGCAATCCGGCCCCAACCCCCGCCCTCGCGAAATTGGGAAGCTAGTATTACGCGTACATAATTACGCTCTGTAGATACCATGGGCATATGGGGAGGGGCAAGACCACGGCACGCCAAGAATGCGGCTCGAACGCACCAGGGGCTCCCGTTTGTGTCATTCCTTTTCTTTTTTTCCTTTTTTCTTCCTTTTTCTTACTTTCGGGACTCCGTCTTCGAAGTCTGTCCGACACTAGAATCACCGAACTCACGATGCAACAGCCGAGGGAAGCGAAAGCCACGTCAAGTGTTCAGGTGGTCTCTATTATGAGCATTATACCTGTTTTACATACCATCCCGCAGCTTACCCCTGGAGGGGGACATGTTAGATAGTCCCATCCCTTGCTTATCGCACTATTTGTATCGTTCTGCTTCCATTGCAGTACCTTTTTGAATAAACAATACATAGCTTTTGCTTATTATTGCTCTACTTCCTTTATATATACATATGTTCATCTCACGACATGTTGCAACCGTACACTTTGGTACGGCCAATACACCAGGGGCTTAAGTATCCCAAAATTATGGTGTAATAAGTCCGAACACTTTCACAAGTGCGGCACCCCGAACTTATAGCATTATATGAATCGGCTCTGAATCATGTCTTGGGTCAATAGTTGGGTTTGCCCGGCTCCGTGTTTTGGTACCTTACGTTACATTATATCGGCTAAGGTAGCACCGGAGAACCATCGCGATTGTGCCCCAGCTTGAGCTGGGTCGAGCACCTCAATGGAGAAAGCTAAAACTGACCGTCATGATAGGGCGAGAGCCGGTCGCTGTTCGAGAGGTTTTTTCGGGTCCCTAAAGACTTATGCCGCTTAGAGCGAGGAACCGGAATTGTCCGGCCAAGGCGTGGATAGCGCCCCGAACTCGGTCTTCCGAATATTAGGGGCTTCGCCGAAATTTAAAATTATAGAATTCTATGGCTAAGTGAGAGTGTTCAAGCATTATAAGTCCGGTTGCCTTGTTCGTTGTGTTGAGCGCCTCCCTAGATGGACCCAAGAATGGGAACAAGAGTGCTCAAGTTTATCCCGAACACCCCAAAGACTTTCGTGGCATGAGGGCTGAAGCCAACGACCTGCCATCTCTCAAATTTGATAAACGGCCGCACAGAAGGTAATATTTTAAATTAGTAAGCGTTGCTTAGCGCATATGAACAAGTTTTCAACATACAGGATAACAAATGCGAGCCTATTCAAAAATTACATCCTTGGAGCACTCATCCGCTATTCGGCGAGCACCCTTCAGGAGGCCCTCATAGTACATTTCGGGCGTGCGATGCTCATGGCCCTTCGGTGGCCCGTCCATCACAAGCTTCTCCGCATCCAGCTTGCCCCAATGCACTTTAGCACGGGCAAGGGCCCGACGGACACCTTCAATGCAGACGGAGCGCTTGATGACTTCAATCCGTGGACAGGCATCCACCAGCCGCTGCACCAAGCCGAAGTAGCTCCCGGGCATGGCCTCCAATGGCCACAGCCGCGTTATAAGGCCCTTCATGGCCTGTTCGGCGACCTTGTGGAGCTCGACCAGCTGCTTCAGCTGGTCGCTCAGGGGCACCGGACGTTCGATCTCAGCATACTGAGACCAGAACACCTTTTCCGTCGAGCTCCCCTCCTTGGCGCGGTAGAATGCGGCAGCATCAGACACACTACGGGGCAAATCTGCGAATGCTCCTGGAGAGCTCCGAATCCGGGTAAGTAATATGTAATTCACTTTCACATGCTTGCTTTGCATAAAGAATGCCTTACCCGCCGTTATCTTCTTTAACGACTCAATTTCTTGGAGGGCTTTTTGGGCCTCAGCCTTAGCAGCTTTGGCACTCTAAAGAGCCGAGGCGAGCTCGGACTCTCGAGTCTTCGAGTCACGCTCCAAACTCTCGTGTCTTTCCACGAGAGCTTGGAGCTCTTGCCGTACCTTGGCCAGCTGCGCCTCCCCCTTCTCTCGCTCAGTGCGTTCCGCAGCCGCTTTGTTTTCGGCCACGGACACCGCTTCCTTCAGGGTCGCCACCTCGTTCGTGGCCCCTGTAGTACCCAAGTTATTCCTGTTATTTTTTGCAACCAAAACCTTTTTATAAGGTATTTCCTTAATAAGGCACTACTTACCTTCCTTGTCCTCGAGCTGCTTCTTGGCTTGGTCGAGCTCGTTCTCGGACCGCTCGAGGTTCTGCTTCAATGCATTGACCTCCGCAGTCAGTGCGGCAGAGGTCAGCAGCGCAGCCTGCATACCCATATAGACATACTTATGTTAGACTCCTGCGTATATCTTTTTAGATCCTTAGTCCGGCTTTTCTTTCCGAGCGAGAACTAAGCATCGAGGCTCTTGTCTATGCGGTAATATTTTTACATATTCTAAACTTACCTCAAAGCCTGTTAGAAGGCTGGTACAGGCTTGGTCAGCCCGCTCTTGGCGGATCGAACTGTCCGGATCACCGCACTCATAACAGTGCGGTGCTCCTCCTTGATGGAGGCGCTGTTGAGCGCCTCCAGTAAGCTATCCGGTGCCTCCGGTTGGACGGAGGACACCGGCGTCTTACCCTTCTTGTGAAGGATCCGCTGGCCGGACTCCGGAACTGTTGATGGTTCCGGCATGGAGTCCGGACGAGGGTCGGGCTTAAAGCCCCTGGGGTTCTTGCCCCCCGCGCGCCTAGAGTCCGGGAGGTTGCCTTGGGGCACCTCCTGCGCTACCTCCTCTTGACCAAGCCCCCCTTGGGGCCCCACCACGGCGTCGTCCGCAGCGTGAGGCGAGGAGGCGGTCGGAAGCGAAGTACTCTCCATTTCCGACGAGCCCAGGGACCCACTCGATGAATCGGCAAACTCGCCCTTGGGCGGGCTGCACGGTTGTTCAACATTAGAGAACAATCAGCGATAATAAAAAGCCATGGGTATCCGGACACTTACGATCTCGCCAGGGGCTTGGCCCTTGTAGGCCAATCCTCCTCGTCGTCGTCGACGTTGGTGGAGAAGTCCGGAGGAAGGTTTCTTCCTTCTTGGACCCTCCGGCCTCCCGGTTGGGGCGGCCTTCCTTTTCTTCTCCTCCCCGCTGGGGAGGAGCTTTATTCTTCCTCCTCGTCCTCGGGAGAAGATTACGCATCAAAATCTGACAAGACCAAGGCGAGGAGCTCCTTCGAGTTCCCGTGGCCTCCTTCTTGGCCTTCTTCTCCCAAGACCACATGCAGCGTCCGAGCCCGGCAGCCCGTCAATCGGGCGTCCTCCGGGTCTTCCGGCAAAGGAGCAGACAGTTAATCTGTTCGGACGTCTTGACCAGTCTGTCAAAGAGTAGGGAGGTTTAGATCCCACATAGAGTCAATCTATGAAAAAAGAGTCCCGTAAAGGGTAAAATAACTTACCTCGCCGGCTTGACGCCGCGAGCTGTATCCGCGATCTTCGTTAGCGGATGCTGGGGCTTCAACGGCCTTGAACAACACCTTCCAGGCATCTTCGTACGTAGTGTCGAAGAGCCGGCTCAAGGTTCGGTGCTGTGCCGGATCGAACTCCCACAAGTTAAAGGCCCATTGTTGGCATGGGAGAATCCGGCGGATGAGCATCACCTGGATTACGTCGACAAGCCTGAGATTCTTGTCCACCAGGTTTCGGACGCATGTCTGGAGTCCGGATAGCTCTTCCGAATTCCCCCACGTCAGGCCCGTCTCTTTCCATGACGAGAGCCGTGTGGGGAAGCCAGATCTGAATTCGGGGGCCGCCACCCATTCGGGGTCGCGTGGCTCGGTGATGTAGAACCACCCCGATTGCCACCCCTTTATTGTCTCCACAAAGGCGCCCTCGAGCCATAGGACCTTGGCCATCTTGCCAACCATGGCGCCTCCACACTCCGCTTGACGGCCGCCCACTACCTTCGGCCGGACGTTGAAGATCTTCAGCCATAAACCGAAGTGGGGCTGGATGCGAGAGGAAGGCCTCGCATTACCTGACGATAAATGCCGAGATGTTGAGGATGAAATTCGGGGCCAGGTCGTGGAAGTCCAGGCCGTGGTAGAACATGAGCCTGGACAAATGGGTGAAGTGGAAAACCTAGTCCGCGGAGGAAGTGGGGAGAAACACCACCCTCTCATGGGGCCGGGGTTGGAATGAGCTGCCCGCATCGGGCAGCTCAGGCGCGATGTCGCCGGACAAGTATCCGGCCTCCCGCAGTCTTGTGATGTGCCCTCCGTGATGGATGAGGCCATCCACCCGCCTCCCGCTCGACATGGTTGGAGAAGGTTGAGGTGGGATGTGCAGACTTAGTATTTGGAGCTCGAGTCTTGTGAAATGGATAAGCAAAGGAGGAAGAAGGCGTAGGTGAAAGGGCGGATCCTTATCCCCTTATATGGACGGACGAAGCTATGCGTCCCCCACCAGCCTGGTAAAACTCGCTTATTTCCCAAGCGCTTTAATCAATGGTTCGGATGGGTTACCCACGTCCGTATTGATGAGAATCCCGGAATAAGGGGGCACGATCTATGCTTTGATAAGACGTGCCAAGGAAACCGCCTCGCTAAACACGCTGAGGTGGAATAGTGAAAAACGATTCATATAAAGGCCTGGCCGTGGTGTGATGTCACGCTGCGGAATACGTTAGCAGATCTGTGAAAAAAATATTCTCTCTACGGTGTTATGTGGAACTTGATTTGAAGAGCCGGACACTATCCTTGTGTTCAAAACCTTCTATGAAGTATTGGGAGGAGGAACCCGCCTTGAAATGCCGAAGACAATATGCGCGCCGGACTCGTCGTCATTGAAGCCTGGTTCAGGGCTCTTGAGGAGTCCCAGACTAGGGATGTCCGGATAGCGGACTATCGCCACGACCGGACTCCAAGACTATGAAGATACAAGATCGAAGACTTCGTCCCGTGTCCGGATGGGACTTTCCTTGGCGTGGAAGGCAAGCTTGGCGATACGGATATGTAGATCTCCTACCATTGTAACCGACTACGTGTAACCCTAACCTATCCGGTGTCTATATAAACCGGAGGGTTTTAGTCCGTGGATCGAATAACAATCATACCATAGGCTAGCTTCTAGGGTTTAGCCTCCTTGATCTCGTGGTAGATCTACTCTTGTACTACCCATATCATCAATATTAATCAAGAAGGAGTAGGGTATTACCTCCATCGAGAGGGCCTGAACCTGGGTAAAAACATCGTGTCCCTTGTCTCCTGTTACCATCCGCCTAGACGCACAGTTCGGGACCCCCTACCCGAGATCCGCCGGTTTTGACACCGACACCCTTCATTCCGGATGGTTGCCTGCTTCACCAGAAGACTTCAAAGATACTCTCTGATCTACTCCCGAGAACTCGTGTTCTTTTCTTTTGCAATCCCTTAACACCGTTGAATCCTTATGGATAACTGCGTACCCTCGCCGTTCATACTTCCATCCCTATTTGTTCTTGTTATTACAAGATACACGAAAGTATTCTCTGACTTTCGAGAATCCTTTTTCCGACTGCCTTGCAGCTCTTTTCCGCCTGAATAACCCTACGAATAATTCCTCACGCTTATCGGGGATTCGTTCATCCCCAGTTGATCATATGTCTCACAAAATTCTTTGAATGAAATTCGATCTCCCGAAGATCCTCTCCAGCCTAGTGCTCCCGAAAGTCTGGTTTGCCTACATTATGGTTAAATCCATATGTCCGGCAATATTCATTAACATCCTTGTCATTGTCATCCTGATCCTATTGATTCATTATATTGCGATTGCTCGCAATCATCAGTCGAACCTTGAAATTTGACCTTCCTACTCATACGTCATTCTGGACATGAGTTGGATCTTGGCCAATCATGTTGTAATTGATTGTCCACCTAGCTCCCTTCAACTTGAACATCGAATTGTTCAGCTGTTTCTATAATCTGATGCCTTTGCATTCTTTCCTTCTTCTGATTGAGTACTGATACTCACATCAGATCCATTGAGGACCGCTGAATCCTTTGTTGGATCATTATCCGACAGTGCCCCTCGTATTTAATCACCTTGTAAGTTCTTCTCGGGTACATAATGCCATTGTTAAATTGTATCCTCTCATTTGTTCAACCATGCTCTACCTCTTGTGTTAGTTACTCTTTAAGTTTGTGGTATATGTTCCTAAGATGCCCCGATGGGTTGAACCTATGCCTTTTCTAATCTGTGTGAACCCAGAAACTTCTATTGGTCATACTCTATTGGCGTTATGCCAGATAAAATTTCAGCATTACAACTTCTTCGAAAACGAGAAGTGAATAAAAAGTTGTGCATTGGAGAAGTGGGAGTCGACCTTGAACTTTGTGTTCATGCCCATGGACACGATGTAGATCGTGTCATAGAAGCTTCTCTTCAATTAATTATTCCCTTGGTATAAGTTCATCTTAAATATGGGATTCTGTCTTTTGCAATCGTGGTTCCGATCATATTGATATTCTTTGATTCATTTTCTCAGACAAGTTAAAGCACTTGTCTTCTGTAGATCAATGCATCTCCGCAACCTCTATTTTTATCTTCCTTCGAGTATTACCCTCCAGTACCTCGAGAATATCAAAGAACTGTGTTGCTTCCTATGAGTCTTCATGTAGTATTGCTTCTCACCGATTTTAGTTTTCCCTGGGATCTGAGTTATTAATCACTCAAGGACATCGATAAGTGAATCGTTTGAATCGATTCCGCACTCCGATTCTATAACTCTAAGTAATTTTCATTGCTTACGAGTTTAATAATCTTTCAAGTCATTCCTAGCCTGGCTGGCTATGTCATTATCATGCTAAATTTTAACTGTGCTACCTGGTCCTTCTTCTCGGAACAGAATTTTCGACGATGAGCTAAGCTTATGTCGATCTTCCTTGTCATACCATTTCGCCTTGAACAGCAAGCTTGCTTTCGAGTTTGTGTCGTACCCGTGGTTCCAATAACTTTTCGCTTCATCATTCCTTTGACTTGATGTCATCGTCGATCGATTACATCTTCTTGAAATCTGTCGACAATTGTGTCGTGCTCATCAACATTCTGAGCTCTTCCAGCATAACAGTCGAATTCCTGATGAGAAATACCATCCTTGACCTTCGATGATTTGAGTTATCATCGACAACCCCCCTTGTCTTCTTTCTAACACATGTTTGATCATGTCTTGGTTATACCTTGGACTCCTTGCTATTCCTTCAATTGTTCCTTGAGTATTTCTTGTGATCTTCAACTCCAACCCCTACTTGCAACACCATGTTAATGCTACCTCGAAGCATGACTGAGGTATTCCTAATATCAACAAGAACATTGGAAGCACATTGTCGAATGTTTCTTGATCTATTATCCAAACACCGTTGTATGGGTAATATCATGATTATTCCCTCGCCCCCCTTATCTAAATGCTTTTGAACTTGCTGTCATATCATGTATATCCTGCTACGCTTCCCCTTGGGAAGGATATACTCGCAATTCTTGTGTGTAAACACATTTTCCTTTCCAATGATCTGATTAATCTAATGATCACCTTTTCTTTTCCATTATTTTGTTTAACCTTTCTTGTGGTTTATGAGATCTAAGCAGTAATAGTTCCCTGCTTATGAAAGCACCTCGGTGTACAATTTGTCAGTGAGACCTAGTTATTATTGTTGTTGACATTCCGGTAACCACCGATGGATGAGAACTTTGCCTATTGGTCCGCCTCGTTCAACGAGCAGGAAAATAGTTCTCTCCGTCCCTCTCCCTTGGTACCAACGTTGTTGACAACATAACTGACAGGTTTTCCCTCTGACGTAACTTGCTATCATGACCGTGCAAGATGTCAACGCCCTTTCTACTTTTAACCCTCATGGTGGGCCCATAACCCACAGTTCCATAGGATCGAAACCTGACTCTGCTATACATCCCTGTTTTCTAAGTTATCCCTCGTGCTTGGCTTCGTATGTAATTCGTGAGCCATCTTCCTTGTGATATGTTCTGGTATCAGATGCAATACTTATTCTCGATGCTCTGAGCCCCTTGCACACTATGTTTCAGACACCAAACGATTGCCTACCCGGTTGAAGCTTCTTATTGCACCTCCTTACCTTGCTCTCGATGACTTTCTTGAATTTCAACTCAAGAGATGCCTCTATGCCACGTTCACTGAGATAGCCCCCAGGTACCTATCTTGTGTTGAGCTCCGCCCTTCCCGAGTCATTCCCCCTTACTCCACCCCCATAAATCTCGGGGCGAGATTTCTTGTAGTGGAGGAGAATTGTAATGCCTGGATAATTATGCTACAGTAACCCCTGGGGTTAGGCTAGTTATTTTTGCTTATTTCATATAGATCAGTGCATGTTCATCTTTGCTTCTATCTCATTTCAAATTCCGGTCAAATTCATTTACAAATACTAAGTGAAATCCAAAAGTTCGCAATCATGAACACAAAAATGTTGATCTTGTGACAAATATTCACTTCTTAATATCGATGGTGAACCAACTTTTTTATAAAGTGTCTTAGTGCCCTAAAATAAAAGGTAACAAAGGCGGCAAAATAAAAAGAGAAAAAGGCTATAGCAAGAAATAAGAAAAGAAAAATACCCTTGGCCTTGACGACCCACCCGAGCCGGCCCACCGGCCCACTCCCCCACCCCACCGGTCGTCTCCCTGTTCGGCCGACCGTGCCGCTACAGGGACATGGTCGCCACCAAGCCAGCTCGCCGTCGCCAGCGAGGGGATAAGGAACCCCCTCGCCCCCTTGATTCTCTCTCTCGTTATCATCCACTCCGCCTCCCACTCTCTCCCTCTCCACAGATCCACCCGCTTCGTCGTCGCCATGGCCGAGCTCGCCCCCGCGCCCTCCGGCCTCCCCGCGGCCTAGCTGCGTGTCCGTACATATCTCCGTTGTCGACTACGTCGACCGCACGGACCTCTTCGACCTCGAAGCCCCTCTGCCTCGCGGGATCGTCTTCTTCCTCCGCTTTGGTCGCCGCCGTCTCCTTCAACACCGACACCACTACAGCTCCTAAACCCACCACCGGGCCTCCGTGTGCCCCCGCGGTGAGCTCCTCGTCATTTCCCCTACATTTGCGCCGCGTATACGTTCCCGTTGCCGCGTCGCAATGAGAGCCGAAGCTCTCCGCCGTCGCTCGCGTCACCGCCGTAGCAAGAGCGCTTTCCCGCCACAACCGAGCACCGCAACGAGCTCCTGGGCTCCCCGGGAGGCCAATGAGCTCCTCTGCACGGATTTCCATGCACTACAGCCTCGCCCGCTGCCGCCCGCCCGCACATCGTTGCGGCCACCTCTGTTGTCGTCCCTGTGCTCGCCTGGCGCCCTCCCGCTCACGCGCTCACTGCGACCGTGTTGCCCGCTCGCCAGCCCTGCCGTGCGCTCCGGCTTGCCCCGCCTCCTTCTACTGCTGCCACCGCTTTCTCTCCCTGTTGCGGCTGCCAAGGGCCGCCGGCGCCAATGCATGCCCCGCGCCAGCCGCGCCCGCACCCCGCGCGTGGCCACCCATGGCTGCGCCCCTCGTGCCGCTTTCCGCCTTCCCCTGCACCACCTCGGCCGCGCCTCCCCTCCACCGCCTGCCCGCGCCATCGCCGCTCGCCTCGCCCCGCTGCTTCTGCACGCCCCCTAGCGCCGCGTCCTCAGCCTTGACGCTGCCCGCTGCCGGATCCGGCGCCCGTGCGCCACCGCTCCCATTGTCCTCAGCGCTGACGGAGCCCCATCCCGCCATCGCTGCCTCGGCTCGCCGCTGCCGGGCGCTGCTCCGGCCGGCCTCGCCACGACCGTGCCCGGGTATGCCTCGCCCGTTAGCCCGTGCCCTCAACCGGCCTGAGCCACTGACGAACGGGACCCACACCCTTGTAAAAAACAAAAATTAGAAATAAAAATAAAAGATTTTAAAAATATATATAACTATTAATTAATTAATCTAATAATTAATTAAGTTGGCTTAATTAACTTAACATCAATTAACCTACTAATTAGCTAATTAAAATTGTTAATTAGTAAATCAGAGAATGATAGGGGTCCCACCCCCTGTTGACCAGTCAAACGTTGACTGGTCAACTGGGACCCCCTGGACCCACTGTCAGCCCCTTAGTGTATTTTTTTATGCTCTATGATGGGTGCACTTAGCTTTTTATCCATTTATTTGCGAATTAAATAAAATCCAGGAAAATGCAGAAATTGTTTAAATCTTTGGAAATTCATATAAATTAATCCGTAGCTCGGATGAAAATACTTTGTACATGAAAGTTGCTCAGAACGACGAGACGGATCCGAATATGTGGTCCGTTCATCCGCCACACATCCCTAGCGTAGCGAACATCGAACCTTTCTTCTCTGGTTCGTTTGTCCGAAAATGCCAAATTTGGGAAAGCATTCCCGGATGTTATCCCATTCGCCGGTAACGTGTAGCACCGCGTTAGAACACGTCTAGCTCTGCCTGTTGTCCTGTTACGCACTTGCTTGCTATGTATTTACTATTTCTCCCCCCTTTTCTCTTCGGTAGACCCCGTGACGGCTGCCGATGTCGCCGTGATCGACTACGTCACCGACGACCCTCCTTCTCGTCTGACCAACTAGGCAAGCCCCCCTTTGATCATCCCGATATCGCCCATTTCCTTTCTCTCATGCTTGCATTAGATTGTGCTACTGTAATTGTTTGCTCCTATTCTGATGCATAGCCTGCTTTTGTAACCTGCTTATTGTTACCTACCTGCTTATCCTAAACTTCTTAGTATAGTTTGGTTAGTGATCCATCTGTGACCCCCACCTTGTCCTTGTTGCCCCTACTTCATCATTGAAGACCCTGAGGGGTACTTGGACTTTACTACTTTACCACTGTTACTTGGAAAGGCGGGTCGACCCTGAGGGGTACCCACGAGTGATGTGGAGACGGGTTGACCTGGAGGGTGCCCGCGAGATAATTACGAGGCGTGGCCGGGCATTCCTAGCCCTTGCCGCAAGTCCTCGAGACGTGGCAACGGGGTCACATCTTTCGTGAGTCTCTGGTTGTTACCATGTGCTCCTAATCCACTACGATTTGGATATTTGATCCGAGGGGCCTCTGGCCTGATAGCACTAACAATCACGTGGGCATAGTATGGGTGTTCTGCGTCGTATGCATCAGCCGAAGGTTAATAGACGTCAGCAATTGAGCGGCACGCGCCGGGTTGGACTGGTAAGCTCCTGCCTTCTTTAAGGAGGTAGCTAGGTCTGCTCACCGGCCGCGTACGCAACGTGCAGGAGTTCCCGATGAGATGGCCCGTGACCCCTGGGGGCATAGGTTTAGTCCGGTGTGCTGACCTCTCTATTAAGCCTAGGCCGGGTTGCGGCGTATTGTTTGGCCGACGCCGGGTATGACCCAGGAAAGTGTGTCCGGCCGGAGTTGATCGAGCATGGTGGGTAAATTGGTGCACCCTGCAGGGAAGAAAACAACTAGCGATAGCCTGTACTATGGTAACAGGCACTTGGAGTTGTATCCCGATCGATACAACTAGAACTGGATACTTGTGATGAGAATTGGATAGTACGGCTCTGGGATTGCTTTCTTGCAGGGAGTTGAGAAAGGATCTCTGGCCGAGGTTGATAAAACTACTACTACTACTACTTTACTTTATGCTACTCTTATCTCTCTTCTGATGCTGCAAGATGCTTGAAGATGCTGAAGATGCTAGTCTTGATAGGACTAGGCGTTCTCTCTATTATGGCATTTATGCAGGCCGGTCCACATATACAGCCTTCTATTGATAATGTTGCATATGTAGCGTAGATCCTTGCTTGCGAGTACTTTGGATGAGTACTCACAGTTGCTTTGCTTCCCCTTTTCCCCTTTCTTCTTCTTTCCGGTTGTCGCAACCAGATGGTGGAGCCCAGGATCCAGACGCCACCTTCGACGATGAATGCTACTACACTGAGGGTGCCTACTACTACGTGGAGGCCGCCGACGACCATGAGTAGTTAGGAGGCTCCTAGGCAGGAGGCCTTGCCTTTTTGATCGATGTTGCTTTTGTGCTAGCCTTCTTAAGGAAAACTTGTCTAACTCATGTTTGTACTCAGACATTGTTGCTTCCGCTGACTCTTGTGTATTCGAGCTTATGTATTCGAGCCCCCGAGGCCCCTGGCTTGTAATATAAAGCTTGTATTATTTTAATTTGTGTCTAGAGTTGTGTTGTGATATCTTCCCGTGAGTCCTTGATCTTGATCGTACACATTTGTGTGTATGATTACTGTACGATTGTATCGAGGGCGTCACAGACGCCGTGGTGGGCCAGCTCGTTGTGAGCCCCCGACTTCGATGAAACCGAGTAGACATTGGATGATGGCACGCCATTCGTCCATCTACTCGGTCGCTGGCGAAAACCTCAGCACCAGCTGAGCCTGCGCCCTAGCCTCTGTGGCTGTACTTGGCATGGGTGATGACGGAGTAGATCGCACCATCGCTCGGCTCCTGATGGTGCCAGCAGTGGCAGCACCGCGCCCCCGCTATTGCGGGGCGGCCACCTGGATGGCAGGGTGGCGCGGTGAAGGCGCTCGAGGGCCAGCGGCTCCGTCGGGCGCAGCAACTTCGTCGACCCGTCCCGAGGGAGGCACCTGCACCGTGGCCGCTCCCGTGGTGGGGGCGGGCGGAGGGCAGCGATTGGCTCTTGACCGAGCGCCATTGTGCGGTTGTGCCCGTGGTGGGAGGAAGTGGTGCGAAAGGAGTAACCCCTTCACCCGTACCTTGCGGAGCATGGCCGTCGGGGCACTGCTGATGTTGTTCTCCTCCGGTGTTTCCCGCTCCTGTGTCGGCTACGGGGCAAGTGGTGGCGGTGTCGCCTGCTCCAACCACGTCCCCCGCAGCGTCCACGTCCTCGTGTTCCTCCGTATCCCCCGCAGCGTCAGAGGCCGCGATTGGCGGAGCCTTCAAACTGGATGGATGAGCCAAAGCACCGGATTTCTTCTTGGGCGCCAAGGTCGATGACGCTGTCGAAGGTGAATATGGTGATGAAGATGACGCGCTGCACATGCTTTCAGGTTCACGCAAGCGATCCCCCTACCTGGCATGCCAAAGATGTCGTGGGAAACTACGGCCACCTATGGGACCAAGGGCCCCTTGCTGGTTCGGTAGGGGGGATGTCGCGTTGCACAAAGAGCAGAAGAACGTGGGGGCAGCGAGGCAATGATCACACAAGAAATTTTACCCAGGTTCGGGCCGCCGTGAGGCGTAAAACCCTACTCCTGCTTTGGTGGATTGATGGTGGAATAATGGTGGTGGAGCATAGTACACTTGCCCGGCAAGGGCGGCAGTGGCTACGCGCGTATGGGTGTATGTGTTATCCAACCTTCTAACCCTGCCATGGGCCTCCTTTTATAGATTAAGGGGTTACCACAATGGCAAAGTAGTCATTATGCACTGATAAGATAGCAAACAGTGCTATCATACCTAACTCTGTAGGATGATAGGGTGCATTAAATGCACCACTTAACATCACGTCATTGGTTGCCCGGAAGCCTTGCTGGGCTGTCTCGCCAGCTCCACGCCTGCTCTCTTGACACGTCGTAGGACGGGTATCATCTGTAGGCATTCCATGTAGAAAGAGGCCGCCATGTGGCAAATCACTGCCACTTAGTCACTTTGCGGCTTGACACCACACTGATTGACGACGTGGGTCATGGCGGAGTGGTTGGGTGAGGTGGTTTTGCCTCCGTGAGCCTGCCGGGACGTCTTGGATGTCTTCTTCTCGGACTGACCCCGTCCTTGTCGAGCTCGTCTGCCCGGCAAGGGAGGCTTTTCTCTTGGTGGTATCTTGCTTCTCTGGCTTGACCTTGGTCCTCTTGATCCGCAAGTTGGTCCTTCGATGATCTCGGTCTCTCGTACTCTCGCACGACCTGGTGTTGTACTCTTATTCTCGTGCCTGTGCACAGTCTGGGCAACAAACCCAGGGTTTGTTGCACCGACATGCTGCATCATCCCCAAGTCGCGTGGGTCCATCTTGTATCGTTCTTTGCATCTATCAGAACTGGCTTTAGCCTCTTCCATGAGTTTCTTTATGATTATTTTTTTGACTATAAACAGTAGGGTAAAACCCCACTGCAACTTTTATTAATAAAAAGGCAAAACAGAACAATAGTCTGAAGGGCTTGAGCTAAGCCTAAAGAAAAAGAAAAGAAAGAGGAAAGAAACTAAGAAAAAACTAAAACAACCTAAAAGAAAAGGAAAAGGAAAGAAAAATAAATGAAATGGAACTAAAACTAGAAGAAGCTAGAATAATTACAACAAGGTATCCAACCAGGTAGAGAATTGCACTTCATATTTCTTCTTTATCCTGAATTTTAGAAGCTTGAGCTCTTCTGTGAATATAAATTTCTAGCCTCAAAAAGATGGTGTGATGTTCTCAAAGGTTTTGTTGTTTCTGGATATCTAGATGGCCCATGATCCCAGTATGATGATCTCCATAAAGAAATGGTAGTGGATCTTGTCTTTGAGGTCTTGATATGCTTCCAATACAGACAAATTAGGTGTTCTGGTGGGACAGATAAAATCCCAACATCTATTTGCAAAGGACACCCCCAAAAAAGATGGTGCAAAGTTTCTTCTTGCTGGCAATCCCTGACTGCACAGTTGTAAGCTTCCAATTCAAAGTTTTACCTTCTTAAGAGATTCCTTGTGTTTACTCTGTCATGTAGTAACATCCAGAAGAGAACTTTGTGCTTAGGCTGACAATAGCTTTTCCAAATCCAGGAGAAGTGAGGTGGAGTTTGTTTGTGTCCAATAAGTACATTATATGCTTTGATTGATGAGTAAAATTCATTTCCTCATATGTAGCTCCAAGTATCCGTTGCATCCAAGTACTCAGATTGCCTCAAATAATTACATATGTCTTCCATTTGTAAGAACTCCTCATATGCTTGTGTAGTCAGAGGCAAGTGGAAAAGATCTTGAAGATATTCTGTGACGATCACTTGTTGTACACTTGTGAGTGGATCTCTGACAAAGGAGTAAAGGTGGTCAAATTTGTGCTTTAGGACATAATGATGCCACATATCATCCCAGAACAGGGCACTTTTCCCATCACCTACATTACACCTGTCAATAGCCTTGAACTGATCAATGAGGGCCAGATTTGATTTCCACCAGAAGGAGCCCACCTTTTGATCCCCTGGGAGATGCCCATTGCTATAGTAAGTTTCCCAAATTAGGTTCACCCAAGGAATATCATGTCTATTAAAAATTTGTGTAGATTCTTCATGAGCAGAGTTTTGTTTTGTGTGAAGATATCTAGGACTCCCAGTCCACCCTGATTTTTTGGTATGCACACTATGTGCCAAGCCACTAGTGCAGGTCTTCTATCTTCCATGCTAGGGCTCCTCCAACGGCAGTGTCTCAAATATTTAATGATCTGGTGTTTTATAGTGATTGGAATATCCAAACAGCACATAAAGTAGACTGCTAAAGATGCCATCACAGATTTCACCAGCAGCACCTTCCCTGCCTGAGTCATAAATGTGGAAATACCAGGAATCTTCTTAGCAATTCTGTTGACTAGAGGCAAACACTGCTCCACAGTTGGTTTATAAATCCCCAATGGTAGTCCCAGGTAAGTAAAAGGAAAGTGTCACCTGGCACACTGCAGAGTATTTGTGAAAATGCCAACCCTGTCTTCTTCAATATTTATTGGCACCATGATTGACTTTCCATAGTTAACCTTTAGTCCTGTAGCATCTGCAAAGGTGTTTAGTAGAGCTTTGAGGCACACTAACTGCCTAGCATTAGCTTGCATGAGAACTAGTGTATCATCTGCATATTGAACAATGGGGAAATCTGGGCAAGAGTTAACTTGGAGTGCTGGTGTTATTAAATTTCTTCTCATTGCTTTGTTCAGAATTGATTGCAGTAGATCAGCAGCCAGGACAAAGATTAAAGGTGAAAGAGGGTCTCCTTGCCTTACTCCTCTTAAGCAATAGAATTTTTTGCCTGGCACTCCATTTAACATCACAGCAAATGAAGCAGATGAGAAAAGAAGTTGCATCCAAGATATCCACTTGTCTCCAAATCCCTTAGCGCTCAGAATGTCAATAATAGCTTGGTGTTAATTAGTGTCAAAAGCCTTTTCAAAGTCCGGCTTGATTACTAACATTTCTTCCTTTGATTTATGACACTGTTGAATATACTCATAGGCCCAACCAAGACAATCTTGTATCACTGTTTTTTAGAAATCCATACTGATTGATGTGTACTAGCTTGAGGATCACTTTTTGCAGTCTATTTGCCAGGAGTTTAGTAATGATTTTGAGCACCCCATTAAGTAAAGAAATTTTCCTAAAATCATTAGGTGAGATTGGGTTTTCCTTTTTTGGATGCGGGTGATATAAGGAGTGTTTATGCTCTCAAGATTAACATTTCCATCATGAAAGGCTTGAATAAGTGGAGTAACATCTAGTTTGATAATATCCCAACAAGCTTTGAGAAACTCATTGTTAAATCCATCAGGCCCTGGCGATTTGACTGCGGGAAAGTTTTTAACCACCCCATCAATTTCCTCCTGAGTGAAAGGTTTTTCAAGATCTTTGAAAAGTTGGGGGGTCCACTCTGTTATCATACAGATCCTGTAAATAAAAGTGCATGGTATCGCCATTGGAGTGTCCAAGTCTTTTTTTTTTAAAGCCTCCCAAAGAATTGCAGCCTTTCCTTCATGATCTGTAATTTCTACTTGATCCTCATTCAAGAGCATGGCAATTTCGTTTCGCATGTGGTTAATTTAGGCCTTTGTATGAAAGAATTTTGTGTTCTCATCTCCAAATTTAACACCCTTGATTTTGCCCCTCTGCTGCCAATAGATCTTTTGATTGTAGAGAATAGTCAATAAGAAATCTTTCAACATATTTCTACAATTGCTCTCAAAGAAGGTGAGGTCTCTGTATTCCTCCAAGAAATCCCACAAGAAGATACATTCATTTATTTCCTGAATCTGCTTTTTTAAGACAAGATAGACTTTTGGCCCAGAGTTTGAGTGATCTTCTCAAGATTTTGAACTTGGAATTAATCTTCTTGGCTGGATCAGTAAAGCTAACAGGAATATTCCAAGCTGCTTGAACAACTTCTTTGAAAGAGCTGTGCTTTAACCAATAATTCTCAAATCTGAAAACATTTGACTTGGGGATGGTTGTTCCAATTTTAGTTACACATGGCAGATGATCTGAGATTGGTTTTGCCAGTGGTAGAGCAGTAGTATCAAGGTAACTTGTCATCTAGGCTGCAGAGGTGAAAAACCAGTCCAATTTCTCAAGTAGAGGGTTGTCTTGCATGTTTCTCTAGCTCAACTGTCTACCTTTAAGAGGTAATTCAATTAACCCCAAATTACAAATAGCTTCATTGAATAGTAGCATCTGATTAACATCCCCACCAGGTCTGTTTCTATCTTCAGGTGACCTAATGAAATTAAAGTCCCCCATGACAATCCAATCCACATCATCGGGTATTTGAATATTAGCAAACCAGTCAATGAATTCCAATTTTTCCTCAGTATTACAAGGCCCATATATATTTGTGAGAATCCATGGCCTAAGAGTAGTTCTACAAGTGAATTGCATAGTTACGGAGAATTTATTTTGGAAGAGCATTTCTCCAGAAAAAATAGCCCCATTCCAAGCAGTTAAAATACCTCCAGAAGCCCCAATGGAGGGCGAGAATACAAATTTGTTGAATCTGTGTGGGCAGAAGTTATGAACATAGGCAAGATCAAAAACTTCTCTCTTTGTTTCTTGTAGGCATAAAATGCCAGCAGCACTTTCCTCAACTTTTTGCCTAATAGCCACCCATTTCTCTGGGGCATTCAGACCCCTAACATTCCAGTTCAAAATATTACATGATCTGTTTCTACTCATAATTAACTAGCTTTTTATTACTATTGACATACCAAGCCCAATCTCTTGGTATAATACTCAGCTTAGTAAAAGTTTCAAAATTAAGGCTCTGTGATCTGAAATAGTCTGTGCTGTCATCAAAGCACCAACATGACATAGAGTTGAAGTGACATTGCATTTCCAAAAGATAGCAGATTAAACTCATCATCCTCATACAAGACATAGTACCAAGGTTCTAGCTGAGTGAACAAAAGAGCACGAAACAAAAGAAGCCACCAAGCCTCATAGTCAGACATGAAACATGTTCTGAGTACATCAGCCATATAGAACATCTTACATCCAACCATCCAAATATTCTTGCTGACCCCAGGAGTGTTACTAAGCTTAGAACACATCATGGGACACTCTTGGTGGGAGTTGTAGCACCAGTGGCCCTGGGAACCTTGGCCACATCTTCCTGACCTCTCCTCTTGGACGTTAAGGAAGAATACCTCATTTGGATGCAGCTGAATGGTAGCAATTGCCCAATCTTCGTGCCTCCTTGGATGATGCGGCAAGATTTCCCTTGAAACCCCAGTTCGCCCTTCAACTTCAAGAATCTGAAAACCATGGGGGACGAAGGGAACAGGGTCTATAGGAATGTTGGCCATGGTTGGCACTTCCGCAGAACGGACCACCAATGCCTGCTCAGCCGATGTTGAAGAAGCCGACGAGCTCGTCGATGTGGAAGCAGAGTTGGTAAGAGCAGAGGAGTGCGAGGACGCAGGATATGGTCTCGGATGGAAATTTGGAAATAGGTCCTTGACCAGCTCCTTAAAAGACGATACCTGCCTAATTGGGGCAGCTGGGCCAACACAATTGAACCAGGCCTCCACCTCACCCTCGGCCCATGCCTGTTCCGGGGGGTGGGGGGCTCGGGAAAGTGTTAAACTAGATAAACGGCCAAAGCCCAGGTAGATTCGGTGCCATGCAGTTACGTGCGTTGTGTCCTTGCCCCCCCCCCCCCCCGCGCGCGCATGCAAAACACACAACGTACGTGCCATGAGTAGCACGTTGAGACATCTGAGGGGGATTATGAGACCTATTAAACTCAGAATTGATAGCTGGTGAATTGAAAACCTCCCTGAGGGAGTCCTAGATTAGGGGGTCTCCGGACAACCGGACTATATCCTTTGGCCGGACTGTTGGACTATGAAGATACAAGATTGAAGACTTCGTCTCGTGTCCGGATGGGACTCTCCTTGGCGTGGAAGGCAAGCTTGGCAATCCGGATATGTAGATCTCCTCCCTTGTAACCGACTCTGTGTAACCCTAGCCCCCTCCAGTGTCTATATAAACCGGAGGGTTTAGTCCGTACGACAACAACAATCATACCATAGGCTAGCTTCTAGGGTTTAGCCTCTACGAGCTCGTGGTAGATCAACTCTTGTAATACTCATATCATCAAGGTCAATCAAGCAGGAAGTAGGGTATTACCTCCATCGAGAGGGCCCGAACACAGGTAAACATCGTGTCCCTCGCCTCCGTTACCATCTGCCTTAGACGCACGATTCGGGACCCCCTACCCGAGATCCGCGGTTTGACACGAAATTGGTGCTTTCATTGAGAGTTCCACTGTGCCGTCACCGTAAGGCTTGATAGCTCCTTCGATCATCAGTAACGATGCGGTCCAGGGTGAGGTTTTCCTCCCCGGACAGATCTTCGTATTCGGCGGCTTCGCACTACGGGCCAACTCGCTTGGCCATCTGGAGCAGATCGAGAGCTACGCCCCTGGCCACCAGGTCAGGTTCGGAAACTTGAACTACACTGCCGACATCCGCGGAGACTTGATCTTCGATGGATTCGAGCCCATGCCAGGTGCACCGCACGATCACGACGAGCATGATTTAGCTCTGCCGTCAGACAGTGTTCGGGAGATCACACCTGCAACTGCTCCGGCCTTCAATTCGGAGCAAATTGCGCCATCCGAGGACCGGGGGATAGACCCCGCCATGGAGACCGCACTCTCAATGGCGATAGAGCTGGATACTGACTTCACCCCTTACGAGAGCCGTGTTTCCGAACCACTGGATTCGTTTCCGGCCACGGACTCTGAGCCGCCTGCGTCCGTGCCTATCGAATCCGATTGGGCGCCTATCATGGAGTTTACCTCCGCGGATATCTTTCAGCACTCGCCTTTCGGCGACGTGCTAAATTCATTAAGGTCCCTCTCCTTGACAGGAGAACCTTGGCCGAACTATGTCCGGCTAAAATGGGATGCAGACGACGAAGAAATTCGCTGCCCACCCACCACCCACTTGGTAGCCACTATCGACGATTTAACCGACATGATCGACTTCGACTCCGAAGACATTGACGGTATGGACGACGAAGAAGGAGACGAACAGGAACCACCGCCCATAGGGCGCTGGACCACCACCTCATCATATTATATATATATGGTGGATACCCCGAAAGAAGGCAATGGCGATAAGACAGCGGAGGATGACCCCTCCAAGAAGCAACCCAAGCACCGACGTCAGCGGCGCCGCTCTAAGTCCTGCCACAGCAAAAGTAGTGATACCGGCACAAGAGACAATAGCACTCCGGATAGTGCCGAAGACGACAGCAATCCCCTCCAGCACGATTTAGAGCGGGAGGGTGAACAAGCTAGCCCTCCAGATCAGGCAGCAGATGGAGAAACGGAGGATGACAATTACATGCCTCTCTCCGAAGACGAGGTGAGCCTCGGCCACGAAGAATTTATCATGCCTGAGGATCCCATCGAGCAGGAGCGCTTCAAGCGCCGGCTTATAGCCACAACAAATAGCCTGAAGAAAAAGCAACAACACCTTCGAGATGTTCAAGATTTGCTAGCAGGCAGATGGACCGAAGTCCTTGTGGCCAAGGAATATGAACTCGAACGCCCCTCCAAGAGTTACCCAAAGCGCAGGTCGCTACCCCGACTCGAGGAGGAAGCATTGAAACCTACTTCACCAGCGTACGATGCGGCTGATCGGCCACGGCCGAGACAGAGAGGCGTTTCAGCCTAAAGTTCAGCCTGCACCCCGCCACCACTCAAACAAAAATACGAAGGCCCGGGGCAACACGCGGGACCTGCGAGACGTATTGGAAAGCAGGGCAAAACATGCAAGATCGATATACGGGTCACGGAGGCGCGCACCAACGCGAACGATGACCGTCACGCCGGATACATTCAAAGTAAATCCGGCCGGGCTGAATACAACAGACAAGACTCATATGAACTGCGTCGTGATATAGCCAGGCACAGAGGTGCCGCACACCCCCTATGCTTCACTGATGAAGTTATGGATCACGAATTCCCGGAGGGTTTTAAACCCGTAAATATCGAATCGTATGATGGTACAACAGATCCCGCGGTATGGATCTCGGATTTCCTCCTCCATATCCACATGGCTCGCGGTGATGATCTACATGCCATCAAGTACCTCCCACTAAAACTCAAAGGACCAGCTCGGCATTGGCTGAATAGCTTGCCAGCAGACCCCGTCGGCAGTTGGGAGGATTTGGAAGATGCATTCCTTGACAACTTCCAGGGCACTTATGTGCGATCACCGGATGCTGATGACTTGAGCCATATAACTCAACAGCCAGGGGAATCGGCCAGGCAATTCTGGACATGGTTCCTAACTAAGAAAAACCAAATTGTCGACTGTCCGGATGCAGAGGCCTTAGCGGCATTCAAGCATAACATCCGTGACGAGTGGCTCGCCCGGCACCTCGGCCAGGAGAAGCCGAAGTCTATGGCAGCCCTCACGACACTCATGACCCACTTTTGCGTGGGCGAGGATAGCTGGCTGGCTCACAACAACAACACATCAAGGAGTTCGGGCACTTCAGATACTAAAGATGCTAACGGCAGACCACGTCGTAATAGACACAAGCGCCGCAACAACGGTGATAACGTCGAAGATACGACAGTCAATGCCAGATTCAGAGGCTCTAGATCTGGTCAGTAGAAAAAGCCATTCAAAAGAAGCACTCTGGGCCCATCCAGTTTGGATCGTATACTTGATCGCTCGTGTCAAATCCACGGCACCCCCGATAAGGCAGCCAATCGCAGCAACAGAGAATGCTGGGTGTTCAAGCAGGCCGGCAAGTTAAATGCCGAAAACAAGGACAAGGGGATGCATAGTGACGACGAGGAGGAGCCCCGGCCGCCGAATACGGGAGGACGGAAGAGGTTCCCCCCCACAAGTGAAGACGGTGAACATGATATACGCAACCCACATTGCCAAGAGGGAACAGAAGCGTGCACTAAGGGACGTCTATGCGATGGAGCCTGTTGCCCCAAAGTTCAACCCATGGTCCTCTTGTATGATCACATTCGATCGCAGGGACCACCCCACTAGTATCCGCCATGGCGGATCCGCCGCATTGGTCCTAGACCCCATCATTGACGGATTTCACCTCATTCGAGTCCTTATGGACGGCGGCAGCAGCCTGAACCTGCTCTATCAGTGCAGTCATAAAATGGGTATAGATCCCTCGAGGATCAAACCCACCAAAACCACCTTTAAGGGTGTCATCCCAGGTGTAGAGGCCCATTGCACGGGCTCAATCACACTGGAAGTGGTCTTCGGATCTCTGGACAACTTCCGAAGCGAGGAGTTAATCTTCGATATCGTCCCGTTCCGCAGTGGCTATCACGCACTGCTCGGGCGAACCGCATTTGCAAAATTCAATGCGGTACCGCATTACGCATACCTCAAGCTCAAGATGCCAAGACCTAAGGGGGTTATAACAGTCAATGGAAACACAAAGCGCTTGCTCCGCACGGAGGAGCACACTGCGGCCCTCACAGCAGAAGCACAAAGCAGCCTTTTAAGGCAAACCGCCAATTTGGTGATACAGCCCCCGGACACCGTCAAGCGAGTCCGGAGTAACCTGCAGCAGGATCGCACAGCACGCGTTGAGCTTCGCCTAGCAATCCGGCCCCGTCCTAGTCGATCAGCGACGAAATCTGTGCTGCGCGTACATAATTACGCTCTGAAAATACCATGGGCACAGACGGGGGCACGATCAGGGGACGTCCCACAATGCAGCTCAACCGCCCTAGGGGCTGCATACCCTTATCATTTTTTCCTTTCAGGACCTTACTCTCTGGAAGCCCTTTCCGGCAGTATGATTGCCGGACACATTACGGGAAGGAACAACCAAGGAGGCAAGAAGCTAAGATGTACAAGGGAATCCCCACGTGGTCTCTGATAACAATCGAATTACCCATTTTTAATACCCATACGCAGCTTATCCTTGGATAGGACATGTCAAATAGTCCTATTTTTTGCTTATTGCACTACTTGTATCAGTACACTTCGACGTATTATTTAAATAACAATGCATAGCATTAGTCTATAATTGCATTACCCTTCTTTTTTCTTGTCTATTTATTTACGACAATTTGCACCCGTACATTCTGGTACGGCCAGTACGCCAGGGGCTTTCGTATACCCCATAATACAGCGTGAGAAGTCCGAACACTTTCGACAGTGCGGCACCCCGAACTTATAGCATTATATGCATCAGCTCCGAATCATGTCTTGGGTAAATAGTTGGGTTTGCCCGGCTCCCATGTTTTGGTACCTTACATTCCGCTATATCGGCTAAGGTAGCGCTGGTAGAACTACTGCGATTGTGTCCCGGTTCTTCCGGTCGAGCACCTCAGTAGAGAAAGCCGAAAACTGATTGTCATGATAAGGCGAGAGTTGGTCGTTGTTCGAGAGGTCTCATGTCCTTAAAGACTTTTTCCGCTTTGGGCGAGGAGTCGGCCTTGCCCAACTTAGGCGTATATAGCGCCCCAAATTCGGCCTTCCGAATACTAGGGGCTTCGCCAAAATTTAAAATTGTAGACTTCTATGGCTAAGTGAGAGTGATAAAGCCTTATAGTCTGATTGCCTTGTTCGTTGTGCTGAACACCTCCCTTGAAGGACCCAAAAATGGGAAAAAGAGTGCTTAGATTTATCCCGAACCTCAGTACTAGTTACATGAGGGCAGAAACCGACAACTGGCCAACTCTCAGGTTTTATAAACGGCCGCACAGAAGGCAATATTTTAAATTCAAAAAGCGTTGCATAGCGCAAATGAACTAGTTTCACATTACAGGATCACATGAGCACGTTCATTCAAAAATTACATCTTTAGCACATTCCTCTGCCACAAGGCGGGAACCCTTCAGGACACTGTCATAATACATCTCTGGGCAGCAATGCTCCTTGCCCTCCGACGGCCCCTCCTTCACCAGCTTCATGGTGTCCAGCTTCGCCCAGTGCACCTTCGCCCTGGCAAAAGCCCTGCGCGCACCCTCGATGCAGATGGACCGCTTTATGACTTCAAGCCGTGGGCAGGCATCTACAAGCCGCCTCACGGACCGAAGTAGGCTGTTAGGCAGGGGATCGCCAGGCCACATCCGGACTATAAGACCCTTCATGGCCTGTTCGGCCGCCTTGTGAAGCTCGGCCAGTTGCTTCAGCTGGTCGCTCACGGGCATTGGGTGTTCGGTTCCAGTATACTAAGACCAGAACAACTTTTCCGTCGATCTCCCCTCCTCAGCTCGGTAAAACTCCGTGGCATCCAACACACTGCGGGGAAGATCTGCGAACGCTCCTGGAGAGCTCCGAACTCGGGTACGTAAAAGAAAAGTTTCCTTTACATGCTTGCTTTGCATAATGAATGCCTTACCCACCGCCATCTTCTTCACCACATCAATCTCCTGGAGGGCCTTGTGGGCTTCAGCCTTGGCGTTTTGTGCGCTCTCGAGGGCCTTCGCAAGCTCGGACTCTCGCGTCTCAGAGTCAAGCTCCAAGGACTCGTTTTTTTATGAGAGCCTGGAGCTCTTGCTGCACCTCGCCTACCCGGGCTTCTTGCTTTTCTCGCTCGATGCGCTCCTTGGCCGCTTTGTCTTTGGCCTTGGATAGCCCCTTCTTCAGGGTCGCCACTTCGGTCGTGGCCCCTGGCAAATTCATGATGATCCTATTATTTTTACAACCAAATTTCCTTTAATATATTAACAAGGTATTGCTTACCTTTTCTCTCCTTGAGCTGCCTCTTGGAAGGCCGAGCTCTTCCTCGGACCGCTCAAGGTCCTGCTTCAGTG
This sequence comes from Aegilops bicornis, assembly GCA_021605145.1. Taxonomy (NCBI): domain Eukaryota; kingdom Viridiplantae; phylum Streptophyta; class Magnoliopsida; order Poales; family Poaceae; genus Aegilops; species Aegilops bicornis. The sequence continues at coordinate 389,786,927 of CM038675.1, read as the reverse complement.
CAGCGACCTCTGCAGTACGTGCGGCGGCGGCCAGCAGTGAAGCCTAGATATGCACATAGACATATTCTGATTAGACTCCTGAGTCATTATTTGATCCTCTGTTCGGCCTTTCTTGTGAGCATAAAGCAGAACATCGAGGGCTCTTGTCTATATGGTAATATTTTCCTATATTTTGATTACTTACCTGAAAGCCTGTTAGGAGGCTGGCACAAGCTTCAGTTAGTCCATTTTTGGCGGACTGAACCTTCTCGATCACCGCACTCATGATATTGCGGTGCTCTTCGTCGATGGAGGCACCGCGAAGCGCTTCCAACAAGTTGTCTGGTGCCTCTGGATGGACATAGGCCACCGGCACGGGCGGCTTTCCCCTCTTAACGGGGGGTCGCCTGCCGGAGTTCGGAACCACTGGAGGTTCCGGTGCAGTGTTCGGCTGGGGACCGAACTTGGAGCCCATGGGAGTCTTGCTCCCTTTGTGCCCAGGGTCTGGAAGGTCATCTCGAGGCGCCTCCAGGACTACCTCCCCTCGGCTTGGTGCCCTTTGAGACAACACCTCGACGTTGTCCGTAGGGCGAGGGGTGGAGTTGGTCGGAAGTGAATCGCTATTCATATCCGACGGGTCCAAAGAACCATCCGACGAAGATACGTCGATACGGGCTCGGGACGAACTGCATAATCACATTCGGCGTAAAGAGAAGCAGTGTAATAAAACATACCATGAATTACTATGGTATCCGGATACTTACGACTTTGCCAAGGGCTTGTCCCTGGATAACCACTCATCTTCGCTGTAGGCGGCCGTCGTGGAGCAGTCCGGAAGGAGGGTCCTTCCCATCTTGGACCCTTCAGCCTCCCCAGTTGGGGTGGCCTTCCTTTTCTTTTCTCCCCCGTCTGGGGTGTGCCTTGGAGTTATCGAATGATGAGTCCGATATGACCTAGCGCCGGAGACCCTTTCGGGTCCCCGTGGCCATCTTCTTGGCCTTCTTCACTGGCACCTCCTAAGGCGTTGGAACCAGCATCTCCGTTAGGAGAGCATCTGCAGGATCTTCAGGCAGGGGTGCTGGGCAATCGATCTGGTGCACTGTCTCTACCCAGTCCTCTTAATGGTATGGAAGCTTAGATCCCGCACATGATTAAACTGGGGGAAATAAATGTCCTGTGAGATATAAAAATTTACCGGATTGGCATGGCGCTTTGCGCTGAGTCCACGGTCCTCGGTAAGGGGAGGAGGTGCCTCGGCGCCCTTGAACAGCACCCTCCAGACGTCCTTGTGCGTCGTGTCGAAGAGCTCTTGTAGTGTCTGGTGCTTGGCCGGGTCGAAATCCCACAAACTGAATGCCCGTCGTTCACACGGGAGGATCCGGCGGAAGAGCATGACCCGGACCATGTTGACGAGCTTGATTTTCTTGCTCATCATGTTTCTGATGCATTTCTGGAGTCCGGTCAGCTCCTCCGGTGAACCCCAGGACAGACCCTTCTCTTTCCAGGAAGTGAGCCGCATGGGGATTCCGGATCAAAATTTGGGGGCCGCTACCCAGTTGGTGTCGCGTGGCTCGGTGATATAGAACCACCCCGATTGCCACCCCTTTATGGTATCCACATAGGAGCCTTCGAGCCAGGTGACATTAGGCATTTTCCCACCATGGCGCCTCCGCACTCCGCTTGCTGGCCGACCACCACCTTCGGTATAACATTGAAGGTCTTCAGCCACAGGCCGAAGTGGGGCCTGATGCGGAGGAAGGCCTCGCACACGAAGATAAATGCTGAGATGTTGAGGATAAAATTGGGGGGCCAGATCGTGAAAATCCAGCCGGTAGTAGAACATGAGCACGCGGACGAACGGGTGGAGGGGAAATCCCAGTCCGCGGATGAAGCGGGTAAGGAAAACCACCCTCTCATGGGGTTCTAGAGTAGTGATGATTTGCCCCGCATCTGGCAGCTGGTGCGCGATATTCGAGGCCAGGTATCCATCTCCCCGCAGCTTTGTGATATTCTCCTCCGTAACGGAGGAGACCACCCACTTGCCTCCCGCTCCGGACATGCTTGGAGTGGTTTGAGGAGAAAAACGCAAACTTGGGCGCTGGAGCTCGAGTACTCAAGAATGGATGAGCTAGGAGGAAGAAGGCATAGGTGAAAAGGGTGAATCCTTGTCCCTTTATAAGGGCGGAAGAGGCTATGCGCCTCCCCACCTACCTGGTAAAATCGCTTATTCCCCGAGCGCCGTAATTGACGGCGTGGCTGGGTTACCCACACCCGTATTGATGAGAATCCCGTGATAAGGGGACACGATCTCTGCTTCGACAAGACGTGCCAAGGAAACCGCCTCGCGATATGTGCGGTGGTTGGTTATGAAAAACAGTTCGAATAATGACTGGGCCGTGGCGTGGTGTTATAGTGCAAGATGCGTCAGCAGATTAGATTTGTGGAATATTATTCTCTCTACGGTGGTATGTGGAATTTGTTTTGCAGAGCCGGACACTCTCCTTGTCTTCAAAATCTTCTATGGAGTATTCGGAGGAGGAACCCGCCTTGCAATGCCGAAGACAATCTGCGCGCCGGACTCATCGTCATTGAAGCCTGGTTCAGGGGCTACTGAGGGACTCCTGGATTAGGGGGTCTCCGGACAGCCGGACTATATCCTTTGGCCGGACTGTTAGACTATGAAGATACAAGATTGAAGACTTCGTCCCGTGTCCGGATGGGACTCTCCTTAGTGTGGAAGGCAAGCTTGGCAATACGGATATGTAGATCTCCTCCCTTGTAACCGACTCTATATAACCCTAGCCCCCTCCGGTGTCTATATAAACCGGAAGGTTTAGTCCGTAGGACAACAGCAATCATACCATAGGCTAGCTTCTAGGGTTTAGCCTCTATGATATCATGGTAGATCAACTCTTGTAATACTCATATCATCAAGATCAATCAAGCAGGAAGTAGGTATTACCTCCATCGAGAAGGCCCAAACCTGGGTAAACATCGTGTCCCCCTCCTCCTGTTACCATCCGCCTTAGACGCACAGTTCAGGACACCCTACCCGAGATCCGCCGGTTTTGACACCGACACACCCCTTGATTGTCTCCGATTTGAATGGGACCCGGTAACCGCTCGAAGACCGATCTACCGTCTCAGACCACAGAACTGTAACTCTGTCGATCACCGGAGTTGTTTGACACGGCCTTGCCATGCCTAGCGACCAAAGTCCACTCCTTATCAAGCTCACTGTAATAAGCAAGTTCTTCCCTAAGCCAGTTCGGACCACCAAAGTTCCACAAGCTAAAAACCACCTCAAAATCTTGCTCAACAATTCTACCCTTATTGTAGATCTCAAAACCAACGGACTTTGAAGCAACCGAAAACTTGAAAGTTCTATCTTTGTAGGACCTTGAAGTATGTCTAGAGGGGGGGTGATTAGACTACTTGACCAATAAAAACCTAACATTTTCCCAATTTTAGACTTTGGCTGATTTTAGCTATTTTTGAACAAGTCAAGCAATCTTCACACAATTCAAGCAAGCATGCAAAGAGTATATTGGCAGCGGAAAATAAAGCATGCAACTTGCAAGAATGTAAAGAGAAGGGTTTTGGAGGATTCAAACGCAATTGGAGACATGGATGTTTTTGTCGTGGTTCCGATAGGTGGTGCTATCGTACATCCACGTTGATGGAGACTTCAACCCACGTAGGGTAGCAGTTCTTGTGAGTCCACGGAGGGCTCCACCCACGAAGGGTCCACGAAGAAGCAACCTTGTATATCCCACCATGGCCGTCGCCCACGAAGGACTTGCCTCACTAGCGGTAGATCTTCACGAAGTAGGCGATCTCCTTGCCCTTACAAACACCTTGGTTCAGCTCCACAATCTTGTCGGAGGCTCCCAAGTGACACCTAGCCAATCTAGGAGACACCACTCTCCCAGAAGTAACAAATGGTGTGTTGATGATGAACTCCTTGCTCTTGTGCTTCAAATGATAGTCTCCCCAACATTCAACTCTCTCTCATAGGATTGGGATCTGGTGGAAAGAAGATTTGAGTGGAAAGCAACTTGGGAAGGCTAGAGATCAAGATTCATGTGGTTGGAATGGAATATCTTGGTCTCAACACATGAGTAGGTGGTTCTCTCTCAGAACTGGTAAGTTGGAAGTGTATGTTTGTTCTGATGGCTCTCTCCACGAATGAAGAGAGGTGGAGGGGTGTATATAGCCTCCCCACACAAAATCTAACCGTTACACACAATTTACCAAACTCGGTGGGACCGAATCATCAAACTCGGTCGGACCGATTTAGTAAACCTAGTGACCATTAGGGTTTTCAGTGGGACCCGCATGCATCTCGGTAGGACCGATATGGTTAGGGTTAGGGCATAACATAATCTTGGTGAGACTGATTACACAAACTCGGTGAGACCGATTTTGGTAATTAGCTAACCAGAGAGTTGGTCAGGTAAACTCGGTGGGACCGATTTGCTCTTTTGGTGAGACCGAAAAGTTACAAAAGGGAAACAGAGAGTTTACATTGTAATCTCGGTGGGACCGATCGCTCACTTCGGTTAGACCGAAATGTTACGAAGGGAAACAGAGAGACTACAATCCCATCTCGGTGAGACCGAGATCCCTATCGGTGAAACCGATTTGCCTAGGGTTTGTGGCAGTGGCTATGACATCTGAACTCGGTGGCGCCGGATAGAAAGAATCGGTAGGGCTGAGTTTGACTTTGGGTTTAGGTCATAAGTGGATGTGAGAAAGTAGTGGAGGGTTTTGGAGCATATCACTAAGCACATGAAGCAAGAGGCTCATTAAGCAACACCTCATCCCTTCTTGATAGTATTGGCTTTTCCTATAGACTCAATGTGATCTTGGATCACTAAAATGTAAAATGTAGAGTCTTGAGCTTTTGAGCTTGAGCCAATCCTTTGTCCTTAATATTTTGAGGATCCACTTTCATCATCCATGCCATGCCATTCATTGAGCTTTCTGAAATATTCATCTTGGAATAGTATTAGCTCAATGAGCTATATGTTGTTATGAATTACCAAAATCAGCTAGGGATAGTTGCACTTTCAATCTCCCCCTTTTTGGTAATTGATGACAACATATAGATCAAAGCTTCGATAAATGATAATAAACTGAAAAACATCGTCGCTTTGAGAAGTATGTGATAAGCAAGAGCTCCCCCTAAATTTGTGCATATTTTAAAATTTGCTTTGGACTGCAAATGCACAAGAAGTTAGGCTCATGGGTTACTCTTCCATGTCACATACATCTTGGTGGAGCGCTCAAAATAATAATGATTAAATACATGCACTCATCACCAAGCATAGTGAAGGATTATATAAGGATAAGTAAGATAATATCCTAAAAGGCATAAGTGTAGCTTATGATCAAACACATGATCATCAATGTCTCACAAGTAATGCATAGTATCTCAAGCAATCAAAGGCAAATAAAGTTCAACCAAAAAGACAAGAGAGAACAAAAGGAAATCTCTCTCTCTCTCTCGAAGCCTATGATCTATACATTTTTCTCCCCCTTTGGCAACAAGTTACCAAAAAGTTCCTAGAAAATGCATAGCACTATGTCGTCTCTCAGGCTTGGTCTTCTGGTGGTGGTGTAGACAGGACTCCAAGGATGAACGCATCAGTAGACGTGGTAGGAGCTGAAGAAGTTGGAGCTGGAGCTGGTTGAGCTGGAGCGGTAGCTGGAGCTGAAGAAGTGGCTCTGGTGTCTGGAGTTGGCACTACAGCTGACCTCTAAGCTCTAGGCACTCTGGCAAATGCATCAGTTGTCGTCTTGCCCTTCCTCTCCTGCATATCATCTTGTAACTACTCCACAGCTGACTGAATCTCAGTCACTTTGACATCAAGATCATAGAATTTTTGTTCCATGATTCTCTCCAGGCTCTCCTGGTTTTGAGTTAGGGTGGCCAACCCCTTATCAATCCGTAGAGTTGATGCTATCAAGTAACCAAGCTGCTCCTGCTTGTTCTTCAGAAATTAATCAGATGCCTCTGGTTGAGTTGGCATCTTTTGACTTTCTCTTGCCTTGCCTTCTCCTTTCTCTCCCGAGCTTGCCTCGATGATGGTTCATTCTAGGTCATGACAACTCGATTGTCCTCAAATTCAGGATAAAGAACCATGTGTTCCTTATCCAATAGATACTTTCCTGCGCCCATCTTCGAGTTTATCAACTCCTGTATCTGTGGGGCATAACCACAGCTTCTCTTCTGATCTGCTGCTGTCCTCTAAATTGTCTCTACTATGAGGCTCATGACCTTGAATTTCTGAGGCACATCAAAAACATGAAGCAAATTGATTGCATGCCCTCTAATCATGTTATGGTCACCTGACTTGGGCAATAGAGTATGCCTTAAGATCCAGTTGATCGTGAGGCAGCCCGACAATGAGTAAAATGGACTAATCCAAACTTGAAGGTCTCAAGTGCATCATCTGGGATTTCCTTGTACATGTGTGACATTGAGTTATGATCCATTTTCTTCTTACCATAAATGTCTAGGTCATCCTCACTTTCCTTTGGGGCATTGATCAAACTTGCCCATTCCTTTATGGTAGACTGATATCTTGTTCCTTCTGATATCCACACTATCCTGCCATCTGGATAGAAATGTACTGTGGAGTAGAATTGCATGATAAGCTCATCGTTCCAGTTGGTGAACTTCTGCCCAACAAAATCAGCAACTCCACACGCATTGAAGCTGTCATATACTGCAGGGTAGTGTTCTACGTTCTCCATGTAGGTCCAGTTGACCCATCTCATATCACAAACTATGGGCTTCTTATCCAGCAAGATAGTCTCATAAAAGTCCTGCTGCTCCTTGGTGTGGAACCTGTAGTCCCCAGCTGTCCTTCTCCTCCTGGCATATGGATCAGACTCTCTCCATAGCCTCAACCCATGATCTCTCCTGATCTTCATGTTTTCAGCCACAGGATGAGCATCGTTGTGGTCTGGGATCTTGGGTTTGAGCTTCCTTAGGACCTGCCCTTCTTCATCTTCTTCAGCTTCAGCCTCAGGCATTGGGGCCTTGTTCTTTTCAGCTGGTGGTATGCTCCTGGTATTCCTCTTGGGTGCATTTTTGGGCTTGGGGGCAGCTTTGGGCTTGGAAGTTGCATCCCCTGATTTGATAGCATCACCCATCAGCTTTTGTGCCTTGGGTGCTGGTTCTGCAACCTCTTCTTCTTCTTCCTCTTCCATCATGGAAGGCTTCCCAATCACTCTTGCCATGGTCTTCTTGACCCTTTCTTTCCTTTTCTTTCCCTCTGCAGCAACATGCTCTTTGGGTTGAGATTCCAAAGGAGCTTGAGTAGACACTCTGGCTTTGGACATTGGTTGTCTACCTGCTGGCCTTTTGATTTTCAAACCAGGCTTCACTGCAGATGAGCTGAACTCCCTCTTGAGCACTTTCTTCTTGGAGCTTGCCTCATCCTCAACTGCCACATAATCTTCAACCTCAGACTCTAAGGTCTTCTTCTTTCTGGTCCTTGTGGCAGCCTTGGGCAAATTGCTCGGAGTGCTTCTGCTCCCCTCATCTGAGCTGCTTGAGGGACTAGTGCCCTCGCTCAATTGGATCTGCTCCTCAGATTTGTTCTGCCTATCACTTTGGTCTGACATGCTGTTCAACTGACTGCTGACCACGTGAATAGTTATAGATGATGTAGAGTGGATGAGCATCACAAAATGCAGAGATTTTTGCAAAAGAATGATTCAAAAAACTTAGTTTTAGTTTCCCACTGAAAACATCTCGGATCTACCGATTTTCAAACTCGGTGATACCGAAGCAGTTTTGGAACCTAAACTAGTGAACTCGGTCAGACCAAGTCACAGTTTGGTGACACCGAGACTGCTAGGGTTTCACAAGGTTCGAAAATCGGTCACACCGATTAGCAATTCTCGGTCAGACCGAGACTTACTAGTGCAATGGGATTAGCCAAATCGGTGGGAACGAGTTTTCCAACTCGGTGGGTCCAAGATGGTTTCGGCGGAAACCTAACCCTAAATTTTTGAATCGCAACTATTCTAAGGATTGATTTGACTGGATATGAGTGTTTCAATCGTGGCAAGATGCATAATGAACACAATGTGCTGAGAATCGGACGAGGAAAGCATTGTGATCGAGTTCATACCCTAGTTCGGCGGGAACTCGCTATGGCGGCAACGGCGGAGGAGAATTCCATTGATGGCGGCGGAGACCAGAGACAGGAGGCGGCTGGCGACGAAGTCGACGATCCGTAGACCAAGTTGGCAGAGCGAGCTATGCGTGGGAAGGAAGATTCGGAGAAAGTTTTCCAAATTTTGCCCGTGCGTACATATAGCCCGACCCTGTCGGAGTGACCGAGTGGTACAACTCGGTGGACCGAGATGCAAAACTATGAACAGTTATAGCAACTCGGTGTGACCGAAAAGTACAAATCGGTTGCACCGAGAAGAAAACCTAGATCGACTTAGTAATCTCAGTATGACCGAAACAAAGGAATCGGTCAGACCGAAAATCGCAAAGAAGTTTTGGAAGTTTAAGTCTATGACGAATCGGGGACTCCGAGTGCTCCTCACACAGAGTGGTTCGAATCTGACTTGATCAAATTTTGTGATGTAGCATGAATAGAGTTTGAGATGAGAAAAGCATAGATAGCTAGAGAAGGTTCTTAGGCATTCTTGTCCATCCACTTGGCCAAAGAAAGAAAAAGCCAAACAATCAAAACAACAAGTGGATGTCCTCTAATGAGTAAATATGCAACCAACATGCTCACACAATAAGATGACAAATGAAATATGTGTCAAAGCATGCACAACCAATCCTAGCATCTATCAAACAATTGGCAATGACTAGGTCATCTATACATGAGTATATTGACTTAGGAGTCGAATGAGAACATTTTATCATAGGTCATACTCATCGTTTAAGCTCAAGTGGGGTTACCACTTTTATATAAAGCATTTATGTGTTCACATCATTAGAGTTGCTTTGACTCAATTCTTAGAGTTAAGCTCCCCCTAGATGTGAGATCCCCCCTTAGAGGGATAAACTAACCATGGGTTTTGTCGATGATGACTTCATGTAGGTGTTGAAGATGTGGATGCTCAATGTTGATGTAGATCGTTCGGAGCAATCCTTTGGAGTGAGTTGCACTTTCAATACCTACATGGGTTAGTCCCACAAGGAACAAACAAGGATATCCATAGACATAGAGTGATGCACACACAAAATGATGTCCATGAAAACTTTAGGTTACCTTGTCCCTTGCCTTACCAACATGAGGGTTTTGTGACTCCTTGAACTAGTGAAAGATATGGAAGTTGATTGCACTTGTCCTTGCCATAATGATATGAGTGAAGAATGTTGGCGGAGTCACCCTCAAAAACTCTCTAGTTCTTCTTCTTCGGGATCCACATCATCTTGATGGGAATCCTTGGTGTAGTAGTTGTACTTGATGAAGTAGAACTTGACGTAGTCTTGGGAACCCACTTGACCAAGGCCTTAGGTGCTTCTTCAAATGCATCAATCTCCTCATGAAGCTTGTCCTTGCCTTTGTTCTTGTGGTCTTGTGGTGGAAGATCATCTTGTGCTTGTGTTCCCTTGAAGGAAGTAGGATCATACTTCTCTTGTTGAGGAACAAACTTCGTCTTGGGGTATTGATCTTCTTCCCACTCAACCCCATTGGCATTGAACTTTCGTTCAAAACCAACACCTTGATTCTTCCGGTGCCTTCCTTGCTTGCGTACAATTTCCTCAAATTGCTTACTCGGCAAGACTCTTGTATACACCTTTCTCTATAATTCCCTTCAATAAGCTGTTTTCTTGCTCAAGTGTAACTTGGCTAAGAGGATCATTAGTAGAATCAAGAGAACTACTAGAAGCAACAATATTGGATTTAGCATTATTATTGTTACTACTAGAGGAAGAATCTTTCTTGTTCTTGTTACTAGACTTGACTTGAGGCATGTAAGTAGATAGGAGTAAACGCTTGGCGATGTAAGAAGAACTTTTCTTACGAAGATCATCATTGATCGCTTTTAGGAACTCATGCTCTTGCTCAAGATTGAGCTTTTCAAAGCGTAACTTCTCATGAGCCCTTAAAATTTCTCGATGATCTTTGAACATAGTTTCATGAGCTAACTTAAGAGTGTTTAGTTCTTTAGTTAGATGCTCAATCTTCTCCTTATCATAGTTTCAACTTGATTAGCATGATAACGTTTCATCATAGTATTCATCACTAGAGTTGTCAACAAGTAAATCATCATCACCTATCAAGTCATCTTCATCAACATCAAAATCAACATACTCAGGGTGTGTTACCTTAGGACCTTTAGCCATGAAGCATCTACCAATTCCTTCATTTGGTGATTCAAATATATCGTAGGAGTTGGTTTACACTAGTTCTAGACCGTCAACACTTTAATGTTGTGTTTATTCTGAGTAGGAGTGATAGCTTCTCTCGGAGTGATGGTCGGAGTCGGAGCCGGATACCCATTCACCAACATGAGCTTTATGTCTTCGTTTTGTGTAGCTCTTTGATGACTTCTCCTTCCTTTCCGAATCCTTGATTCTCCGTGAGGGTCTTCGTTCATAACGATCATCTCTACTCCTTCTCTCTCTTGGTGGTGATTCTTCTCTTCTACTTCTTCTCTTGGGAGAATCTTCTCTTCTTTTGTAGGGTGTCGTACACTCATTGGAATAGTGTCCGGGTCTCCCACAATTGTAGCAATTAGCTCTCGACTAGAAGATCTTTTTGTCATTGTAGGACCTTGACTTAGAGCTTCTTTCTTTGCTTCTACTCTTGTAGAATTTGTTGAAGTTCTTCACCATTAAGCTCAACTATTCATTGAAGGTTTGTTTCTCACTTGATGATGTGGGGCTTCACATGAGGCTTTGTAAGCACCACTTTCGAATTGTTGTGAAGTTCCTCCTTATCCTTGAGTGACATCTCATGAGCAACAATTCTTCCAATGACTTCCGTAGGCTTGAGATCTTTGTAATTGGGCATCATTTGGATCAATGTGCACACGGTATCATATTTTCCATCCAATGCTCTTAGGTTCTTCTTGATGATGAATCTAACGGTCATCTCTTCACTTCCTAAGCCGGCAATCTCATTTGTGATAAGAACAAGCCTAGAGTACATTTCAGCGACACCTTCACCATCCTTCATTTTGAACTTGTCAAGCTGACTTTGGAGCACATCCAACTTGGATTCCTTGACGGAGTCGGTACCTTCGTGCATATCAATCAAATTGTCCCAAATTTCCTTTGCGTTCTCAAGACGGCTGATTTTGTTGAATTCTTCAGGGCACAATCCATTGAAGAGGATATCACAAGCTTGAGCATTGTATTGCAACATCTTCAACTCTTCCGCACTAGCTTCACAGTTCGGTTCTCTCCCATCAAAGAATTCACCTTGCAAGCCAATACACACAATAGCCCAAACGGCGGGGTTATGTCCGAGAATATGCATTTTCATCTTAGGCTTCCAACTAGCAAAATTAGTGCCATCAAAGTTAGGACCTCTACGATGATAATTTCCCTCGCTAGACGCCATACTCTCCTAGGTTGTGAAACCAAGGCTATGACCACCAAAAGCTATGGAAATCAAAGCAAATGGAAACCAAAGCTTTGATACCACTTGTAGGACCTTGAAGTATGTCTAGAGGGGGGGGTGAATAGACTACTTGGCCAATAAAAATCTAACCTTTTCCCAATTTTAGACTTTGGCAGATTTTAGCTATTTTTGAACAAGTCAAGCAATCTTCACACAATTCAAGCAAGCATGCAAAGAGTATATTGGTAGCGGAAAATAAAGCATGCAACTTGCCAGAATGTAAAGGGAAGTGTTTGGAGGATTCAAACGCAATTGGAGACACGGATGTTTTTGTCGTGGTTCCGATAGGTGGTGCTATCCCACATCCACGTTGATGGAGACTTCAACCCACGTAGGGTAACGGTTGCGCGAGTCCACGGAGGGCTCCACCCACGAAGGGTCCACGAAGAAGCAACCTTGTCTATCCCACCATGGCCGTCGCCCACGAAGGACTTGCCTCACTAGCGGTAGATCTTCACGAAGTAGGCGATCTCCTTGCCCTTACAAATTCCTTGGTTCAACTCCACAATCTTATCGGAGGCTCCCAAGTGACACCTAGCCAATCTAGGAGACACCACTCTCAAGAAGTAACAAATGGTGTGTTGATGATGAACTCCTTGCTCTTGTGCTTCAAATGATAGTCTCCACTGCCGATTGTCAAAACCGGCGGATCTCGGGTAGGGGGTCCCAGGCTGTGCGTCTAGGCGGATGGTAACAGGAGACAAGGGACACGATGTTTTTACCCAGGTTCGGGCCCTCTCGATGGAGGTAATACCCAACTCCTGCTTGATTAATATTGATGATATGGGTAGTACAAGAGTAGATCTACCACGAGATCAAGGAGGCTAAACCTAGAAGCTAGCCTATGGTATGATTGTTGTATATATGAGATTCTCTATCGTCTAGCTTTGGCCTCGGTTTATATAATGCACGGAGGCCTAGGATAACAAGAGTCCTAGCCGAATCACGCCGGTGGGGAGGAGTCCTTGTCTTGATCGCCAAGTCTTGTGGAATCTTCCTTGTATGCGGCAAGCTGTCCGGATGGCCCATGAGTATGCGGCCCTGGGGGTCCTCGGCCCAATCTAACCGATTGGGGGACGACGTGGTGAGTACCCCCTAGTCCAGGACACCGTCAGTAGCCCCCTGAACCGGTCTTCAAGTTAGGGACTGTAACGCCCTCGATGCGGCTATATCTCCCACGTGTCGAGGCACGACTTAGAGGCATAACCGCATTGAAAGCAATGTCGCAAGTGAGGTAATCTTCACACAACCCATGTAATACATAAGGGAAAGAGATACATAGTTGGCTTACAGTCGCCACTTCACACAATACATAAATAAACATCCATCATCAGAGTACACTCAAGGTCCGACTACGGAACCAAAATAAAAGAAGATACCCCAAATGCTACACAGATCCCCGATCGTCCCAACTGGGCACCACTACTGATCATCTGGAAAAGACACATAGTAACGACCACGTTCCTCGTCGAACTCCCACTTGAGCTCGGTTGAGTCACCTGTGGCATTGTCGGCACTCGCAACTTGTTTTGGGAAGTATCTGTGAGTCACGGGGACTCAGCAATCTCACACCAGCGAGATCAAGACTATTTAAGCTTATAGGAAGGACAGAGTAGTATAGTGGAGCTATGACAAGCGACTAGCATATATGGTGGCTACTTACAAAAGAGAGCGAGAAGAGAAGCAAAGCGCGGACGTGAAGCTAGTAGCGATCAAGAAGTGATCTGAACTACTTACGTCGAGACATAACTCCAACACCGTGTTCACTTCCGGGCTCCGCCGAAGAGACCATCACGGTTACACACGATTGATGTGTATTTTATTTGAGGTCAACTTCGGGTTTTCTACAACGGACATTAACAAATTCCCATCTGCCTCATAACCGCGGGCACGGCTTTCGAAAGATATGACCCTGCAGGGGTGTCCCAACTTAGCCCATTATAAGCTCTCACGGTCAACGAAGGATATTCCTTCTACCGGGAAGACCCGATCAATCTCGGAATCCCGGACTACAAGAAATTTCGACAGCAATAAAACAAGACCAGCAAAGCCGCCCGAATGTGCCGACAAATCCCGATAGGAGCTGCACATATCTCGTTCTCAGGGCACATCGGATAAGCGAAGCGTCTGAGGAACCGACGTAATCCAAGTTGCCCAGGGAATGGTCCCATACGGTGCTCTAGTTTGGACCAACACTCGGAGGAGCATTGGCGGGGGTTTAAAATAAGATGACCCTCGGGCTCGCGAAACCCGGGGAAAAAGGCTTAGGTGGCAAATGGTAAAACCAAAGTTGGGCCTTCTTTGGAGGAGTCTTATTCAAAGCGAACTGTCAAGGGGTCCCATAAATCACCCAACCGTGTAAGGAACGCGAAATCAAGGAACATAACCCCGGTATGCCGGAAACTAGGGTGGCAAGAGTGGAACAAAACACCAGGCATAAGGCCGAGCCTTCCACCCTTTACCAAGTATATAGATGTATTAATTATAGTATATATATATTGTAATATCCCCAACAAGTAAACATGTTCCAACAAGGAACAACATCTCCATGTTCCAACAAGGAACAAACTTCATCTTCACCGCAACTAACAACGCTTATAAGAGGGGCTGAGCAAAGCGGTAACATAGCCAATCAACGGTTTGCTAGGAAAGGATGGTTAGGGGCTGACATGGCAATATGGGTGGCATGATATAGCAAGTGGTAGGCATCGCTTGACATAGGCATAGCAAAAAGCGAGCAACTAGCATAGCAAAGATAAAAGTGATTTCGAGGGTATGGTCATCTTGCACGAAATCCATAAGGAAGAAGAACGAGTCCATGAAGAAGAACGAGCGAGAGTAGTCGAGCGAATCCTCACAATCGCAACATTACCGGAACCGAGAAGCAACACGGAAAGAAACAAACAACATGGTAAATGCACAAGCATAAACATGGCACGATCCACAATCAAGTATGATGCATGTCCGGTTTAATGAGGCATGGCATGGCAAAGTGCAACAAACAATACTACAAATTAAGTGGAGCTCAATATGCAACGGGTTGCATATTGACAAAACACCACATTGACATATTTAGTTTGATCTCGTTTAGGTACACAACAATATTAAATGTTTTTAAACATGGCAAGGGGTGAAGCATAATTAAACTAACTACTTAGGCAAGTTTAAATGAGGCCGGAAATAAGAAACAACAATTCCGGAAAATCCTCATGAGCAATATTTTAGATTCGGTACTGTTCTGCCCTATACACAATTTTAGAGTTGTTAAACAGGAAAATAAAGTCCACCATGTTAAACTAGGCATTTCTCCACCTCAAATACATATAAAGTTTATTAAAAACCAAGCTACGGTTATTTAGTTATGAAATAATTCATTTTAACATGGCCTATTAGCAAAACAATGCAAACATCAATTTAAACATTTTTAACATAGATGAAAGTGGCATATTATTAATCTACACAATTTTTGAGCATTTTACTTATATAAAACATTTTAATCCGATGCACGGTTAATTAATTATTAAATGCATGAAGTGCAAGGACTTTTCTGTAAATCTGCAATCTCAGGAATAATAGCTAAATCGTTCAGGACAGGAAAAAAAAACACATGCGGGCCGAATCTGTGTGGCCCAAAGTGCACAGGAGAGGGGGAGGGGTCTTGCTCACCCTGGGCCAAGGCCCGGTCGGAGGTGAGGCCATTGGGGGTTGAGGAGGCGCGGCTGGGCCTCGCGATCCGCCCGGAGGCCTAAGCGTGGGGCACTCGAGCTGGGCCAGGCGCTGGAGTGGAAGCGGTCAACGCGGGCAGCGGGCTCCGCCGACAAAGAAGCAGAGCCACGACGGCGGCTTGGCGCAGCAGACGGCGCCGGGACGGAAAGCAGGCGGAGATGGCGCCTAGTCGCCGGAGACGCGAGAAGGAGCTCGGGCTCTGGCACAGGTGGATGAGGGCGCTAGCGGCGCATGCTCAATGAGGACTTGGCGGTGGCGGGCGGCTGGATCAAGAACGGCGCGACGAGGAGGAAGATGGGGATCGGCCTTGGAACTCGCAGGTGTGCTCGGGAGCCCTCGGCGGGAGAGAGGCTGCAGCGCGACGGGGTCGAGCTCTCCTCGATTTGGAGCCTTGGAGGGAGCGGGAGGCCTTCGGCTGCGGGCTCGGGAAGCTCGGGGCGAGGCAGCCGGATCCGTTCGGGAGCAGGAAGGCGGCGAGGGAAGAGCTCTGCTCCAGCCGAGCTGGTGGTCGAGGCGGCAGTCGCGGTCGGGGACGAGGAGAACCGCTGCTGCTTGCAGCGGCACTCGAGGCAAGCGCGCGATGGCGTGGAGTCGGCCTCCTGTGAAGGGGCGAGAGAGAGATTAGAGCAGAGGAGGGAGTAGAAGAAAAGAGACGGGAGAGAAGGGGAAGGTCGAACGGCTGGTGGTGGTCGCCGGCCAGTGTCGAGCTCCTGCTTGAGGAAGGAGGCGCGAGGGGCTGGGCTGCTTGGTTGGTCGGGGATGCAAAGCGAGGAGGTGGTTGGCTTCGGTTGGTGATTTGGATCGGGAGGATTTGGATCCCGAGGGAGAGGAGTGGCGGCGGGAGGATGGGGATGGGACAGCTCTCCTAAAATTAGGGTTGGACCTTATATTTATATATACATCCGATTGGATTAGGCTAGGGGTATTTAGACCCTCCGATCGAAATCAAACGATCGAGAATAAATAGGTTAGGGAGTCCAATAAACAAAATGGAGATGTTTTATAGACGTTTGGGGATGATCCGGATCCATCGGTAACAATGCACCGGTTCGGGTTCGGGAAGATTTCAGACGCACGAAAGAGGGGTCGAAGGAGAGGGGGTCCATGGTAGAGAGATATGGCGGTCCAACGGAAGGAGCGAGAACCGGTTGGACTCAAACGGTCTCTGAAGGCAGGGGGAAATCGCCAACTACGAATGAATGCAATCTTTATGAAAACATGCAAATGCAATGCGATGATGCCATGAGATGAAATGCACGACAATGAACACAAAGCAAAACAAAAGACAAAAACCCAACCACGAAGGAAATAAAATAACACGTCTCCGGAAAAGGCAAGAGTTGGAGTTACGAATATGGAAAGTTGCATCCGGGGCGTTACAACACTCCACCAAGACGAGAGGATCTCGTCAAGAGATCTAGGATGGCACGGAGGGAAAAGGAAGAGGAAGATAAGCGGTAAAACTAAGTTGCTTCTTCGACAAAAGAATGAAACCAAAGAACCTTGAGAGGTTGAAAAGTTATGAATGACGAGCACAATGAACAAGAAGGAATTGGAACCACTCTGGTTGAAACGAGATAAACAAGAAACAAGGAAGAACAAATTTGGATAGAACTCCGGTTGAAAAGAGATGCGAGACTTGATAAGATGCAAAAAAAAACTTAGCAGAGATGACACAACACTCCGGTTAGATGGATAAGCATGAAAAGAACACGATCCTCACAATACGAGAAGATGAGTGAAGAGAGCAACATCACAATGCCTTGAAAGAAAGAATAGAAGATAGATCATTGGAATAACAAAATGGAGAAGAGACTGACAACTTTTGCCACAAATGAACTTGGAAAGCACCCTTCCAAGAAGGTTAGAACGAGTCGTTGGAAAACCAACAACGAAAAGAATAAGCTAGTTGTGGGCTTATGGAAAACATCTCAAAATTATGAGGTGAGTTTCGCCACCAACGGAAACAAATGATTGGATTTATATCAACAAGGAGGCGAGAAACTTATTTCACCGAGAGGACAAATGAAGAACTTGGGTCATTTATAAGCACCATAAATAGCAACAATCCTTAGGGAATACTTTAGGTGAAATATAGCCCAAGATAACTCCAACAAAGGGATTGATGGATTTAAATATCTCATTCTTGACAACAAGTGAAACATGAAACACGAAGAGAAATTGCCAAGAGTGACATAACACCATCTCAAGAGATAAGGTAGAAAGAATTGCACTTGGAATGTAGGAAGAAGAATATTTGAGCTCTTCCAACAAGAATCTTGAGAACGCTTGAGAATGAATTAAATCCTTGATGAACCACCATGAAGAAACTCCATAAGAACTCCGGTAAAGAAAAGATGAAAGAAAGAAAAGAGAAGTTGAAAACACCGGTGAAGCCTTGCGGTGATAAGATGAAGCTTTGAAATGATATAATGAGAAAACTTTGAACTCCGGAAAAGAAAAGATGAAGCATCTCGGACCGAGAATGTGATAAGACTAACAAACTCCGGAAAGAAGAGATGAACAACTGAAATCGAGAATTTTGATGAACCTCCGGAATAAGGAATTGAACTTACTCGATGAAACAAGAATAAGAATTACATTATGCTGATCCTTCACCAATTAAATTGATGGCAAGCAATGGATTTGGCATACTACTTATTCTCATTGAAAAATGATTACAGATAGAGATATAAGCGCAAACTTGAGAAGGTATTGATGGAACCACCGGTTGGGATTTGGAAACAACAAAAGAATTGATATGATAATGAAGGAAGTGAAATCTTTGAGCGAACCACCGTAAGAATTGAAAATGAACGTAGCAAAGGCACAATTCACCGTGAAGAATTAGAAAGCGAATAAAGATGCTTGACAGAATTTAGATACATTAGAACGAAGAGATCATGAGCTGATTAGATGATATTTCGACGATGCACCGGTGAGATTTGGAAAACAAGAGTTGAACGCTTGAATGAATAATTCTGAGATGATGGGCTCCGGAGAATCGAACTGAAAAGACTACTGAAATGCTCCGGGTGGGTTAAAAGAATTCTCACAATCAAAAATAATTATGAGAGGATGGCATCAAGCTAGAACCATGAATCTTGAAGAGAATGGAGCAAGATTTAAGATAAACTCTTCTTCGGTTTTCAAAATTCGAGAATGACGACGAGAAACACCACCATGAATTGTTGAGGCACTCCGGAATGAAAATTAGAAAGGTTGAACCAACAATGAAAATAATTTGAAAGATCTTGGAGAAAGACATTTGGTGATGATAACTCATTCTTACGTCAAACTTTGCAATGAATTTGGGAATAGCTCACGAAAATTAGAAGAGTTAGGTAAGATCACAGGAAAAGACACGTGGGTTAGGGCCCACTCGGAAGAACCACTGTTGAGCGATTGTTTGAAAAGAGAGATTGCACCGATTGAATTAAATGGCTTGAATGAGATAGCATCCTCAAAAAGAACTTGAGTGAATTGAGAATGGAAAACTTGAATCTTCAGAGATATCTTCATCACTCCGGAACAAATGAATAGCGAGAGGTGAATGATTAATTGGTGCACCGGAATGGGAAAGCATTGTGAAAAGAGGAAAAGGGATACGATCAACACCGAAATCTTGAACTAAATCCAGGAGAAGAAAATTAGAATGGAACAATGATAAGGTTGAAGCTTCCTTAGCGTCTTCATGAGAAATCACCGGATAAAACATTAAAGGAAAAGAATGAAGAAACTTCACTCAATAAAATGGATACTTGATTAAGAAATCTGAGTCCTTGAAGAAAAAAGGGTGGGAGGGTGGGAAAACAAAAACAACTTGGGTCGGATGGAACAAACACCGTTGAGAAAAAAAACTTAGAATTGATCTTGCGAATGTTGCAATGATCGGATTTACTTGAAGAGAAGCACGCCGGTTGAGAAAAGAATTGACATGACAAGCTCGGTGATCAAGAAGGATTAGTATTCACATAGCAATATGATAACACCGTTTAGGAAAGGTATGGAATCAACACTTGGCTTGAAGCAACTCGAATACCACAACCGAAAACAAAAGATTGGCTTCTAGAATGAGCGGAACAAACACATGATAGAGATTTACGCCCAAAGTGTTCGTGGTGGGGCCCACACGGCACGACGTATAGCGACCATCACGAATGACAAACAAGACGTCCCGAATCAGCATAGCCAAGGATTCTTTAAGACGCCTCGCGACCACTAATAAATCGACCGTGAATGGGCGGACCACTAAACTTTGAACCCCAATCTCAAATCATACATACATCCGGAAAGAATATCCCGTAAGCTACTAGAATTCCCACCTATAAACTCCCGAAACTTTACGGTTATGCAATCTGGTGTTGGGGATATAGGGGACACAAAATATATCACCCAAACTAACAATACCTAGATCCAAATTGTATCCATCCGTCAACACATAACCAAGAAATCCTCGGAAATCGTGGTACCTCGACCTTGAAAAACATCCGTTATACAAGTCATGGCAATACTCCCTTTTCGCCTCGATCGGGCTATCAGGGTTATCTCACCAACAACTGCACAAAAGAGATTTCGATGTCGGCAAAACTCGTATTCGAGAATGCAACGATAAAATTGTGACGACAACACCTCGGAGCTCAACTCCCGGACACCGCCACAACCCCTAAATGTCGGGAGGCACCAAGAACAATGTTCTCGTCACAAAACCATCGAACGATTCCAAGATACCCACGTGATCCTAAAAAATTTTAGTGAAATTTGAGGAGAGAAGAGTCAAAACTCTCGTCAGGGGAGACCTCACAGAGCTGACGAAGGGACTGGGGAGTAAAAAGAATCCTACTCTCCGATATATATAATCCTAAGACTCAAAACATTTTCCATTCTAGACTCAACAACGCCAAAGAAACAATCAAGTAGGGGGCTCCTAAGTCGGGAAGGCTCGATTACCAACTTGTAACGCCTCGATGCGGCTATATCTCCCACGTGTCGAGGCACGACTTAGAGGCATAACCGCATTGAAAGCAATGTCGCAAGTGAGGTAATCTTCACACAACCCATGTAATACATAAGGGAAAGAGATACATAGTTGGCTTACAAATGCCACTTCACAAAATACATAAATAAACATCCATCATCGTAGTACACTCAAGGTCCGACTACGGAACCAAAATAAAAGAAGATACCCCAAATGCTACGGATCCCGATCGTCCCCAACTGGGCACCACTATCGATCATCCGAAAAGACACATAGTAACGACCACGTTCCTTGTCGAACTCCCACTTGAGCTCGGGTTGAGTCACCCAGACCGGCATTGTCGGCACTGCAACTGTTTTGGGAAGTATCTCGTGAGTCACGGGACTCAGCAATCTCACACCCGCGAGATCAAGACTATTTAAGCTTATAGGAAGGACAGAGTAGTATAGTGGAGCTGCAGCAAGTTTACTAGCATATATGGTGGCTACTTACAAAAAGAGAGCGAGAAGAGAAGCAAAGCGCGGACGTGAAGCTAGTAGCGATCAAGAAGTGATCTGAACTACTTACGTCGACATAACTCCAACACCGTGTTCACTTCCCGGGCTCCGCCGAGAAGAGACCATCACGGTTACACACGCGGTTGATGTGTATTTTTATTTGAGGTCAACTTCGGGTTTTCTACAACCGGACATTAACAAATTCCCATCTGCCTCATAATCATGGGCACGGCGTTCGAAAGATATTACCCAGCAGGGGTGTCCCAACTTAGCCCATTATAAGCTCTCACGGTCAACGAAGGATATTCATTCTACCGGGAAGACCCGATCAATCTCGGAATCCCGGACTACAAGACAGTTCGATGACAATAAAACAAGACCAGCAAAAGCCGCCCGAATGTGCCGACAAATCCCGATAGGAGCTGCACATATCTCGTTCTCGAGGCACACCGGATAAGCGAAGCGTCTGAGAACCGACGTAATCCAAGTTGCCCGGGAATGGTCCCAAGACGGTGCTCTAGTTTGGACCAACACTCGAGGAGCATTGGCCCGGGGTTTAAAATAAGATGACCCTCGGGCTCGCGAAAACCCGGGGAAAAGGCTTAGGTGGCAAATGGTAAAACCAAAGTTGGGCCTTCTTTGGAGGAGTCTTATTCAAAGCGAACTGTCAAGGGGGTCCCATAAATCACCCAACCGTAAGGAACGCGAAATCAAGGAACATAACACCGGTATGACGGAAACTAGGGTGGCAAGAGTGGAACAAAACACCAGGCATAAGGCCGAGCCTTCCACCCTTTACCAAGTATATAGATGTATTAATTATAGTATATATATATTGTAATATCCCCAACAAGTAAACATGTTCCAACAAGATACAACATCTCCATGTTCCAACAAGGAACAAACTTCATCTTCACCTGCAACTAACAACGCTATAAGAGGGGCTGAGCAAAGCGGTAACATAGCCAATCAACGGTTTGCTAGGAAAGGATGGTTAGGGGCTGACATGGCAATATGGGTGGCATGATATAGCAAGTGGTAGGCATCGCAGCATAGGCATAGCAAAAGAGCGAGCAACTAGCATAGCAAAGATAAAAGTGATTTCGAGGGTATGGTCATCTTGCACGAAATCCCGCAAGGAAGAAGAACGAGTCCATGAAGAAGAACGAACGAGAGTAGTCGAGCGAATCCTCACAATCGCAACATTACCGGAACCGAGAAGCAACACCGGAAAGAAACAAACAACATGGTAAATGCACAAGCATAAACATGGCACGATCCACAATCAAGTATGATGCATGTCCGGTTTAATGAGGCATGGCATGGCAAAGTGCAACAAACAATACTACAAATTAAGTGGAGCTCAATATGCAACGGGTTGCATATTGACAAAACACCACATTGACATATTTAGTTTGATCTCGTTTAGGTACACAACAATATTAAATGTTTTTAAACATGGCAAGGTGAAGCATAATTAAACTAACTACTTAGGCAAGTTTAAATGAGGCCGGAAATAAGAAACAACAATTCGGAAAATCCTCATGAGCAATATTTTAGATTCGGTACTGTTCTGCCCTATACACAATTTTAGAGTTGTTAAACAGGAAAATAAAGTCCACCATGTTAAACTAGGCATTTCTCCACCTCAAATACATATAAAGTTTATTAAAAACCAAGCTACGGTTATTTAGTTATGAAATAATTCATTTTAACATGGCCTATTAGCAAAACAATGCAAACATCAATTTAAACATTTTTAACATAGATGAAAGTGGCATATTATTAATCTACACAATTTTTGAGCATTTTACTTATATAAAACATTTTAATCCGATGCAGTTAATTAATTATTAAATGCATGAAGTGCAAGGACTTTTCAGTAAATCTGCAATCTCGTGAATAATAGCTAAATCGTTCAGGACAGGAAAAAAAAACACATGCGGGCCGAATCTGTGTGGCCCAACGTGCACAGGAGAGGGGGAGGGGTCTTGCTCACCCTGGGCCAAGGCCCGGTCGGAGGTGAGGCCATTGGGGGGTTGAGGAGGCGCGCTGGGCCTCGCGAAGCCCGGAGGCCTAGCGTGGGGCACTCGAGCTGGGCAGGCGCTACTGGAGTGGAAGCAGTCCAGCAGGCGGCGGGCTCCCTTTCGCCGACAAAGCAGAGCCCTGACGACGGCTTGGCATGAGGCAGCAGACGGGCGCCGGACGGAAAAGCAGGCGGAGATGGCGCCTAGTCGCCGGAGACGCGCGAGAAGGAGCTCGGGCTCCTGGCCTGGTGGATGAGGGCGCTAGCGGCGGCATGCTCCAGCGAGGGACTTGGCAGGGCGGCGGCGGGACTGAAGAACGGCGCGACGAGGAGGAAGATGGGGATCGGCGCGGAACTCGCAGGTGTGCTCGGGAGCCCTCGGCGGGAGAGGCTGCAGCGCGACGGGGTCGAGCTCTCCTCGATTTGGAGCGGAGGAGGCGGGAGACGCTCGGCTGCGGGCTCAGGAAGCTCGGGCGAGGGCAGCCGGATCCGTTCGGGAGCAGGAAGGGGCGGCGAGGGAAGAGCTCTGCTCCAGCCGGGTGGTCGAGGCGACAGGCGGTCAGGACGAGGGAGAACCGCCATCGCTTGCAGCGGCACTTCGAGGCAAGCGCGCGCGATGGCGTTGGAGTCGGCCTCCTGTGAAGGGGAGCGAGAGAGAGATTAGAGCAGAGGAGGGAGTAGAAGAAAAAGAGACGGGAGAGAAGGGGAAGGTCAGGAACGGCCTGGTGGTGGTCGCCGGCAGCAGGTCGAGCTCCTGCTTGAGGAAGGAGGCGCGAGGGGCTGGGCTGCTTGGTTGGTCGGGGATGCAAAACGAGGAGGTGGTTGGCTTCGGTTGGTGATTTGGATCGGGAGGGGATTTGGATCCCGAGGGAGAGGAGTGGCGGCGGGAGGATGGGGATGGGACAGCTCTCCTAAAAATTAGGGTTGGACCTTATATTTATATATACATCCGGTGGATTAGGCTAGGGTATTTAGACCCTCCGATCGAAATCAAACGATCGAGAATAAATAGGTTAGGGAGTCCAATAAACAAAATGGAGATGTTTTATAGACGTTTGGGGATGATCCGGATCCATCGGTAATGATGCACCGTTCGGGTTCGAGGAAGATTTCGGACGACGAAAGAGGGGGTCGAAGGAGAGGGGTCCATGGTTGGCGAGAGATATGGCGGTCCAACGAAGGGAAGCGAGAACCCGGTTGGACTCGAAACGGTCTACGAAGGCAAGGGGGGGGGGAACGCGCCAACTACGAATGAATGCAATCTTTATGAAAACATGCAAATGCAATGCGCATGATGCCATGAGATGAAATGCACGACAATGAACACAAAGCAAAACAAAAGACAAAAACCCAACCACGAAGGAAATAAAATAACACGTCTCCGGAAAAGGCAAGAGTTGGAGTTACGAATATGGAAAGTTGCATCCGGGGCGTTACAGGGACGCTCCTCGATTCTTCCGAACTGTTCTTCATCTGCGGTTGCCGGTCTTGAAAACTGGTTCAACAAATCTTCTCATCTTCGATCTTGAGCATCGCCAAAATGCATTCGGCGAGTTTATACGTCGGGTATCCGAGGAGCCCCTTCAAGTTTCCGGCCTTTATCAATGCCTTGTTATTTTTATGCCACACCTCGAGGTTGAAGTTGTTCCCGGGTGGCAGCGCCCTCTTGCGTCCGAGCTCCAATGCCGGACTGCATTCGAGGTATCTTTTGCAGCCGAGCACCAATGCCGGACCGCTTCCCAGCTCTAACACCGGAATGTATCCGAGCTCCAACGTCGGACTATGTATCCGAGCTCCAATGCCGGACTGTATCCGAGCTCCAACGCCGGACTATGTATCCGAGCTCCAACGCCGGACTGTATCCGAGGTGTCGTAAATAACCTTGGTTGAAAGAAGTTTGAAGGAGTTTAGCCGAGCTTAATGCCGGAAATGCCCTCTAAGGAGCCAGCCACTTGCATCCGAACTATATGCCGAATTGCTTCCGAGGTGGTGCACCACCCCGAATGTGGGCTGATTTTTGTCAATATTTTTATTGACGCAATTTATTCTCTGACGAGATATATAGCCGTGAGCCCGCAAGGTGTGTATCGGTCTAAAACCCGAGATGCACCTGAAGGATGACATAAGACTGCCGATCCCAAGAATCGGCCGAGACTCGAGGTTGATTTGCCAAATCGGCACGAGGATCAAGTCCTAACTCGGCAGAATACTTGAGACGCAAAAAGCGGCGTGCTCAGACCTCGAGACTCGGGTTGGGTGCGGCCGACCAACCCGAGGATCAAAATCTCCTCGAGCTTATTGCACTTAAGATTTTACGCATAGAACAAGCAATGCAGTAGCTCGAGACACCGGGTCGGGTGGCAACACGGATCGGGGATCAATGTGCCTCTTTAATATTTGTAAATAATAAGCACGAAGCCCAAGAGCCCCGAGCCTTAATGCGGCACGGGTGGCGAATTAAGGATTGATATCCATAGTAAAATCACAAATTATGTGTAATGACTCTATTTATCCAAGTACTTTACGTCATTAATGCTCGGATCCGCATTGTACAAAACTTTGTTGACCGACCATCGGCTTCAACCTCCTCGGCCAAGATGTCGAGGAGTGTTTGTCCTACTTTATAAAGCCTTTATGAGGGCAAAGATTTACGACAAACAAGGCAATCTGGCCATACAGTTTTATAAACAAAGGTACGCAGAGAGATATGTTATATTACTGTTTAACAGAAGAAATGTCTTCCAAAGAAAATAGTCCCGCTATCGGTTCCTTTCTTTGGGTTGTCATGCTAAGCATAATCATGAAACCTCAGCTCCAATGTAAGAGCGAAAGATCGAGGATTTAGTTTGGGAGGCCAGTTAATAGCCCCCGGTAGTGTTCGGCGACAGTTGAGGTCAAGCCGTAAACACTTCGGCCATTGTTATGAATGGCCCGTCATTTAACACCGTCATCGGATCGCTGACCAGTTTACGCTTATTGTGACAGTCAGTTTTTGGCTTTCTCCTATGAGGTGCTTAAACACGTGGGCTGGAACCACAATCACAGTGGTTCTCCCTTTGCACACCTAGCCGAACAAAGCGGAACGTAGGAGGCAAGCGCAGGAGCTGGGCAACCCAACCATTGACCGAAGACACAATTCGAAACCGATGCATATATAGCAATATCCGAGAATGTTTTTGCCAAATCTCTAAAGGAGTCGGCGTTACATCTGCGAGACTTGTGCTGAAAACACACAAATAGTTTAAAAGTGCCAAAAGCTTGGAAAACCAAAAAAACGTCAGTAAAACATGACGTCCGAACAAGATCAAGTGTTCGGTGCCAATTCGAAAATTGGACGTTAGAGAGAAAGAAAAAAAAGTGCTTCTGCTGTGCTTTAACACGACACATCCTATCTCAAGACTTCAAGCGGGTCAGCCTACGGCTTCAGTCTCCCATCCTGAAGGCGGAGTACTTCCCGTTAGGCCAGTTTAGAAAACTAAACCCTAGCAGTTTTGACAGAGAAATTAGGCTCCCCAGCTAGTGACCGCACACTCGTGTCGAAAAAAAAGGAGTGATAAATAATAAAAACTTTGCAACGACTAAGAAGAAAAACACTTAGTATGAAATGGCTCAAATAAACATAAGAGCCCCCAAGTGACTTGGGTAAAAGTTGACTGTATAATATAAGGTGACATGTAGAATGCCTTCTAGCCGGATTGTAGATCGTTTGTCGTAGTGGACCTTTTCGCTTCAACCTCTGGACCCAATAGTCCGGAGTGTGTCCGAATAACCTCGCGGTTATAAAAACCGGGGCATGCGTGGAGACCAGGCGTAGGGGTCATTAGTGCTTTATCAGACAAGTGCCCAACTAGTTATGTTATATTACATGGTTAGTAAGAAACATCTTCCAGGGAGAATAGTTCCATTAGGGGTTCCTTTCCCTGGGAGGCATGCCCTAAAGTGCATGTCCGGACTGCGAAAAGAGCAGAAAAACATCTGGGAGCAGGTAAATAAATAGGTAAGAAATCATCTTTTAGTTCACCGACCGAGTATTCCCTTAAGAACGCTAGCTTTCGGCTTCACTCAGTCTGAGGTACACATCCGGCTGACCTGGCAGTAACAATCGCGGAGGTGCTCCCTTTACCACCTAGCCGAACAATCGGGAACGTAGGGGTAAGTACAGGATCCAGGCAACCCAGCTTGTCCAAAACTTAAGTCATATCGATGCATATAATGGTGAATAAAAGGTACATGCGGAAGTGTGACACATGTGTTGGGCATAAAGCCCGTATTAATAAGCTTCTATTAAAGAAGCCCCCAGGTATAATGAGCGCGGGTAGCGCGTCAAGTATGTGCGAACAAAGTTTGGACAAGCAAAAATTTTACAAGCAACGTTTTTTTCAAAAAAGTATAATGCTTGGTCGAACCAAACACAAGTTAGAAATTTAAAACTTTGAGCATGAAGGCAACTTAGCTGGTTAATGTGTTCGGTATTGACGACGCGGTCCGAGCTTGATGCGGGACAAGGTTCCATCCCCCAAGCAGGTCCCGAGGTGGCGGAGCAAAGAGCTCGGCACTCCGAAGTGGTGACATAGCACGGTCAATGCAGGACAGCAGAGTGATGTCGAGGTCCCTGGCATGGGGTAATGAAGTGTTGAGGAAGCCCCCCGTCCAGCCGAGGTGACGTCAAAGGATATAGTCCGGCTGGATCATTTTCCTGTGCACAAAAAATAGTGCAAACCAGAGATAATAGTAATAAAAAAATCGTTGCATAATAAATAATTTATGCAAAGTGAGTAATAAAAGAAATATGGTCTGGCGCCGAAGTCAATGTCGATGCAGGGCGGCGCGTGATGCGGTAAAGGCATGGCAAGGCCTGAATTCACAGGTCGGTTCCCGGCGTTCACCGGAGTATGTACGGAGACTGACCGAACCACCATGCAACCGTCGTTAATGCAGCCACCATTTGATAGACCTGCGTACATATGATGGACAAACCAGAGTAATAATTCATTGGAAAAATTGAACCCAAACAAGCAAAAAATACTAGGATTGATAGCACCTGGTTTATTTGTTGTAGCAATCTGAAGAAAGGTGATTCCCAAAATTGGGACTCGATCCGCACACCCATTGCCTGACGGGTGATAAAGCGATGGCATGACGATGCTGACAAGGGTTGGCTCGCCGAGGCAAAGCCCTCGATCCAGCTAACATGATGAAGCCTCGGTGTCAGCCGATGAGTCGAAGTAGGTCGGCGTGATGGACACCAGCTTGAAGAAGCAATAGTGCGGCCCTGCCGATGCACGTCATGACGTGGTCGATGCCGGCTTGATGAAGCGACCGTGCAGCGATGCAGGTGTACCCGCTCCGTGTAATCTGTGGGGAGGTGATGTTGGTGATGATTTATCCTCCGCGGTGCCGGACTCTTGTTTGGCTTGCCGAGATGATGATCCGAAGAAGTTGAGCGTGGCTCAACAAAGTGACGACGCGTCTAAGCGCAGTCGGCGGCCCGTGGAGCAATATTGCGGACTGGTTTGACACCGGCATGATGTTGAAGATCATGTTCAGAAGATCTTAAAGTTAGTGGGATGTGTTCGGGAACAAAACACAATACCCCATACAAAACTTCCTTCAAAAAGGATGTCCGAAATCCCGTTCATAAAAAGACGAACTCGGGTCGGATTCGTTTTTGCGCAGAAAACAGATCCGGAAAGTGATGCACTAATCGGAAGGTTCCCGGAGTTTGGACGGTCGGATCGAGCTGAAATTTTGAGGGGTGGTAGATATAGGAATTTCGCAGCCGATCAACGGTTGGATCTTCCAAAGGAAGTCCGGGCTAGAATCTGGACACCACGCCCTAAACTCGTCCGGATTCTCGTCCAGATTCAATGTGGCTCCGGTATACCGGAGATTACCAGAGATTCCTTCATCGGAACTCGACGAAATTTTCCAAGGTTGTTGTAGACTCAATTCCGCACAATTTCACCGAAGCAATCGTTAAAACGACGCTTGAGGAGGCGGTGGCGGCGGACACAAGTCCGCTGTCCAGAAAAACAGTACGGATGCCCGAGGGCAATGTTGACATTGAGGCCCCGGGCCCCCTGGATGATTCCTCCATGACCTTGATAGAGATCGGAGTTGATGTTGATGAAGGCCCTCGTCCGAACACGACGATCGGAGGTAAGCGCGATCCTTGGTCGAACCAAGGTGACCCGGTAATTGGTGACGAAGATGCCGAAGTCGCAGTTGATCTGCAGGCGAGCCATCGACCTTTTGCCGAACACACAGCGGAACTCTCAATGAAAGCACCAATGTCGGTGTCAAAACCGGCGGATCTTGGGTAGGGGGTCCCGAACTGTGCGTCTAGGCGGATGGTAACAGGAGACAAGGGACACGATGTTTTTGTCGGCGTTCTGGGAACGGGGGACCCCAGACTTGCCTGCCTGCGGCCTGCGGCGTGGCTCAAAGGAGGCCCAGGACAGCCCATCTCCATCTACACAAGCTCAAGACCCTCGCGAGGGGCCAAGCCTCGCGGGGAGGACGACAAGGAGATTCGTCAGGCACGGCCTCGTCAGGCTGGCTCATGAGGAGGCGGAGAGTTCAAGGCAGGGTACCTCGCGAGGTGCCCATGATGCAAGCCGTGACGACCAAGGGCGCCCGATCGAGGCGCCCGGCCAGCTGGCCCTCCTTTCCTCTTTGGTGCAAAGGGAGCAAGCGCGGGCAAGAGAATCAAGCAAAGGCATCCGTTTCGGTGCAACAAGACCAAGACCAGCCCCAACGGCTGGAAGGGAGTCATCGTGGAGCCCAAGTAGGCGTCATCACCAGAGCCTTTGGCAGGCGAGGACCAACTTTAGACAGGATAAGTGTACCTGTTGTTCCCCTTCAAAATGGCCAATTGTTGGCGCCCTTCCCGCTCAACATTTGGGAAGAGGCCCATGGCCTTCACCTATAAATAGGAGTAGCCACACTCAGAGTAGGGCACCGATCAGATCGAGGGATCGCAAGGATAAGGACGAGGAGCATCCAGAGAGAGAGAGAGACCCGATCCTCAAGCTAGAGCGACGGGATACCACTTAGCAGTTCATCACACCCACCAAGAACAAACCCTCGCGAGGCTGTTCTTCCCTGTACTGTTCCTCAATAGCCCCAGAGGCAATCCACCACACCACAAACTAGAGTAGGGTATTACACCACAACGGTGGCCCAAACTAGTATAAATCTTGTGTCTCTTGTGTTGTTCTTCTTAGTAGTTTAGGTCCCTGCGATTCAGCGAGGTACAAGACGGTGGAGGGTTGGAAGTCCGCGCGCACCCCAGAGTTCGAACCTTAAGGGTCTGCCGGAACCCGAAATCCGACATTTGGCGCGCAGTGGGAGTGCCGGAATCTGCTTCGTCGCCTCGTTCTTCCTCGATGACCGCAACCATGTTCGACGCTCGTCGGGCCCAGCGCGGCCGAGCCGCCCTCGCCCCCATATGTCGCCTGTGACGGCTCCCGTCGTGGCGTCCTCGTCGTTCCCGCTTCGCCGCCGTCAATGCCGCCACCGCCCGGCGGGAACGAGCAGCAAGCGTCGCCCCAACACCCGTCCATGAGGCGGACGGCGCACCGCCACGCCGCTCACCCCCGCTGGTTCTTCGTCACGCACGCCCCGCGCGGCCATGGAGGCCCGAGCTGCACTCATCGCGGCCAACGAGCTCCTGCGCTACCGCCCCGTCGACGACGTCTACGAAGAATGGCTCGACCGAGTCGCCGAGCTCGTCCGCGCTGCAGGAGGCGACCCTGCGCCGTCCGTCTCGCTGCACCGCACCCCGCCCCGCGCGGGCGATGGAGCCCAGGCGCCACCGCCTCCTCCTCAAGACGGCGCCCACAGCCCCAAGGTGCGGCCCTGGCGGAACCCGTTCCGCCAGCGCCGCGCAGCAAGAGCAGAGCGAGCTGCCAAGAAGTTCCTCGCCCGCAAAGAAGCTGCCCGGCGCTCACCGCTCCAAAGACGTCAAGACCTGCGCTGCCCCCCAGCGGCGCGCAGGAAGCCTGCAAGACCAAGCTCTCTGTCGTCCGAGGCCCCCCGCGGCCACGGCGGGCTGCCGCGCCTTCACCTTCGAGTTGCGCAGCGTCGCATGGCCCGCCAGGTTCAAGCCGGACCTGCCTCCTCGCTATGACGGCACCGCCGACCCTACGGAGTTCCTCCAGCTCTACGAGCTGGGCATCGAGGCTACCAACGGGGATGAAATGGTCATGGCGAACTGGTTTCCCATGGCGCTCAAGGACGGGGCCCGCACCTGGCTCCTGAATCTGGCCCGAGGCACGATCTCTTCCTGGGCTGAGATGTGCACCTGCCTCATCGCCAACTTCCAAGGTACTCGCGACCGGCCACCCGCCGTGGCGACATGCGTCGAATCAAGCGGCAGCCGGGAAACCGCAAAAGTACATCCAGCGCTTCAACAACACGTGCCTCAAGATCCCGGGGTGACGGAGGAGGCCATCATCTCTGCCTTCTCCGACGGGCGGCGCGACGTCAAGATGAAGGAGGAGTGGCGATGCATGAAGATCTGCACCTCCTCGAGCTGTTCAACTTGGCGACCAAGTGCACGGGGCTGAGGAGGGCGCCTCTCCTCCTCGAGCTGCTGCCGCGGATCTCAAGAGAAGAAGTCCAAGGCCAAGGGCATAAGCGCAAGGGGCTGCCGTGCTCGCAGCCGAACCGCACCAAGCGAGGCGAGATCAGCCCGAGTCCTCCAAGGGCAGCCGGTACTCCGTGTACCACGACCTCCACACCCACAACACCAATGAATGTCAAGAGCTCCGGGCGGTGCGCGAAGGAAGGGTCGGCAGACGCCCCGAGCGCAGCGACCGGGGCTACGGCCGAGGAGGAGGAAGGAATGCAGGGGCCTTTGGGAAGACAGCGGCCAGCGCCATGGGTGGCGCGACCAACCTCGCGAGGACCGGCCGGCAAGACCCGCCTCGCGAGGGAGGCTGGAGGGATCAGCCTCGTGAGGATCACCCGCAAGGGAACGCGGGCCTCCCTCCGCTGCCACCGCCGCCAAGGAGAGTCGAAGACCATCATCAGGACGAGGGGGCTGGGGGCTTTCAGGAAGCGCGTGCGATCGCCTGCATCCTGGGTGGAGCTCAAGCCCCAGCCTCTCACCGCATCTTCAAGCAGTTCGCCCGTGAAGTGAATGCAGTCCTCCCCAAGCTCGAGTCCACGCGCCCTCTCAGGTGGTCGGCGTGCGCCATCACGTTTAGCTCAGCGGATCAGCTCAAGTGCGCAGCCACAGCCGGAGTTCTCCCGATGCTTTGCTCCCCAATCATCAGCAACGTGCTGGTCACCAAGAGCCTCATCGACGGCGGAGCAGGGCTCAATGTCCTGTCCGTGGAAACATTCAACAATCTTCAAGTGCCTTACAGTCAGCTTCAGCCAACCAAGCGCTTCTCCGGAGTCACCGATGGCTCCACGGTCCCGATCGGGCAGGTCCGCCTTCCTGTCACCTTCGGGGCCCGCGACAACTACCCAGCGCTGGCCAAATTCATGGCCGTAACCCACCATGGCTACAACATCCTCAAGATGCCAGGAAGCGGCGGAGTCATCACGGTGCCCTGTGAAGAGAGACACGCAGTGTGCTCCCTGGAGCGAGCTTAGCCGCATCGCTGGAAGACCCAGACCACAGCAGCAGGAGGCCTCCCGAGGCCGCACCCAAGAAGAAGAAGACATCGACCGGCCCGACTCTTCAAGAGACAGGCCCCTCAGGGTCCGCACCGGGCCAGGGGGAGCCTCCTTCCATCGCATAGGAAAGCGCGCCCGGCGCCCTCCTCAGGCAGGGCTCGGGGGCTCTCCCCTGGAGGGCCACCGACCTCGCCAAGGTCTCGAGGGAGGCGTTTGGGCACCACGTGGAGGCGTGTTTCGAAGCACGTTTCCTGCAAGCAGGAGCAAGACCAGGAGGACAGAACCCTCAAGAGTTCATCAGCAAGGCCATTCAGGAGCTATAGGAGTCAAGGGTCATGAGGGGCAGCCGCCGCCTACCCGCTGTGGCCCCCCATCCAGGCGAGGATGGTGGGCTGCGCGTCTGCATCGACATACCAGGGCTCAACCGAACCGCATCTCAAGAGCACCTCTGGCCCTCACGAGTGGGACGTTGCGAGGGTCCGCCCCATGCCTACGTGACGCATGCCTTATGGCTCGCCAACGCGGCTGCTGCGCACCAGCGTCTCATGAGGACCATCCTGGAGGCTCAAGAGGTCAGGCACGCCGCAGCCCTGGCGGAGATGGAGATGGCCCATGAGGAGCCGCCCGCGCCTCCCGAGCCTCCCGAGGACCCTGGGCCTGGGGGATCGTGAGGATCGGCTCCCGTAGCCCACCGAGTCTGCTACATCAACAGCCCTTGATCCCCAACATCACCAGGTGACATCTTTAAGTTTTATTTCCGGCTGGGAGCGCCTTCAGGGCCGCATTATTCCCAGGCCGTGGTTCCGCCCCTGCGGCATGTACCTTTTATTTCATGTCTTTAGCTTATCCTGTTGGGGCGCCTCGGGCTGCATCATCCCCAAGCCGCTCGGGCACCCCAGTGCATGTATCCTTCCTGCTTTCCTTAGGATTATGCTCTCGTTCCACCATGCTTGTTATTTGGTGCCTTTTCCAGGTGGCGGAATCTTGCACATTAAAGGGGTGCACGAGCATCGCGACTCGTGGCTCCTACCAGCTCTCCGGCCCTCACCCTCTGGTCTTGTCCATGGCATCGCGACCTGGCTTGCCAGCGACGGCTGAGACCAGCCCGAGAGCCGGGACCCGAGGACGTAGAGTTTCGTCATCTAATCCAGCTTGCGCGTTAAAAGGGGGGTGCCTGAGCATCGTGACTCAGGGATCCTACCGGCTCTCCGGCCCTCGCCCTCTGGTCTTGTCCATGGCATCGCGACACAGCTTGCCGGCTGACGTGAGACCAGCCCGAGAGCCGGGACCCGAGGACGAGAGTTGCTGCGTCGGCCCAGCTTGGCGTTAAAGGGGGGAGGTGCACGAGCATCGCGACTCAGGGCTCCTACGGCTCTCCGGCCCTCACCCTCTGGTCTTGTCCATGGCATCGCGACACGGCTTGCCGGTGACGATCGAGACCAGCCCGAGCCGGGACCCGAGGACGTAGAGTTGTTGCGTCGACCCGGCTTGCATGTTAAAGGGGGTGCACGAGCATCGCGACTCAGTGGCTCCTACCGGCTCTCACAGCCCTCACCCACTAGTCTTGTCCATGGCATCGCGACCTGGCTTGCCAGCGACGGCTGAGACCAGCCCGAGAGCCGGGACCCGAGGACGTAGAGTTGCGTCATCTAACCTAGCTTGCGCGTTAAAGGGGGGTGCCTGAGCATCGCGACTCAGGGCTCCTACCGGCTCTCCGGCCCTCACCCTCTGGTCTTGTCCATGGCATCGCGACTGGCTTGCCGCCGACGGCTGAGACCAGCCCGAGAGCCGGGACCCGAAGACGTAGAGCACCGGCATCTGGCCAAATTTGCAGGAGCACACTCGAAGATAAGGCCCAGAGCCTGGCGCAACCCGCCTTGAGGTAGGGCCTCGTGAGTCCCGCGCTGGCTCACGGGTGCCCAGATACACCTCGTCCAGCCCTACCGTGCCGATCCACGTGTCGCAGGTGGGGCTGTACTCGCCCAGGGGCTCCTCGAAGGGGAGCCCCTCCCACGCTGCAGTGGAAGCACCATGCTCGCTACTGGTCGACGACACTGCCGAGGAGCGGCTATGCCCAGACGCATGCGGAAGCGCTTATGCTCGGGCTGGTGATAAACAAGCGAGGGTGGCCTCCGGGTCGCACCAACCTCAGGGAGCCCAGAGCTCAGTGTCTGGCCTCATCGCAACGCCTCCCCTCGGGAGCGCCGCGCGAGGGGGCTGGGCACGGGGGTTGCGCCTGGGTCACGCCCAGACGCACGCCACCCAGCCAGGCCCCGCGCGCCGATTGTCTTTCTTCAGGACTTTTGCATGTGAAGACTGGGCACGACATCCGTGCTCGGGTCCGTCCCTGCAGCGTCGACAAACCCAACGGCTATGCTCTGTCTGGCAGGCCGGCTCTGTTCACATCACCTCCTGGGGTCGTTGGTGTTTGGCCTTCTCATGCGATAACCTCAAGAGATTCACTCGGTGCAGGTTGCCTAACCATCTCGCAGGACTATCACAAGTGTTCTGAACTACATTCAGGCACAACCCGCCTTGAGGTAGGGCCTCATGAGTCCCGTTGTGGCTCACGAGTGCTCATACACACCTCTTCTAGCCCTGCCATGCAAGCCATGTGTCAGGGCGGGGCTGTACACGCCCCGGAGTCTCCACTCAGAGGGAGCTCCCACCCACGTGCTAGTGGAAGCCCCATGCTCCGCTGGCGGATGACACTGTCGAGGAGCGGCTATACCCGTGCAAGAGTGGAAGCACCATGCTCCGCGCTGGTGAATAAACAACTGAGGGTGCCTCACGGCTGCAGTAACCTTAGGAGAGCCGCCAGGCTCGCTGCTCAGCCTCACCGTGCCGCTTTTCCCTCGGGAGAGTCACGCGAGGGGGTTGGGCATGGGGCTACGCTCAGGCCACGCCTAGCGTACCCCACCTCGCCAGGTACATGATCAGATCTTGCTGCCAATTTGTGCTCAAGTGTAGTGGCTGGGAAATCAAGCATCCCCACTGGAGTGGCAACACAGCGATCCACTCTGACTCTTGTAAATGTACCGTCTATAACTTTTTTCTCCCAAGTCTAGTCTAAACCATTGTAGCCTATGTTAGAGAGTCCACATGTGTCCAACGCATCACGAAAGGCATCCATCTGAGTTTGACTCTGCTGCCCTACTCCGTCATGTTCATTAGCATGGAGCACCTCGTTAAAATCTCCTATCATGACCCAAGGTAAATTGCTAGTTCCGACAATGCCTCTTAGCATGTTCCACGTCTTGTATCTTCCGTTTACTTGTGCCTCTCCATACACAAAGGTTATTCTCGTTTGTGGTTCCACCATTTCAGCAACAGGGAAATCTATGTTATACTCAGAGTAACCAATAACTTTGAGTTTTATTTCCTCATTCCAGAAAATACCAATACCACCGCTCCTACCATTACTGCTTACAACAAAGCTTTTATTGTACCCTAAAGTTCCTGCCATATTCTCTACTCTAGAGCCCTCTATTTGGGTTTCAAGGATACAAACGATAGAGGGGGCAAGTTGCTTTGAGTCACGAACTGTCGCAGGCTTGTCGGCCCCGCGTCAGTTCCATACTAGGGTACTCATTGCGCTAGGCGCGACCACCCTTGGGGGCCCGCCAAACGCGCATCATAAGTCTTGTTCCCATCGTTGTACTCCCTGCTATTCTTGTCACTAACTGTTGATGTGGGTCTGTTCCTCTTGGGCTCCTGTTTCAAGGAGGGGCTTGAAGGTACATTAGTCTGATCAGTTTTACCACCCTGAATGAGCAGTGGAGTTTTGCACGTGAGGGTCACCGATGGATCGGTGACCTGAGAAACACTCCTCTTCTTGCTATCCGCATCCAGCATCTCTAAATCATGATCATTCCTCATATTCTGTGCCAAATAGGATCCTTCTGCGACTGTCCACGGCCAGGTCCACGACATGTCCTCCCCCTTCCTTTGTTGCCTCCTTGCGCCCATCCAGCTTAAGGGCTGTGACCTGGCACTCTACACCAGTCTACTCTCAAGCCTTTAACGTCAATGCCGATGGGGGATGAACCCCGTCGCCGCATTCTTTGTGAAGATGCCCCAAATTTCCATAGATCGATCACCAATCGGGCAGCCACTCGTACTTCACATGAAGGATCTCCCTTTTATGCTTGGTGATCAGCGAGACTGCATTCTTCAGGGGTTTGGTGACATCAACCTTTACCCTAACTCTTAAGGAATTCCCTTCAAATTCAAAACTTTTCTGCTCAACATATATGAAATCACCAATTTACTAGCCAAAGGTTTGATCATAGGGTAAAGCAGGTCAGGCAAATCGTGGATCTGAATCCACATCTCAATCTTGTTCAGCTGGATCAACGACGGCCTCGTGATGCCGTCATAGAGTTCAATGACCACTACCTTTCCTTTGAACGCCCAAGGGCCTTCCTCTGTCACCCATTCTGAACCGCCTAAGCAAGAGAATTGCAGAGTGTACATGTTTTCATTGAGCGGCCTGATCTTGACTTCTTGCGCCAGGTCCCAAGCCGCACACATGTTTCTATAGAACCAATACTGGTTGTAAGATTTGTTCTTATGGACCCTAGCCACCGCCATCCATCTGGCCGCGTCTTCTAGAAGATCACCATCCTCCACAACTATGTCAGTCATATCCACCTCCTTGAGATCAAGTTCCTTCATCATCTTCTCCAACCTGCTCGTGCTGGAGCCTGCGGCTTCGGCAGAACTACCCATCAGATCTCTAGTCTGTGAAAGCTTTGTTCCGCGGATGGGAAACCCCTAGCAGAACCCCCACCTTACCACCACAATGGGAGCACAAGGCTCCGACCAGCCAGCGGCGAAGGGGGGCCAAGGGAGCGAGATCTCCACATCGTGCCGAAGGCGGTTAGCGGGAAGCTAAACCCTAGCGAGAGGGGATTATATGATCAGTAGGTTGCGACTTGCGATGCCGCTCCTTGTGGGTATTTTATTTAGGCCAGCAACGTCACCTTCGTTATAACATGTCAAGAGAACGGTAGGTTCTATTTAGCATGCATAGTGTACGTTGGTTTTATAAGGCCTATGAGGCGATGGCTGCTTATACAGAAGTCGCAACTGGCTTTTTACTGATGGTCCCAAACAGGTGACATAACAACAAGCTTTCGGCCCATCAGGCGTAAGGCTTATTGCCACCTTTTTTTGTCTTCTACCATTTTATTTTTACTTTTTCAATTTTTTTCAAATTCCTGAACTTTTCTCAAATTCATGAATCTTTTTTGAATTCTTAAGCTTTTTTCAAAATTTCAAAGTTTTTCAAACAAAATTTGTACATTTTTTCATCTGCGTGAACTTTTTTCAATTTTTTTTAAATCAACCAAAAAATAGGTGAGAAAAAACAAGAAGGAAGCCACCGAGCGATAACGAACCAATAGTGCAAGATGGGCTGGCCCATATAGGTGGCTTCATGCGTTAGAGAGGGCAATTGACGCCGGAAGCGTTGTATAGGAGGTCCCGAAAGAACATGTGCGCAAACTAGTCGGCCTACACACATATTGGGCTTTATTTACCATGTTATGGTTTTCCAAGCCCATGATCTGCTTCTTTGAAGTTATCCTTTGGGCTTTTCCGATACCTTGTATGTCGTGAACACCATCTCGGAGGATTTCTCGCTCCAAAGAAAAACAAAACAACCACGATACTCCCTAAAATTACTTGTCGCGTAAATGGGTGTATATAGACGTATTTTTGTTCTAGATACATCCATTTTTATCCATTGCTACGACAAGTAATTTGGGACATATGGAGTATTTTAAGTAGAACAAGAAATCTAACATCCAAACAAGCTAA
This sequence comes from Aegilops bicornis, assembly GCA_021605145.1. Lineage (NCBI taxonomy): Eukaryota > Viridiplantae > Streptophyta > Magnoliopsida > Poales > Poaceae > Aegilops > Aegilops bicornis. Next base: position 389,748,647 of record CM038675.1, on the reverse strand, counting down.
CTTTATTTACAGACCCAAACGATTCTGTCGCCGCACGCTCCGCATCACGCGATACATGTGTTCACTCCGTTTTCTCTTTCCCTCATGGTTTTCTGGCTTTACCTCTCTCGGATGGTCAACGCAAGCCCCGGCAATCTCTCCCGCCAGTCCCGCTCTTTCCTTTCCTTTTTTCAACTTGTGAAATTCCTACGAGGAAATTTTTTGTGTGAATGCAAGTAGAGCTCTAGTCGTGCTCAACTCAAAAAATCTAACGACCAACTAGGCTACCCTATGATTCATCTATGATGAAAGGAACCTATCAACTTCAGCTCCGCATCACAAAAATAAACATCAATGTGGACACTAAAAAATTGAACCAAATAACCGGCTAATGCATTAATTTTAGAGATTCGTTCGAGAAACTCAGGAGCTGCATGATCCGCATCTAACGCTCGCACGCTGATAACCCGGAAGTATAGGGGATCGCAACAATTTTTGAGGGTAGAGTATTCAACCCAAATTTATTGATTCGACACAAGGGGAGCCGAAGAATATTTGCAAGTATTAGTAGTTGGGTTGTCAATTCAACCACACCTTGGGGTTTACGGATCATAACACATAATAGGTGCATATAACTTGTAAGATCGGATCAAGAACATAGATATAAAGGTGATAACATAAACAATTCAGTTCTGAAATCATGGCACTCGGGACCTAGTGACAAGCATTAAGCACAACAAAGTCATAGCAACATCAATCTCAGAACATAGTGGATACTAGGGATCAAGCCCTAACAAAACTAACTCAATTACATGATGAATCTCATCCAACTCCTCACTGACCAGCGAGCCTACGAAGAAATTACTCACTCCCGGCGGTGAGCATCATGGAATTGGTGATGGAGGATGGTTGATGATGACAAGACGGAAGATCTTCCTCTCCGGAGCCCCGAATGGACTCCAGATCTGGCCTCCCGATGAAGAACAGGAGGTGGCGGTGGCTCCATATCGTAAAACATGACGAAACTTCCACTCCTCTTTTTTATCCAAAAATAGGAATTTATAGAGTTGGAATTAGGGTCAGCGGAACCTCGTGGGCCCCACTACCCACCAGGGCCCCGAATAGAAAAACTTTTGTGAACTCTTTTGTTCCTGTGCTCATATATATGCTTAAATAGCACCCAAGCAAAGATCATGACTAACCATCCAAACAATAACTCTTAGAAATCATATTCACTCATATCAATGGCATAATCAACTAGCAAGCAATAATAAAATATCTCAAATGCCAACACTTTTTCAAAACAATCATGATATAATATGATAATAATGGTATCTCGCTAGCCCTTTCTAAGACTGCAAAACATAAATGCAGAGCACCTCCAAAGTTCAAGCAATGACTAAACATTGTAATTCATGGTAGAAGAGATCCAGTCATGATGCATTCAATGTTAACTATACACAATGCGTGAGGATGACAATAGTGCTCTTAGGACTGGTGCTTCTTTGAGAAGGTCATGGCTCAACATAAAAGTAAAGTAACATAAAAGTAAAAGGATAGGCCCTTCACAGAGGGAATTAGGGATTTGCAGAGGTGCTAGAGCTCGAAGCTTAAATCAGAGATAAATATAATTTTGGGAGGTATACTTTCCTATCAATGTTACGACCAAGAGTTTTCAATATCTTCCATGCTAAACAAACTAGCGGCGGTTCCCAAGCAATAAAAGTAAAGTTTACTCCCCCTCCACCAACAAACACAAGCCATGGCTAGACAAATCTTCGGGGTCCCTCCATACCAACAACAGTACGGGGGAGTTTTGTTTAATTATTTGGAATATTTTATTTTGGGACTAGGCATCCCTATTACCAGCCACTCTTGTGCAAGGACAAGTGAATAAACACTCATCATGAGAATAACCCGCTTAGCATGGAAGATACTGACCACCCCCTGTCGCTCCATGAGCGGTCCGGGGACACAAAAAGATGTTCATTTGAATTTTTAGAGGTGGCACATGCAAATTTACTTGGAACGACAGGGTAATACCGCATATAGGTAGATATAGTGGACTCATCTGAATAACTTTGGTTTAAGGGTTTTGATGCACAAGCAGTATTCCCACTTAGTACAGGTGAAGGCTAGAAGTTAGGTTGAGAAGCGACCAGCTTGAGAGCGAAAACGGTCATGATCATGCATTATGAACAATTAACATTGAATACTAGCATGAGTAGGATATAAAAACTATGAACATAAATATCGTGGAGGATATGTCGGTTTTGATTCAACTACATGCGTGAACATGTGCCAAGTCATGCCACTTGAAACATTCAGAGGAGGATACCATATCGTCATACTACATGACAACCATTTAATTCCATGTTGACATGTAAGATAAATAATTATCCAGTCCTAGCTACTTAAGCAAGGCATGAGAAACTATAATCTCTAATTGTCATCATAAACATGTTTAATCATAATACGTTGAATCATGGATACTGAGTTAAACATATTTACAAAAGCAAAAACAAGTTGAGTTAATACCCGCCTTTCCTTGCCTCAACCACTTCATCATATATCATCATTATTGCCTTTCACTTGCACGACCGAATGATATGGAAATAATAATAGTGCAAGAATGTCGTGGACTAAGCTGGAATATGCGAACATTTTATTTAAAGGATAAGACAAAATAATTTGGCCCTTTATTAGATCAACAATAAAGCATATGAGAGCCACTCAACATTTTCATCATGGTCTTCTCCTTGATAGGACTCAACAAAACAGAAGAAAAGAATTTTAGAAAACTCACTGGGACATTTTTGGAGTTTTTAATTTTTCTTGAAAGAAGCAAATTGAAGAAAGAAAAACAAAAACGAGATAAATTATTTACACAGGAAAGCTCCCAACAAGCAAAAGAAGGAATGAGAAATCTTTTTTTGGGTTTTATTTTAATACTACAACTAATTAAACTAGAAATAAAAACCGAAAAGAAGAAATAAATATTTTTTGGGTTTTCTCAAAGTTTTTCAAACACACAAGAAGAAAGCGAGAAAATAAAAACTAGCATGGATAATACAATGAAAAAGTATGAACACCAACAACTGGAACGAAGTGTGTGAACATGAATATAATGTCGATGTAAATATGTAGTCCCCCAATATTAGGCTTTAGGCCTAGCTTGTTAATCACCACCCATGGCCTGAATAATAGTCAGAGTGATAACTCATGGAGGCTCTATGTGTGGCCTCCTCAGCCCGACAGGCATCCTCTACCGCTGTGTTGTACTAGCGCGACTCTCTCTCATAGATGTAGTATCTTCCTTTACCATGATAATCAAAGAGAACAGGTGCGGGAAAAATAACATAAACAATGTTTTTTTATCGAACATCAAGTTGTAATTATAATTAGTGGCTCCAGCCTTAATGAATTTATGACGCTACATGGCCCCAAAGTCTAAGTACTGGGTAGGTAAGATAGGATCATTAGGCCAAGGTGACACACACAACTTCCTAGCTATACGCGAGGAATATATCGCACCATAAAAGTGACCACTATCAGCATTGTGTTGCAACCTCTGTGCGACGATTTCTCCAAGATTATAACATTTAATTCCTGCTAAAGCAGTGTGTATGATGCTCAAGTTTGGGGCACAGAGGGTACTGCAATCTTGTTTGCCCATGATGCATTTGCCATTAAAGAGTGAAAAGTAACGAATTGTTGGAAATTGTATACTTTTTATTGTAGCTTGTGTCACTTCTCTATCCTCACCACAACATAGACTAGTTAAAAGCATTTCATACTCAGATTTTGGTGATTCGTCCAGTGAACCCCAATATGGAATTTTGCATGCAACACAGAACTCTTCTAGAGGCATGGTGAAGGCATTATCATAAAGGCTAAATAAAACTCTAGTATCACGGGAATGATATTTAAATTTGTAGTGAACGTCTGTGTGAGGTTGAGATGTGGATTGCACTTACCTGCGATGAAGGGAGCGAGCTCGGTGTTGTGAACATACTATTCAAATTCTTCCTTGAGACATGCACCTAACATGAACTCGTTGCAAGGCCATAGGCACGAATTGGTATCGGCGTCCCGCATCAATCTTGCACTTGGATCACATAAGACTGTCGTATCGAGCTCCTGCTCGATGATGCCTTTGAGGACCTCCTCCTCAAAGAGCTCCTCCCAAAGAATTACATTTTATTTGCTAACAATTTCTGAAAGTTTTGAGTCATAAATTTGGTCTACAAAACTTCACAAGACTGATAACAACTACTCATATGGATGCCTAGAGGCCATATCAAGCATTCAAATACTTGGAACTCAGAGAATTCAACATGCAAATTCATTTACAGCAGCACCAAGAGTAGCTAATTACTTGAAATATAAACCACTATAACAAAAACTAATTGGAGCAATGGAGGAGTCACATACCAATTAGCAATCCCCCAAAACAGTTTTGGAAATGGAGCTTCGAGCAAAGAGATCAAAATTCGCGGGTTTGAGAGCAAGAACACGGGAGAGAGAGCTAGAGTGGTTTTTTTAGAGATAGGTGGTGAAGTGAGCTGAAGGGAGAAGTGAGGGGGGCCTTGTGTGGCCCACTACCCACCAGGGCGCACCTGGGTTAGCTGGCGCACCCTGGTGCCTAATGGGCACTAGGGGCACCCTGATACGTCTCCATCATATCTACTTTTCCTAACGCTTTTGTTATTGTTTTGGACTCTAATTTGCATGATTTGAATGAAACTAACCAGGATTGACGCTGTTTTCAGCAGAACTACCATGGTGTTGTTTTTGTGCAGAAATAAAAGTTCTCGGATTCGGACGGAACTTTTTGGAGAATTATTTTGGAATAAAAAAAAATACTGGAACCAAGACCAACCGGAGGGGGGCCCTGGCTACCCACAAGACACCAGGGCACGCCACCCCCCTCAGGCGCACCCTGGTAGGTGGTGCGGCCCTCGGCCTCCGCTGACCCTAATCCCGATGCTATAAAATCCTATTTTCCTAGAAAAATAGGAGATAAAGTTTCATCGCATTTTACGATACTGAGCTGCCGCCACCTCCTGTTCTTCATTGGGAAGCCAGATTTGGAGTATGTTCGGGGCTGCGGAGAGGGGAATCTTCGGTCTTTGTCATCATCAACCATCCTCCATCACCAATTTCATGATGCTCACCGCCGGGAGTGAGTAATTCCTTCGTATGCTCGCTGGTCGGTGAGGAGTTGGATGATATTCATCATGTAATCGAGTTAGTTTTGTTAGGGCTTGATCCCTAGTATCCACTATGTTCTGAGGTTGATGTTGTTATGACTTTGCTATGCCTAATGCTTATCACTAGGACCCAAGTGCCATGATTTCAGATCTGAACCGTTTATGTTATCACTATTATATCTATGTTTGTGATCTGATCTTGCAAGTCATATTAACCTTTTACGTGTTATGATTTGTAAACCCGAAGGTGACAACAATTGAGATACTTTCCGGTGATGACCGTAGTTTGAGGAGCTCATGTATTCACTATGTGCTAATGCTTTGTTCCAGTTCTATATTAAAAGGAGGCCTTAATATCCCTTAGTTTCCTTATGGACCCTGCAGCCATGGGAGGGTAGGAAAAAAATATGTCATGCAAGTTCTTTTCCATAAGCATGTATGACTATTTACGGAATGCATGCCTACATTATATTTATGAACTGGAGCTAGTTCTCTATCACCCTAGGTTATGACTGTTATACAATGAATATTATCCAACGTAATCACTGATCCAATGCCTATGAGTTTTCCACATATTGGTCTTGCTAAGTTACTATTGCTATTGCTACTGTTACAACTGCTTCAAAACTGTTATTGTTTTACCGTTACCAGTGCTATCATTACTAATACTATCAAACTATCATATTACTGTGCTACTGATCACTTTGCTGCAGATATTTAATCTCTAGGTGTGGTTGAATCGACAACTCGACTACTAATACTTACAAATATTCTTTGGCTCCCCTTGTGTCAAATCTATAAATTTGGGTTGAATACTCTACCCTTGAAAACTATTGCGATGCCCTATACTTATCGGTTATCACACCCCCTGTGATGTTATTTGTATCATACATTCTTAAATATCCAGAAAAAAATGTGTCAAAATTTCAGGTCATTCTGAGCACTTTTAGTTTTGGGCACCTTTTTATTGCACGGAAAATTCAGAAAATAGGATAAACATGGCATTTTATTGTATTTAACTAAAATAACAGAAAATAAAAAGTGGGTACAGAAAGTTATGCTTACTAAATTCATCGATGACATGTCTCTCAAAAGTAATCCATTAATAAGGTTGATCAAGTCTTATTAACAACCACTTACGATTAACATGAACTCAAAAAACTTTCGTAAAACACTAAGTTACCTCAACGGAGATAAGCATCTCCCCAACAATAAGTGTTTCATATTTCTTTTTGGCAGTTGGTAGAGCGAGCTGAAAACTTCCAATAGTAATTGTCGGAGATTTTTCAATAACATTAATACCATTCACTTGAAATTGTTTCTTCGGAAAGTGCACCATATGCTCATTACCATTGATATGAAAAGTCACTTTGCTTTTATTGCAATCAATAGAAGCCTATGCAATATTCAAAAAGGGTCTACCACGGATAATCGACATGTTGTTGTCCTCGGGAATCTCAAGTATAACAAAGTCTGATAAGATAGTAACATTTGCAACAACAACGGGCACATCCTCACAAATACCGATAGGTATGGTAGTTGATTTGTCAGCCATTTGCAATGATATTTCAGTGGGTGTGAGTTTATTCAAATCAAGTCTTTTATATAAAGAGAAGGGCATAACACTAACACCAGCTCCTAACTCACATAAAGCAGTTTTAACATAACTTCTTTTGATGGAACATGGTATAGTTGGTATTCCTGGATCTCCTAGTTTCTTAGGTACTCCATCCTTAAAAGAATAATTAGCAAGCATAGTGGGTATTTAAACTTTAGGCATTTTCCTTTTATTACTGACAATATCTTTCATATATTTAGGATAAGGGGCCATCTTTAAAATATCAGTCAAACAAGTACGCAAAAAGACTGGCCTAAGCATTTCAGCAAAGCGTTCAAATTCCTCATCATCATTTTTCTTATATGGTTTAGGTGGAAAGGGCATGGGTTTCCGAACCCATGGTTCTCTTACTTTACCATGTTTTCTAGCAACAAAGTCTCTTTTATCATAACGTGTTTTAGGTTGTGGGTTATCAAGATCAACAGCAGGTTCTGTTTCAACATCATTATCTGGTTCTTTATCATTGTCTGGTTGAGTATCTTTATGAACATCATCATTATCATTTTCATTATCACTAGGTGAATGTTCATTTCCAGATTGAGTTTCAGCATAAGAGATAGAAACATTATTGTTATCTTCAAAACGTTTTTCTACCTCAGGTTCACTAGAACTATGCAAAGTCCTATAATTTTTCTTTTCCTTTTTCCTTTTAGAAGGACTAGGTGCATCTACATTAGTTCTTTGAGAGTCTTCTTCAATTCTTTTATGGTGACCTTCACGATAAAGTGGCTCCTAAGTCATTTTGCCTCCTCTAGTCATTACTCTAACAGCATGATCATTCATATTATTATTCATTCCATTGAGTAGCTCACTTTGAGATTTAGCAACTTGTTATAGTTGAGTTTGAACCATAGAAGCATGTTTTCCTACTCCTCTTACATCATTAGTGATTTTAATAACAAGTCACTCAAGCAAGCAATCATGTGAGAATTTTGCTTTAATTATTTCATAACATAGGCATTGAAATGATCTTGCTTCATAATGTAATTATCAAATTCATATAAGCATTGACTAGGAGGTTTATTATGAGGGATGTCACCTTCATCAAACTTTAAAAGAGAATTTACCTCTACCACCTATGGTGGTGTGTCAAGACCATTGATACGTCTCCATCATATCTACTTTTCCAAACTCTTTTGCCCTTGTTTTTGACTCAAATTTGCATGATTTGAATGGAACTAACCCGGACAGACGATGTTTTCTCCAGAATTGCCATGGTGTTATTTGTGTGCAGAAATAAAACTTCTCGGATTGACCTGAAAATTTACAAAGAATATTTCTGGAATATATAAAAAATACTGGCGGAAAAAGATACCAGAGGGGGCCACAAGCTCAGGGGGTGCGCCTACCTGGCTTGTGGGCGCCCTGGACCGTCTACAACCCTAACTCCAACTCCATATATACCTATTCACAGATAAAAAATCAGAGAGAAGGATTCATCGCGTTTTACGATATGGAGCCGCCGCCACCTCCTGTTCTTCATAGGGAGGGTTGATCTGGAGTTCGTTCGGGGCTCCGGAGGGTGGAATCCATCGCCATCATCAACATCAACCTTCCTCCATCACCAATTTCATGAAGCTCACCGCCGGGAGTGAGTAATTCCATCGTAGTCTTGCTGGATGGTGATGGGTTGGATGAGATTTATCATGTAGTCGAGTTTGTTTTGTTACGGTTAGATCCCTATATCCACTATGTTTCGAGATTGATGTTTCTATGACTTTGCTATGCTTAATGCTTGTCACTAGGGACCGAGTGCCATGATTTCAGATCTGAACCTATTATGTTTTCATGAATATATGTGCGTTCTTGATCCTATCTTGCAAGTTGTAGACACCTATTACGAGTTATGATCCGCATACCCCAAGATGACAATAATTGGGATTCTTTTCGGATATTACCGTAGTTTGAGGAGTTCATGTATTCCCTAAGTGATAATGCTTTGTTTCGGTTCGCTATTAAAAGGAGGCCTTAATATCCCTTCGTTTCCATTAGGACCCCGCTGCCACGGGAGGGTAGGACAAAATATGTCATGCAAGTTCTTTTCCATAAGCACTTATGACTATATACGGAATACATTCATATATTATATTGATGAATTGGAGCTAGTTATGTGTCACTCTAGGTGATGACTGCTACATGATGAATATCATCCAACACAATTATCATTGTCGATCCAATGCCTATGGGTTGTTCACAAATTGATCTTTGCTAAAGTTGCTACTGTTGTTACAATCACTACAAACTGCTACTGTTACTATTGCCACTCTTACCGTTGCTTCCATACTGCAGATATTAAGTCTTCCAGGTGTGGCTGAATTGACAACTCAACTGCTAATACTTGCGAATTTTATTTTGCTCATTTGTATCGAATCAATAAATTTGGGTTGAATACTCTACCCTCGAAAACTGTTGCGATCCCTATACTTGTGTGTTATCAACCATGTATTTCTTCAATAGGTGGTAAATTCTTAACATCTTCAGCTTTAATACCTTTTCCCCTGATACATTTTTCGCTTCTTGAATATCTTCAGGACTGAGAAATAGAATACCCCTCTTCTTCGGAGTGGGTTTAGGAAGTGCTTCAGGAAGTGTCCAATCATCATAATTCTTCAATATATTATTCAATAATTCCTCAGCTTGTTCAGCAGTTCATTCCCTGAAAACACAACCAGCACAACTATCTAGGAAGTCCCTAGAAGCATCAGTTAGTCCATTATAGAAGATATCAAGTATATTTCATTTTTCTTGTGAGGATGATCAGGCAAAGCATTAAGTAATTGGAGAAGCCTCCCCCAAGCTTGTGGGAGACCTCTTCTTCAATTTGCACAAAGTTAAATATTTCCTGTAACGCAGCTTGTTTCTTATGAGCAGGAATACTTTTTAGAGAAGTAATAAATCACATCCTGAGGACTACGTGCACAACCAGGAGCAATGGTATTGTACCATATCTTAGCATCACCCTTTAATGAGAATGGAAATAACTTGAGAATATAGTAGTAGCGTCTCAGCATGAGCAAATAGGGTGGCTATATCATTTAATTTAGTAAGATGTGCCACAACAGTTTCAGTTTCATAGCCATGGAAAGGACCAGATTCAACCCAAGTAATTTACTCTGGGTCGACAGAGAATTCATAATCCTTATTAGTAATAAAGATAGGTGAAGTAGCAAACTTAGGGTCACATTTCATTCTAGGATTCAAAGATTTTTCTTTCAACTTGCATGATAATTTCTTAAGATCATCTCTATCCTTAGAAGCAAGAAAATCCCTTGCAAGCTCTCCATCCATAACATAACCCTCAGGTATTTCAGGATATTCATATCTAGGAGAGCAAGATCTAATAGGTTTTCATAATTCTTAGTTTCAAAGACTTCATCAGTTTTAGTAATATCATCAGTTTCAGCATTCTTAATATCTTTAGCATTAGCAAGTTATTCATCAAGGAATTCTCCTAGTGGCACATTCTTATCAAGCAAGGTACTAGCATCACCATAAGCATCATTCACAGTAGAAGTAGCATCATCAATAACTTGTGACATATCAGAATTAATAGCAGGTGGTGGCATTGCAAGTCTATTCAAAATGGAAGGTGAATCCAGTGCAGAGCTAGATGTCAATTCCTTACCCCTCATCGTCTTAGAGGGAACGATCTTGGTTCTGGTATCTTTCAGATTCTTCATAGTGATCAATAGTTATCAATCCCAAGTGACTCAACAAATATAGCTATGCTCCCCGGCAACGGCGCCAGAAAAACGTCTTGATAACCCACAAGTATACGGGATCGCAACAATTTTGAGGGTAGAGTATTCAACCCAAATTTATTGATTCGACACAAGGGGAGCCAAAGAATATTTGCAAGTATTAGCAGTTGAGTTGTCAATTCAACCACACCTGGAGACTAAATATCTGCAACAAAGTGATTAGTAGCATAGTAGTACGATAGTTTGATAGCGATAGCAATAGTAGTAGCAGAAATAGTAAAAGTAGCAATATTTTATAGTAGTTGTAATAGTAGCAGTAACAGTAGTAACTTAGCAAGAACAATATGTGAAAAGCTCGTAGGCATTGGATCAGTGATTTCGTTGGATGATATTCATCATATAACAATCATAACCTAGGGCGACACAAAACTAGATCCAGTTCGTCAATATAATGTAGGCATGTATTCTGTAGTCATACGTGCTTATGGAAAAGAACTTGCATGATACCTTTTGTCCTACCCTCCCGTGGCAGTGGGGTCCATAAGGAAACTAAGGGATATTAAGGCCTCCTTTTAGTAGAGAACCGGAACAAAGCATTAACACATAGTGAATACATGAACTCCTCAAACTGTAGTTATCACCGGAACGTATTCCAATTATTGCCACCTTGGGGTTTATGGATCATAACACATAAGAGGTGCATATAACTTGCAAGATCGGATCAAAATATAGATATAATGGTGAAAATATAAACGGTTCAGATTTGAAATCATGGCACTCGGGCCCTAGTGACAAGCACTAAGCATAGCAAATTCATAGCGACATCAATCTCAGAACATAGTGTATACTAGGGATCAAGCCGTAACAAAACTAACTCGATTACATGATGAATCTCATCCAACTCCTCACCGACCAACAATCCTACGAAGGAATTACTCCCTCCCGGTGGTGAGCATCATGGAATTAGTGATGGAGGATGGTTGATGATGACGAAGACGGAAGATCCACCTCTCCGGAGCCTCGAAAGGACTCCGGATCTGGCCTCCCGATGAAGAACGGGAGGTGGCGGCGGCTCCGTATCGTAAAACATGATGAAACTTCCTCTCTTCTTTTTTCTCCAAAAAAGGAATTTATACAGTTGGAATTGGGGTCAGCGGAGCCTCATGGGCCCCACTACCCACCAGGGCGCCAGAGGGGGGTGACGCGCCCTAGTGCCTAGTGGGTGGCTAGGCCCCCTCTAGTGGGTCTTGGTTATAGTATTTTTAATTTATTCCAAAATAATTCTCGAAAAAGTTTTATCCAATTCCTAGAACTTCTATTTCTGCACAAAACAACACCACGGTAGTTTTACTAAAATAGCATTAGTCCGGGTTAGTTTCATTCAAATCATGTAAATTAGAGTCTAAAACAAGACCAAAAGCGTTGGGAAAAGTAGATACGACGAACACGTATCACACACCCCCTCTTTTCTTTCTTGATTTTTGTTCGCTTCTATCGCACCACATGGCTAGTTTTTCTGTGATTACCCATCATCTAATAGCAGCTAGGACATGGAACAAACATATTGAGAGTTTTATTAGCTAGGTCACCAGTCATTTTTTAGAGGTAATATCACCGGCGGGCACGAAACTTGCATTTGATGTTCGGTTTAGTGCTAAAACTTAAAAAATACGGATTTGTGGTCATTCAACTTGCGTTCTGATGCAAATACGGTCACTTCACTCGTATTCAAACGTATCCCATGCTTATGTGGCACAACGGCGTGGCTATGGCCCACTGTCAGTGACTAGAGCTCCTTTTTTTGCATAATCACCCCTCACTTTGTATTTAATTAAGCATAAGCCCCTCTCACATGCTCATGCATGTTCAGAGACACACTAGATTTTATATTGTACGTAGTTTTTTTCTCTAAATTCCTTTTTCTCTGGTTTCCAGAGATCTTGGCTTATTTTGCCAAAAAATTTCAAATGAAAAAAACCGCGTCTAGATATATAATGTTTCACCCATAACGTAAAAAACTTTCCGCGAGCGAGATTTTTTTTCGATTCCTTTTTTTAAGGGGCTGGCAAATCCGGGTTTCAAAAATTCTACTTTTTTCCGCCTAAAGTTTTGAAATTAATTTTTGAATTCAATTTTTTAACATGTGAATATATTTAGTTTAACAAAAAAATTAAATGAGTATAAAAAATTTGGTCTGGGAGAAAAAAACAAAAATATGGTAGTCGTCGTGGCAAAATTATAAAATTCAGTACTTCTGTTTGTAGCTACTAACAGGTACATGGTGTTGTGGTAAGCTCGCGTGCTAATACGGTTGAGGTCGAGAGATCGATTTCGTCGCTCACTGGTGCTGGTGTGATGGTTGTACAGCTACCTGGTTTTTAGTAACAAGTCGTGAGTTTCATCCTCATTGTTTGATTTTCTTTCCCTTATATTTAAGGCCTTTTGCACATAAAAAATTAAATAAATTGCAAGGAGGTTTTCTAAAAAAGAATCCAGCCTTCTAGGGTCACCCAATGCCATGTGTACTCCTAGCCACTGACAAGTGGGCCTCCGCCAGACTGGCGCGCCATGTGAGTAGGCCATACTGATAGATATGAGAGGAAGCACTGTATTTGAACGAGAACACAAGTTGAATGACCACAAATCTGTATTTTTAAAGTTTTAGCACCAAACTAAACATCAGGTGCAAGTTCTATTACTCTGGGTGATATTACCTTTTTTTTATTTTTAACTTTTTGTTGGTTGCTCGGTGACCGGTCATATTTACCACGGTAACTACCGACCCTGCAGAAAAAAGTTGTTTGAAAAATATTAACACCCCCTGACCTCTGTGTAAACAACATGGTAATATACGCACGGCAGAGATGATAACTCACTACAAACATCGTGGTACCTTTTGACCCCACGATAAAAGTTGCTGAAAAACATACCCTCGGTAATTTCTATGCAAATAACATGGTAATATACGTAGAGCAAAGATGATAACTCATGTTCAAATACTACGGTAACTTTGGAGCCTAGGATAAAATTTGTTAAAAAGCATACTCCCGGTAACTTCTGTATAAATAGAATGGTAATACATGCACAACAGATGATAACTCACATACAAACACCACGATAACTTTGGACCCCGTGATAAAAGTTGCTGAGAAACGTACTCCGGTAAGCTCTATGTAAATAACATGGTAACATACGCATATCAGAGATGATAACTCATGTACAAACATCGTGGTAACACTGGTCCACGTCGGTACTATACAAACGATTTTTAACCCCTTTCCGTGACGGCATTTGGGACCGTCGCCAAGTGAGTGCGGGCGATAGGGTGTCCTTCCCACACGACCCAGAAACTGTCGGGGATATGGAGCAGTGATCCAGAGGCCTTCCAAAATGTAATCGTGTGTGATTCAGCACACACTAACTTCTTTTGCACGTGTGGTACCGGTGATTAAACGTTTCTAATGACGAAGTGAAACCATACGGTCTGTCATAATGAATCGTTTGGGAAACAGTATGTAAGGCACACGGGCCAACATATGAACTGTGTGCGATTTGTGCCCCATCACACACGAGTTTTTTGCGTAACCCGTCTGCCATGCAAGAATCCATCGCACATGTTTCCCAACAACTACCATCTGCGATAATGTTCTATCACAAACGGTATAGGAGCCCCTTCGCACACATACAAGTGTTGCGGACCATTTGTGATTTGTTGGGTATCACCGACGGTTGCCGCAAGAGGGACGTGTGCTTTTCGTTTGGGATCCCACATGTTTCCTGAAAAAATTACGACTGGGATTGTTTTACATTGGGCACGGTTTACTCCGAGTTCTCGTGTGCGATAACGCGATATCACACACGGTTCCGGAGACCCTATGCACACTTAGTAGCGCTGCAAATCATTTGCGATCTACTGTGTATCACCAATGGTTCCACTACCATTGACGTATGATTTCCGATGTGGATCGCACACACTCATTTAGTTGAACCGTGTGCGAAGCAATTGCCTGGCAAAAACAAAAATATCCCATCTTGAATTGGCATGCAAAAAGAAAATTTGCCACAATATTCAATTGAACAAATAAACAAAAATATCACATTTTGAATCGGCACGCAAAAATCAAATTCGCCACAATATTCAATTGAACAAATAAACAAAAAATATCCCATTTTGAATTGGCACACAAAAAGAAAATTCGCCACAATATTCAATTGAACAAATAGTGTCCACAGGAAGAACATTCATCAGATTTCGCAACAATTGCAATTGAACATATGGTAGCTAAATTCCAATGATTTGTCCACACATATATGCATTACATAATTAATCATAGTGTATGAAATACGAAGACCTCATCAGATGAAAAACAATGGATCCATGCGTATATGTTTAGCGGCTAACTCTTACTCAATGTTTCAGGAAAAGGCATGCTGAAATCTTCATTATCACTAGTGGGATTGATGTAGTGATCCAGGAAGAAGTCGCTTATAAATCTCCGAACCATCAGCAATTCACCAGCCGGGAGCGGTTCAGGGGTCCTCGGTTTTAAGATGAGCTGCAGTATTTTCAAGATCAGAATGTGCCATATGAGTGGAGTAGAGGATATTAATTAAGATAGACTTAATGGTACTAATTCGCGAGGATCGTCATAACTATCAGCAGATTTGCAGATGGAGATCATGTGTCTGCAAACATAGTATCCACAAAGGTTGGTCCCTGCTTCTTGCTTAGGACACTGAAATTTTTTGTACATAATTAGTCATGTATTTGTCCTGTTAGGAACAACCTAACCGGTGTTAGATGTATTATTTTTTCTTTGGAGAAAATAGAAAGAGGTTTATTTAGAAGCTTGAACATTTGACTAGAGTAAGGAAAGGTATTTGTAGACTATTGTATAAATTTTCCAAAAATAACTGATTTCGGTGTGTTACCGGAGAAACGATCTTGTGCTGCAGAGGTAGTCCCCTCTTGGAGGTTCCCTGGTGTCGGGGAGGCTAATTTGGCCCACGAACACCTATGGGACCGGCGGACCGAGCCCCTTTTGGTTCGGCAGGGAGCGGAGGTCGCACGAAGAGCAGATCGAGGCGAAGCACACGAGCGGTTTACCCAGCTTCGGAGCTCTCCGGAGAGATAACACTCCTATTGCTGCATGTCTGAGTGTATTGCGTTCTTGCTCGGGAGCGCTTGAGTGCTACAGTACACACAACCTGCTAACGAGACCGAGCGTGAGTGTTCTCTGGCTTCGAACCTCTCGAACCCCCCTCCTACGTTGCGCATGGGCCTCCTTTTATATGCTAAAGGGGTCTCCGACAGGTGGCAACGTAGACAAGGGTAAAATGGAAAAGGAGTGGTTGGTACAGCTACTTGTACAGTGTATCATACCTAACCTCGACGGCAGGGGACAAAGGCATTAAATGCCCGTTCACGCCGCCTCTAACAGCGCAGAAAGGGACCGTCAGGGCGCCACCGCTTGCCACGATGGCAATCTTGTCGGCCGCTTGCCATCAAGGCTCACCGTCAAAGACGGCTTCTTGCCACGCGCGCCTAGAAAGGTCCCAGGACGACACGTTAGTGGATGTGCTGGAGCGCAGGTACAGAGTGGTGGTCTGCCGCGGCAAGCGCCTTGCCACGGTTGTTGTCTTGTCGCGTCCGGTAGCTTGTCACTCACCGGGCCTTCCCGGCAAGCTCCTCTTGCCAGGGCCTTGTCTCCTAGGTGCCTTGGGTGGCCTTCCCGGCAAGCTCCTCTTGCCGGGCCTTGTCTCCTTGGCTTGAATACTTTGTTCTTGAATGGCTCCAAAGGAACCACGGAGGACCTTGGCGGTCACCCGATAAGCCTTGCCGGAGGGGTCAGAATCGCCTCAGGCACAAGTTCGGGATACTAGGGTACCCCTACTCTAGTACAATCGACAGGAGCCCCGGCCTGGGCCACACATGGTGCCGATCGCTGTTGGGCCAGGCCCAAACCAGTGGCATCGGGCACGCTGCCCGGGTTACGCCGTAACTCACCCCGACCCACCACGCCCTCCACAGGCAGCCTTGGCGTCCCGAATCTGGCGTCGTGTGAGAGATCGTGGGTGGTTTCTTTATTCGGAAAGATGGAACGCCCGCCTCTCTTTATAAGCAGGGAAACAGGGCAGTTCGCCCATGTCGCCAGCTTGCTGTCCAATCTCGAAACCCCCGCCGCTTCCCCTTCTTCCCAAGGCTGAAGAGAGCAGCGCCCGCACTTCATCGCTGCCAAAGCATCACCAACGCCGTCGATCTCCCTCACCACCTCCGCCATGGCTCAAAGCCGACAAGGGAAGGCCGTGAAGTTGGCCGAGGCGCAGCCTTGCGGCGCTGCGGAAGGAGCGGCAATCTTTCCCCCAGCGCCGCGAGGGAGCCGAGGGAGTACTACTACCTCTTCGTCGACGGAGACGCGAGCGCATCCAGCGCCTGAAGGTACTCCTACCGCTTGCTGAACCGGCTCCGAATGGGTACCCTTTCTTGTATTTGTTCTTCTACTGCAGGCTCTGCCCGCCTTTCTCTGAATTTTTCTGCGATATCATGAACACGTACGGGTTCCGCCTCCTTGACTTCACCCCTAATGCTGTTCTGACCATGGCAGTTTTCGCACATCTCTGCGAAAACTTTGTCGGAGTCCATCCAAACGTAGCCCTTTTCCGCCACTTCTTTATGCCCCGAGTTGAGAGAGGGAGCCTCTTTCCGTGGGATCGCCTGGATCTCGAGGACCGGCAAGAAGGAAGCTTATCTGGAGGAGAGCTCCGCAGCAAATGGGATGAGTGGAGAGCGATCGGTGCTGGATTGTCGAGGAGAACCCGCAGCCGTTTACCGCCCAGCGCCAAACCTCGAGTGCGCGGCAACGATTGGAGCGATCTGGCCCCTAAGACGCTTAGGCTGAAGATTGCCGTCATCCGGATCCTATGCCCGAGGCTTGCCGGACTCATCAGGCGCCGTTGGCGCAGATTTCCTTCGCCGCCGCCAGACGCTTCGTAGGAGGGGAGGAGACCCGCCGGGAGTTCCGTAATCGCGGCGGATATCATGAGGCTGCGCCGGGCCTCAACTTCAATTTCACTGTCTCGAACTGACGCGATGCTCTTGGAGCTGTTCAAGCACGATCCCGAGCATACCGGAGCGTTCAGGTTGCGAAGAATGACGCCCCGCCAGTGCAACAATTCCTCGCCGACCGCATCCGCGTAATGATGCCGCGCAGCGACTCGCATGGAATCGTTCCAACCTGGCAAGAGCCTGCAGATGACGTCATGCGAGTGTTCTGTGACAGCCTGGTAGAAGTGCCGGTCCGCCCTTATGAACAGCAGGGCCTCACCCGCGACACCACCGATGATGAGATGGCGCGCCATCGCCACTGGGGCTGGAAGAGGCGGCAGAGGCCGCCGCGGGCAGTTCGGATTCACCGTGGAGGAGGCAGAGGCAGCAGAGGCGGCAAGCCTTGTCGAGCGAGGGAGTTTGCCGGCGAGGAAGAGCTTGTCGGCCTGAAGCTGAGTCGAGCGAGCCGCCGAGGGCGCCTCCTCCTCCTCGACAGCTTGCCGCGAGCGGAGCCCCCAGCTTCATTCGAAGAAGGCGTCCGCAAGGCCGGAGACGAAGCGGGCGGCAGACGGGTCATCAGCCGCGCGCCGCATGACGCAGCTCCACCGCTGCAAGCACTGTTGCCGCTGGAGCACCTCACGCCGCTGCAGCAATCGGAGCGGGCCTCGCAGACCACCGCTTGCCCCGCCAAGCGGCCAAGGGAACCTACTCCTCCGCTTCGTCAGACCGAGGCGAGCCAGACTTGATCTCTCCGCTGGCCAGCTCCGACGAGGAAGAAGAAGAGTAAGATTCTTTGCAGCATTTGTAGTTCTTGGCTTGTTGCTTTGTCTTGTATCTGATTTGCTTCACTCTGAACCCATTCCTTTTCGTGACGCCGCCCAGTAGAGCGTCGAAGAGAGCCAAGGCCCCGGTGATTGTCATCGAGGACGAACCCACCGCATGACAAATAGGGAGGCGCGTCCGAGACCACCTTGCCGGATGCGGCAACTCTTCCTCAAAGCAGCCCCCAGCGTAAGTATATGGTTTACTTCCTGCTGTTAGGCGTGCATGGGTGCCCTTTCTTTGCTGATATCTGACTGCTGATTTGTGTAGGAGCAGAGGAGCCTTACCAGGAGTGCTCCAAGCCGCCTCGACATGCCTTCGCTTCGACTACACCGCCGAGGAGGATTCCCGGCAAGGGAGCCGCTTCTCCGCAAGGGAGACTTCTCCGGCAAGGCAGTTCTCCGCAAGGGACAGCTCTCCGGCAAGGGACAACACCAGCGATCCCACAGTGGCGGAGACCATGACTGCAGACCCTAGCACGGGTAATCCTCTTGCTTGAAAACTTTCCTTGTGTTCTTCTTTCTTCGATTTTCTTTTGAATATTTGCTTGACTTTTCTTCATTTTTTCGGTCGCCGATCCATCCGCCATAGAGCCAATGGAGACCGAGGCCGCTGGGCGAGGAGGACGCAGCTGCAATGGACGATGCCGCTGCCATCGGAGAAGAAGCCGGCGCCGACGAGCCGCCGGGCGAAGAGACCGCCAAAGGCTGCCGCAGAGCCGGGCGAGGGGTCCGGCGATCGTGACCGACGGCCCAGAGGCCGCAGGAGTGCCAGTGCTACGCCGACCGCCGATCCCTCCGCCGGCTGCAGCTGCCGGGCTCGAAGAGCCCCAGCCCGGCGCTTATTTGAAGGCCGGGCGATGGCGTCTTCATCAAGCTCCCATGGGCGCCGAGCCCGTGGCACCGCCAAGGAGAAACTTTTGATGATGAGCTGCTCGCTTCCGGCTGGATCGACGCTGGTCGACGACCGAATCAGTAAGTAACGGCGAAGTTCGAGGAGGAGCATTGCTGCGAAGCCGCTGCCGCTCTACCGCGCCCGACAAGCCAAGCTGGAATCCCGGGAAACGCTTGTCGCGAAGGCGGGAGCAGACATCGAGAAGCGCGCAGAGGAGCTCCGGGGCCTCAACCAGGAAGCTCTCCGGTCCTTGGCAGAGGAGCGGGAGTGACTCGCCGAGGAGCGCAAAGCCTTCCTCCTCGAGAAGGCTTAAGCTAAGGAGCAACAGCGGCTTGCCGCCGAGAAGCTATCTGCGCAGGAAGGCGAGTTGGCGCAGAGGAAGGTTAATCTTGACAGCCATGAGGAGGATCTAGCCACGCTGCATGAAAGCAAACATTTGGCGGGCTCTCAAGGAAGCAAAGGATGCTGCCGCAGCTGCCGAGGCCGCCAAGAAGGAGCTGGAGACGAAGGTGATGTAGCCGGAGGCCAATCTCAAGGAGAGCGGCGAGGAGCTTGCTGCACTCAAGCATGAGCGCCGAGAAGGACGCCTACACTCTTGGCGAAGCTGCAGGGCCGCCTCGCCAAGAGGAGCAAGGAGCTCAGCGCCGCCAAGGACTCCAACGTAGATCTTGAATTGAAGCTGACCACCTTGACTCGGTATGGACGGCGCCAGGAGCAGGAGGTGGCCTTGAAGGAGAAGATCAAGGCCGACGAGGCGGCCGGGCGAAATCTTCGGGCCTGCCGCCCGAGAATACCTTTAGGGAGAATGTGGAGCACTGGACCGAGGGTCTCGTGGATGTTGCTGCAGCCATCGACAGGGAGCTGGCGCAGCTGGGGATGGAGGATCTTGGATATTCCTTCGATGAGCACCTCCGACCCAGCGCCAAGCTCAGCTTGTTCTTCAAGGGCGTGGTGACGGCCCTCCAGCGACTCCGGGAAGAAATCCCAAAGCAGCTGGCCGAGGAGTCGCGCCCGGATCTACGCTGGAGCTCTTCAAAAGGTGCCGATGAAGGTGGCCTTCCGCAACCCAGGCCTCAACCTCACCAACGCCCTCAAGTCCTTGCCGCGGATGCTGATGTGGAAGCGCCAAGACCCTTGTCGCACCCCTCGTGGACAGGGTGAGCGGGATCAAGAGGGTTGAGGGCGATCGCGTAGATTAGGCCGCCCGCTTTCTCTTTTTCTTGCCGCTGCTGGTCATGTTATGAGAACAATCTAGTAGAGCTGCGACAAGCTATCTTGTAATATAACTCTATTTCGGGTAGCAATTGCTATGTTATTTCCTTTACTTGGTTCCTTCCTTTGTATGTTTTTGCCCTCACGCTTTTAGGGAACTTGTCATGAGCACACAGGCACTGGCCTGAAGTCTTGAAAGTGCGGACGCCAAGACTTCTTGGCGGTGCTACCGATAAGAAACCTTGTCGCAACTAGTCACAGCTCACTTAAGTTGTTGAGCGGACTCGAAACAAAGTAAGGGCGCAACTAGCTACGAGTTGGTTCCTCCGCACAGGTTTTTCCATACAAAGTACGGTCATTCGAGGAAGATAACTTAAAAATTTTAAAACTGATTGCTCAAACTTTAGCAACTTAGCTTTTCGGTCGTTTGCTTCCCGGTAAGGCTAGACTTCCTTGAGCGACGCTTGGTCCACACCATTATCTTCTCCTTTCCCCGCAAACTTGTGGGCGAGGGAACCTTCCTTTCTTTGAGAAAGAGAAAGAAGAGAAAATAAAGATATGGAGCCTTATGGCTTGTTATTGCTTACCGGGGTAGGTGCTGCACAAAGTGTCGATAACACATGCAAAATAGAAGTAGAAAGCATGAAATTGACAAGATGTGCGGCACATTAGCTTTACTTACGCATCGGGTCTGCTACCGCTTTGTACAAAGGATTACATGCAACATCGGCAAGACTTGTACAAAAGTTGGTTGCCGGAACAGGTTCCAAGAACCGCGCTTCTACGGTAAAATTCTACGAAGATGCTCAATGTTCCAGGAGTTGCTCACCGAAATGCCATCTTCGGTCTCAAAGTATGACAGCGCCAGCCTAGTGACTTGTTTCACCCGGTAAGGGCCTTCCCACTTCGGCTTCAACTTGTTGGAATTCTTGGCGGACTGAACGCTACCAAGAACAAGGTCGCCTTTCCTCGAGACTTCGGCATTAACTGCGGCTATGGTAGCGGCACAAAGCTTGCGGGTATCGAGCAGCTCAGACAAAGACCGAAGACGATCCTCCTCAAGGAGCAGCGCGTCATCTTGTCGCAACTGCTCTTGCTCAAGCTCAAGCTCATCATAAGCGAGCACTCGAGGTGATCCGTATACGAGTTCCGTGGGGAGAACTGCCTCTGCTCCATAGACTAGAGCGAAAGGTGTCTGGCCAGTGGCTCGATTTGGCGTCGTCCTGATCGACCAAAGAACTACCGGCAGCTCCTCAATCCAGTTCTTTCCGCACTTGTGCAGCCTGTCGAAAGTTCTGGTCTTGAGCCCGCGCAACACTTCAGCATTCGCCCTCTCCGCTTGACCGTTACTTCTCGGATGAGCAACAGAAGCGAAGCAGAACCTTGGCGCCAAGATGTTGGACGTCTTGCATGAAGGTGCGGCTCGTGGAATTGCGTGCCGTTGTCGGTGATGATCCTGTTAGGGATTCCAAACGGCAAACAATCGACCTAAAGAACTTGACCGCTGACCGTTGTCACCTTCCTCATCGCTTCCACTTCCGCCACTTTGTGAACTTGTCGGTTGCAACGCATAAGTACTCAAAGCCCCGACAGCTTCGGGAAAGGGGCCGAGGATGTCGAGCCCCTGCACCGAGAATGGCCGTGATAAAGGGATCGTCTGGAGAGCTTGAGCTGGCTGGTGTATTCGCTTGGAATGGAACTGGCACGCTTCACACTTGGTTACTTGTGCGATTGCATCCCGGAGGGCTGTCGGCCAAAAGAAACCTTGCCGAACGCTTTTAAGCAAGTGCTCGCGCCAATGTGGTGACCACATATGCCTCCATGTATCTCCGCCAATAGCTTTTGTCCGTCTTCTCGGTGAATACACTTCAATTTCACGCCGTTGAGTCTTCTTCTGTACAGTGTGTTATCGACAAACTGGTACATACTTGACTGCCGGGCTATTCTTTCCGCTTTTTCTTGCTCTTCGGGAAGTTCTCCTGTCTGAAGGAAACGGACAATCAGGTGCCCATGCCGGAGCTATGCGGCTCGACAACAAGGACTAAAGGCACATCTGCCGCTGGGAACATCTGCTTCCACGGTGAGAACCTGCGGCTCAGCCGGAGTTAGCGTTCCCGGCAAGCTTGCCGGAGCAAAACTTGTCGGGAGCGTCTGCTTAAACGGAACAAACCCTAGGGCTTGCCGGAGCAGACTGCTCCTCATCACCCTTGGTATTGATCTTGAGGACCTTCTTGACGGTGACTTCGGGAAGCTCTGCCGGAAAATAGTCACCAGAGATCAACTTCCTCTTCTTGCTCTGTCCGGTTGATGGCGCATGCACGGTTGAGTCAGCTTGATCACAAAATCCCTGGTTCCATTGTGTAACTTAAGTGCAACAAGACTTCGACAAAGCCATCGGCAATGTCGTTCTGAGCTCTTGGAACATGTTCCATTTGTAGGCCGTCAAAGTGCTCTTCTAGCTTTCTCACTTCATCAACATAAGCTTCCATCAACGGACTCATATAACTCTTTTTCACTTGGCGGATGACAAGCTGTGAGTCACCCCTGACAATGAGCTTCTTGATCCCAAGGTCTACTGCGATCCTGAGACCGGCAAGCAAATCTACATACTCTGCAGTATTGTTTGTTGCTTGCTCCTTGGGAAAGTGCATCTGGACTACGTACTTGAGGTGCTCTCCGGTGGGTGCAACAAGTAGCACGCCCCACCGGGCGCCTTTGCAGCGAGAAGGCACCATCAAAGTACATCAGCCACTCTTTGCTTGCTTCCTTGACGGGGATGCTCGTTTCTGGAATTTGTTCATCTTGTGTTGGCGCCCATTCTGCCATACGAACTACGCCAATGCTCGCTTTGGATAATTGAAGTGCTCTCAAACTTGAGGCCAAAGCTTGACAGTTCCAAAGGCCCACTCGACAATTCTGCCTGTTGCCTCCGGATTTTGCAAGTATCCTCTTCAGCGGAAAACGAGTGACGACTATGATCTCATGTGCCCGGAAGTAATGGCGCAGCTTTCGAGGCCATGAGGAGGCCAAAAGCAATTTCTGCACACCAGTACCTTGACCTAGCCCCCGCAGAAGGGAACCGACAAAGTAAACTGGCGCTGCACCATTCTTTTCTCGCATCTTCTCATGCGCTCACAGTAGATCCATCCTTGTCGGGACCAGAGCTTGCCGGTGAAGCCTCGCCGTCAGCCGGATGCATCTCGCCATGGTTGCTAGCTCATCATCCGCCTCCCTCTCCGCTACTAACGCAGCACTAACCACTTGATTGGTTGCCGCTATATATAGCAGCAACTTCTCTTGTGGCTTAGGTGCAACAAGTGTTGGAGTGGAGGACAGGTATCTCTTCAAGTCCTGCAGCGCAGCCTCCGCTTCCGGAGTCCATTTCATCGGACCTGCCTTTTTCAAAATTTTGAAAAATGGCGGTGGCGCCAGCAGACCTAGAGATAAACCTGCTGAGAGCAGCTACGCGAACCGCAAGTCTTCGTACATCCTTGACGCGCTTTGGTGCTTCAATCTGCTCAATGGCCTTGATCTTGTCGGGATTGGCTTCATTTCCCGCCGAGACACGAAGAACCCGAGAAGCTTGCGGAAGGGACTCCAAACACACACTTCTCGTGGTTGAGCTTGAGGTTGATCTTGCGCAGATTTGCAAAGGTTTCGCCTAAATCTTGAATCGTAGTCGCCTTGTCCTTGCTTTTGACCACTATGTCATCCATGTAGGCTTCCAGATTTCTGTGCATTTGCGGCTCAAAAGCGGCATGGACTACTCTTGCAAATGTTGAACCAGCATTCTTTAATCCGAAAGGCATCCGTACGAAACTGTATGTGCCACATGGGGTGATGAATGCGGTCTTCTCCTCATCCTTTTCTGCCATGAAGATCTGATGATATCCTGAGTATGCATCCAGAAATGAAAGCGAATCACATCCGGCCGTGGAGTCAACAATCTGGTCGATGCGCCGCAAGGAAATGGGTCTTTGGGACAAGCTTTATTGACATCGGTAAAGTTGATACAAAGCCTCCATTTCCGCTTGCCTTGGCGCACAACTACAGGATTGGCCAACCACGAGGATGGAGCACCTCTCGACAAGGCCCGCCGCTTCCAATTTCTTGATTTCTTCTGCGATGAATTCTTGGCGCCCACCGCTCGCTTCACGACTTTCGCTTGACGGGCGCGCATGATGAGGACAAACGGCAAGATGGTGCTCAATTACTTTCCCGGGAACACCGGGATGTCGACGGTTGCCACGCAAGAATACGTAGATGTTCGCCTCGCCAGAAAGCAACGAGCCGCCTTCCTATTTAGGGTCGAGAGTGGCACCGATGGTGAAGGTACCAGAAGCGGTGCCCTCCTTGGCGGACACCTTCTTGGTCTCTGGTGAAGCTGCCATCGTCTTCTTACACTTGCCGGTGGAGCTCGATGGTGCATCCTCGACGGTAGTGTAGCACTCCGAAGAGGTGCGCTTGCCGGAGTGGGCATCAGAGCTCTTGCCGGACTTGGTCTTCTTCTTCTTCGCCCGGAGCTTCAGCCGCAAGTGGCTTGGTAATCTGGCCGCACTGCCGCTTCGGTAGATCTTGTCGGCGCAGATAAGAGCATCCTTCTTGTCGCCAGGGACATAGATGACACTTATCGGGCCTAGCATCTTCAAAGATGTTGTATGCATAGTGAGAGGCTGCCATGAATTTGGCGAAAAGTTAGACGGCCAAGTATCCCATTGTAAGGCAATGGAAAGTCAAGAACGCCAAAAGTGACCCTTTCAGTCCTGAAGTTCAACTTGCTGCCAAATGTCACCGCAACGTGATCTTTCCTTCGCTTGCTCCTTCCCGGATTGATTCCTTGGAATGTGCCGTCTCTTCGAGCTCGCCATCGTGGATCTGGAGTTTCGGAGCACCGCTGGAGGAGATCAGTTCGCCGCCCCGCCGTCAACTAGCATCTTAGTGACCTTGAGGTTGCGGATAGTTATTGAAACCAACATCGGCAAGCACCCGACCGCAGTTACGCGATCGTGGTGGTCCTCAATATCAAAGATGATAGGCGTCTTTGGACCATTTCGTGAGGCTTGCGTGACTCGACGGATGGTTCTCGCCACATTGACTTCCCGCATCCATCGCTTGAGCTGGGCGGTGTGAAGTATGCAGAGAAGCATCGCCGTCCAACGCACAGGACCTCCATGGCTTTCTCGGAACTCCTGCTCATCGGTCTCGTCATCATCCATGTCTTCATCATCGCCGTCGCCTTCATCCTTGTCGCGCCGCTGGGAGGTCTGTCTCCTGTCATTGCTTGGCCTTGCCGCGCATCCTCCTCGGCTGGGACGTTTCTTGCTAGCTCCTCCCAAAGCACCTTCCGGGCCTTCTCCTTGTCGCGTCGTTTCAGATTCAGCCTTCGCTGCTCGACAAGCTGCTCGACCTTTTGCAGCTTTGGAGGTCATGGCCCTTGGTGCGGTGGATCTTGCAAGATCGCTTGTTTGTTGGAGCCGCCCCATTTGTCGGGCGATCGCCACAGCTGGCAGTTGGTGCCAGCGGCAACCTCCTTGCCGGAGCTACCAGCCTTTGGCTTTCTTGGCGCCACCTCCGCTGCCGGACTGCTCAACAACTAGCACATCTTTGCCTTTCTTCTTCTGTTGTTCCGCCACCGGTTTTTTCTTTGCCGGGCGGTCTCCTCACTATCGATCCTCCCCGCTTCAATATTCTCTCCGGAGTCTCCTCCTTCCTCAAAGACGCGCACACTTATCGGCCAGGGCATATAGCTCACTGACGTCTCTGATCTTCCACATCGCCATCTCCTCCCGCATCCTGCGGTTTCGCACGTTCTGATGGAACGCGCTGATTACCGCGGCAGGGTGGACATCTGGGATGTTGTGCTGTACGCGGCTGAATCTCTGAATGTATTTGCGCAGGGGCTCTCCTTCCTTCTGGGCGAGCAGATGAAGGTCGCTTTCTTGGCCATGGGGCTTGTGGCCGCCTGTAAAGGCGCCGACAAACTGATGGCATAGATCTGCCCAAGAAGATATGGAGTTGTCCGCAAGTGCATGAGCCAGATCGACATTGGGCTTGAGCACCGCCGGGAAGTAGTTGGCCAGATCTTGTCGCCTCGCCCGCAGCTTGCATCGTGATGGTGTAGATGTTGAGGAACTCCGACGGATGCGCCTTGCCGCCGTATTTCTCTCGCACGCTCGCTTGAAATTCTTCTTCTGGGCCATCGGACTTGCCGCAGCTCACGAGTGAACGCAGGGCAACTCATCACAGACGGCAAGTCGCCTGGTTCTTCGGGCGCATGCATGTTGACAGAGGGCCCAGCGCTGGTCGGATTGACGCCACGCTTCTCTTGGCGCCGATGCGAAGTTCGAGCGTCTTCTTCTTGTCGTTCGTGAAGAACTTGGCGCTGATCGCGACGCAGCTCGTGGATCCGGCGATGCGGTGGAGTCACCGTCGAGGTGGATCCGCGAAGTCGGGCGATCTTGGCCTTCGGGCGGAGAGTGCATGGTGGTTGCACCCCACCGGTTTCGCCGCCACCGGCTCGTGTTTGGCAGTCCTGCCGTGGCAGCAATGCACTCGGCCGCCGCGAGCGTCGCCGCTGCTGGCAAAGCCGATGAGACTACGAATGGTGGCCCTCCATTCCTCGACCTTGTCGGCTGTTGGAGGGTAATCCAGAGTAGTTGAGCTCTCGCCAAAGCTTCGCTGGAGTGGTGGGTGGCAGTGGCGAACGGCGCGAGGAGCGGATATGCTCGGACTTCTAACTATGTTAGAAGGAGCAGATCCCGCCCAGCGACCATGCCTCGCCGCGCCAAAGATGTTGGCGTGCATGCTGGTCTTGAGCATCCCGAGATCCACCAGCTCGATCTTGGTCCAACGAGCGTATGGCGTTGTGAATACCATGACGCTGTCGGTCCCGCGCCTCCTGCGATGGGCGCGGTGCATGTACGGATGCCAAGGTCTACGCAGCCTTGTCCTTGGACTTAGCGGCACCATGGACTCCCCCATCGACGTCCATTCTTCCGCCGGCGTCTCCCCCACCACCCGTTTGCTCCGGTGGTGGTGGGTTCGACGCGGACGGAACATCTGCCGCCGATGCCTTCTTCTTCGGTGGCATGTCGATGAAGATGATGAAGATCTAGCTCGTGTGGACGCCGGATCAGGTTCACACAATCTCGACGCCTACCTCGGGCGCGCCAAAGATGTCGGGAGGCTGATCTCGCCCACGAACACCTATGGGACCGGCAGATCGAGCCCCTTTGGTTCGGGCGGGGCGGAGGTCGACGAAGAGCAGATCAAGGCGAAGCACACGAGCGGCTTACCCAGCTTCCGAAGCTCTCCGAGAGATAACACTCCTACCGCTGCATGTCCGAGTGTATTGAGTTCTTGCTCGAGCGCTTTGAGTGCTACAAGACACACAAGCTGCTAACGAGACCGAGCGTGAGTGTTCTCCGGCTTCAACCTCTCGAACCGCCTCCCACGCTATGCATGGGCCTCCTTTTATATGCTAAAGGGTCTCCGGCTGTGGCAACGTAGACAAGGGTAAAATGGAAAAGGAGTGGTTGGTACAGCTACTTGTACGGTGTATCATACCTAACCGTGACGGCAGGGGACAAAGGCATTAAATGCCCGCTCACGCCGCCTCTAATAGTGCAGAAAGGGACCGCTGTGGGCGCCACCGCTTGCCACGATGGCAATCTTGTCAGCGCCGCCACATCAGCTTCCGCTGGCAAGACGGTTTTCTTGCGCCGCGCTACCGAAAGGTCCCAGATCGACATCGTTAGTGGATGTGCCGGAGCACAGTACAGAGTGGTCTGCTGCGGCAAGCGCCTTTGCCGCGTTGTTGTCTTGTCGCGTCCGGAAGCTTGTCGCCACCGGGCCTTCCCGCATGCTCCTCTTGCCGGGCCTTGTCTCCTAGGGTGCCTGGGGTGGCCTTCCCGGCAAGCTCCTCGTGCCGGGGCCTTGTCTCCTTGGCTTGAATACTTTGTTCTTGAATGGCTCCAAAGGAACCACGGAGGACCTTGGCGGTCACCCGGTAAGCCTTGCCGCGGAGGGCCGCAACTGCCCATGCACAAGTTCGAGATACTAGGGTACCCCTACTCTAGTACACAATGCGAGCACACTGCAAATGATGATGAATTTTGACAACATCAATTATTGAACCAGATATGAATGCCAATTAATTTCAACATCATAGAATTCAATACCTATCCATGAATTGCTGAAGATGCGCCGATCCTCGAGCGCTTGTTGACTCTTCCGAGAAAATCGATGCAAGAACTGTGGTTCTTGTTTGGAACAATGAATACCAATATCCAAAGATGATTGCTACATATTAAGAAAGCCATGAACTTATTTAATTATGTTGAAATCTGAAAGACAATAAGTGTATGCGTGGTTGTTTACTTGACTTACCGTTCATGATATGGCCATAGAAATGATTCTGCATGGGACGTGTTTTCGAAGAGACGGACGACTGTGTTAACGGCCCAGTCCCGTAGGTCCTTACCATGTATTGCTGTGCCATTTGCTAATTTAGGATCTATGAAATACGCACTCTCCCTTTTTCTTTTCTTTGCGTTCAATCCCCTGAGAGGAATAAAATGCAGTTGGTTGTTTATCATTTACATCCTTGTATGGAGAAGTTGATCAGAGTTTGTTAAGTACTTACAAAATCAGGCATCTAACAAGAGTGGCATCGAGCACATTGAAGTTGAAGAAGAGATGTAAGTCCCCGAAACTCACATCGATGGAACCAACATCGTGTCGGAAATGATCTCTGTTGTACACTACAAAAAAAGACACATCCGTGACATTTTGGGCCGGACGGAAAAAAATTATGTCATGCTTATGAGACTTGTATGACGATAATTGTGACAAAACCTGGTATCATCATAGATTGGTGGGATCCTACTTCTATGACAAAAAATCATGGCAAAAAATGGGCTTTTCGTCCTGGGCGGGCCGGAGACGCAGCTGCATGACATTCTTTGGGCCGTCCTTGATGAAAAAACCGTGGTAGAAGCGAGAGCAAGAAAAATATCAGGGAGTTCCCAGTAAGGGTGGGTGGTCGAGGGCCGAGTGATGCACGTTTCTCTCGTACACATACGCGCGTGGGTGTGTGAGGACCCTGACTCATAAGTCGCGATCACCGAATGCACGTGTACAGTGATCCCAGAGATCAATGCTCACTGAACACATAGAAGCTGAATAATAAGAGTCTTACATCCATACATACCGTATTACAGAAGTAGGACCATTATGGTCAAGTCTTGAGTATAACTCCACAGCGGAAATCTTCATCGATAACTTGGACCCATGCCATCTACCTTAACCCTACAGGCATTCTGACTGGGAAAGCATCCTAGCTCGCGTGTTCGTCACCGAAGTATTCTTCATCATATCCTGTTCTTTCATGCCTGGCCAATAAAATAACCAGTGGCAAGCCAATGAGTACTTTGAATGTACTCGCAAGCAACCCAAGAGTGATAACAGAGTAATTATGCAAGGCTCTACTGCTAATTTGGCATTTTTGCGGAAAGCTAGTTTTTCTCATGCAAGTATGATCAACATTTATCAAGGACATGGATGCGCCTGCAACAAGTATTAGGAGGTTACAGACACCAACATCGAAAAAGAATTATGAACAACTCATGCTCAGCTCATCGTGACTTCCTCACGAATCATCTCAACAATATTGCCAAATCGTGTTGTTTCTCAGAAACATATGGACATAGTCTAAGCAGCACCGCCCAACTGTCCTTGACCGTGGACACGGCTATTCGTATAGTTTTACACTCTGCAGAGGTTGCACACTTTACCCACAAGATCCGGGAAGCTTTCGTGTCATCCACGACTCGCGGTACCTTAAGTACCCGGGGTAAGCACCCGATCACCACCTTTCCCTAGTCGTGACCGACATAGAGTCCACTCGATTGGTAACATCCTCCGTGCCATATATTTTCACAATTTAATTTGGTGGAGCCACGCTCCCATATTCATCACATCTCACATGCACGGGGGTACCAATGGTGTGTCCGGTGCCCTGTGAAAATAGTCATGGCCGCCTATCCAAGCACGATCCCGTCCGAAGAGAGCGCACCAACGACTCTCCCGTCACTAGTAATGCGGCATCCATGCTAGCTCGAACTAGGTAATCAATAATGCCCCGTCCCATAAGGGGTAGTGTGGTTGTACATGTTTGGTTGGGACGGTAGACAATCTTAAATCTAATCCATCTCTGTAAACAACACTTTCATCAAGCCTCGGTACACAACCTCTCCACCAAGTAGTGACCTAATTCATCATCATCTCCCAGGGGCGTTAGTGGCACCCACTGGGGCTATTTGCAAGTATGTCAAATCACACTTGTTTCTTTCCATGCATAACCCTGACCCACTTCGCGTAGCCATCTACTATAGCATATTTCTACAACCCACCATCACAACTCTAGCAAGGGTAGAGTCACAAACAATGCAAGTATCAATGGGGTATGCAACGGAGGCAAGCCTAGCAAGGTTGTCGTTCAAGGTATATCATGCGCTCGGTGAAGCAACGCAAATGCTATTATGATGTAAAATGGTTCATCATGGTCAAAGGGCTGCTTGCCTGGTTCATCAGAGTCTTGAAATGTTCTGGTCCTTCTCCAAGTACTCCGTCTACTTCGTCAACTAACGTCTAAACAATCATAATAAGCAACACAACAAGGCAGAAAATAAAGGTGCTCTAAAATATTAATTTGACTTTTCTAGGACATCTCTGGTTACATGAAAAATAACCAGAGTGGTTTCATTGGAATTGGATCAGTGGATATGTCTGAACATTTCAATATGACGGAATCAAGGGGTTTATGGATTTGCAAGAAGTGTACAGAAATATATTTTTGAAAAATGAGCAAAGGCACCCATTTAACAAATCATGATTTTAGAAGCATCTAGGAGTTGGTCTCACTGGATTTGGAGTTCAAATGATTTTCCTATGGATTTGCAAAGTTGGCTATAAATGAAGAAATAGACCATTATTTGAGGTTGTACAGAAACTATTAGTAAAAATGTTCAAAAACTAAGTTTTGAATTTATAAACATCTAGGAATTTGAATCATGGAATTTGGATCAAAAATGGGCTCTCTGTGATTTTCTAAAGTTCATTACAGAAATTACAAACAGGGGATTTGATAAATATTTGTGAAGGAAATGATTCTTAAAAAATGTGCAAATTGCACCATGTGATAGGGAATGATTTTAGGAACTACTAGAAATTTGAACCACACAATTTGGAGTTAATTTGGATTGTTTATGGATTTTACAAACTGTACAGAAAATAAAAAGGAAAGGTTTTTACCCAGGCTGGATCTGGGCGGCGGCGGCGTGCACTGGGCGAGGTTTAGCAGTAGGGAGCCACTGGGCCGGCCCAGCGGCTCGGCCGCACGCGCGCAAGGGCCACGTCGGAGGTGGATTTCTCCCGGCCCGTCTCCACCTGCCAGCGTGGCCTGGAGGCTAGGCCACTGACGAGCGGGGCCCGCCTGCAGGTCCATCTCCAACCTCTCGCGCGATGCGACGAGAGACAGAGGGAGCGAGGCCGAACGGCACCGACGCTCTTCCCGGCGACTCCGGCTGTCCCCGGCGACTTTCGGCATACCGACGGACTCGGGAGGGCCGAGCCGCACCCATCCATGGGTCTCACGCAGGCTGGGGAGGACCGAGACAATGGTGGCCTTGACGCCGGTGGACGGGGCTTCGGGCGAGGTTTGGGCACGGCAAGGCGAGCACTGGAAGGAGAAAATGGGGCGCGGGGAGAGTTGGCGGTGGTGCTGGTGCTGCTCTAGAACAAAGAGGTGGGGAGGAGGGGCTCTCAGTGGCGTGAATTTAGGCGGAGGCCGGCGGCATTGCTCTGGCCATGGAGATGCAAGGAGGGCACGAGAAGAGGGATGGTTTGGTCCAGAGGGTGCACGGGAGGGAGGGAGAGCCAAAGGAGTAGAGAGGGAGCTCGGGGTGGCCTTAAATAGCCGACCCGTGGCTCACCGTGGACGTAGCGCACGGGTGGCCGCGGAAACGGCTCGGGAGGCCAGGAGGGAGGGAGAGGGGCTGTCTATGGCGTTTGTGGGAGTTGAGTAGGGTGTCAGGAAGAGAGAGAGGGAGCGGGGCGAGGCTCTGGTGCTCGCGCATGCGAGGCCGGGCATTGGCCGAGCCGGGCGGCTCTGGGCACGCGCTGCAGGAGGTGAGAGAGAGGGAGAGACGAGGGGGCCTGCACGGTGGCGTGTTGCGGACGTTGAGGCACCTCGACTGGCGCGAGGGGGAGGCCCTAGGAGGTCAGGGGAAGCGGCGTCAACGGTCGCCTGCTCTGCCTCAAGGCCTGTGAGCGTGACTTTGGCTGGCACCCGGCTTTTTTAGGCAAGACCACACGCCCACTTGTGTCTGGCGGCTGTAGGGGGAATAAACAAGAGGGGTGGAGGCTTTGGATGCTCTGGAACTTGCCATGAGTGAGAGAAAGATGAGAAAGGGAGGAAAAAGTTGGCTGTCTAGAGAAGAAAAATGGGTTTCTGCCCCCCTTAATCATTGCCTCTCGGGCAGGGAAGCACACCAGAGATAGAGGGGAACTAGGAGGGATGATGGTAAAAAGTAGAGTCCATGGAGATTAGTGGAAGAAGCCAAAAATGGGATTTTGGTAAAGTGGCAGAAGGTGTTTATGCTGGTTTGGGCAATAAGATGAACTCCTCTTGTCATAAGGCTTGACAGGGCCAAATGGCATGAGAAAACAAGTGGTTCCACCAAGATTTAGTCCATTTGGGCAAAGTTGCCAATGTAACTTTTGTAAACCCTAGAAATCAACAGAAAAGGACTTTCCAAGATTTAGCCATGCAAATCTATTCTCCTTGATGCACCACTTGGTGTAGTGTCATCATTCGAGGTTCTGAACATGTCCACAAAAGTTGAGATCAAAAGGAGAAAGTTGCCAATGTAGAGTTGTCCAAATTTGGTTCTGGACAGGAAGGGTTTTGGGGCTCTTTGATCAAGTTAACTTGTTCTCCAACTTGTGCCATTTGGTCTAGATGAATGATTAGACCATTTGAGCATGTTTACAAGGTTTGAGAACATTTGGACATATTTGGCAATGTAAAGTTGCTCAAACTTCAAAATGGACAGAAATGGTTTTGAGGGGATTTCATGGGGTTATACTATTCCCCATGACATGATACTTGTCAAGATCATGAAAAATGTCATATGTGACATGCTAGAATTTTCTTGGAGTTTTTGGGGAATATTTCCTTTGTAAATATTTCAAAAGATTGAAATATCGAGAAAGGGTTTTTGAGGGATTTGACCAATATTTTGAACATGACCATGTGTTGAAACTCTTATATATGGACAATATATGTCCACTGAGTTTCCTTGATTTTTCTTAAATATTTTTTAAGCTTTAAAATAATTTTAACCTATTAAAGACCATTTCTGGCCTTAAGAAAAAGCCTTTAAATAAAATAAGAAAATAAGTTTTAAAATTATATTTTTGTGGTTTCTAGGTATCCTATATCTAATAGGAGTCAAATATATTTTTGGAAAGATTTTTACTGCCCTTAATTAAGTACTTGCAAAGGCAAACCTCAATTCAGGGTTTTGAAAAACTAATTTTTGAAAATAATATTTGGCCAAATTATTTTTGCAAGAAATTATTTTTATGTCCTATACACATGGCATGATCATTGGGAAAGGTTTTTGGATCAAGGAGAAGGAGTATAAGAGTTGGAGGATTTATTTTATTTTTAGAGCACTTGCAAACAACAGACAAAAAACCAATCAAGGCAAGGTCCAAAACACTCAAAAGTTTTTGTCAAACCACATTTTATCATGATTTATTAGCTTAAGTGTTCTGGCATGAAAATCAGGGTGTGACAGACCTACCCCCGTTACAAGAATCTCGTCCCCGAGATTCCCAAACTAGGCGCGGAAAGGAGTATGGAGACTTGGATTTGGGTAGTCTTCACGTCCTCATACTGCTGTTGCTTCCGAGTGGTGCTCCCTTGAAACTTGAAGTACTTGATGGTGTGGCTTCGTGTATGACGTTCTGCTTGATCCAGGTTGCTAAGGGGTTCCTCACATAGGTCAGGTTGGGCTGGAGGTCGGTGGCTTGACGATCGATGTCCTTGTAGAGATCGGGCTAGTTAGGAAGTTGGAAACACTTCCGGAGTTGTGACGCATGGAAGATGTTGTGCATCCTGGGTAACTCAGGTGGTAACTCTAGCCGGTAGCCGTCTTTCTCGTCTTGCAGTGATCTTGGAGAGGCTGATAAATCTTGGTGTGAGCTTCCCTTTGACATGGAAATGCTTGCTTCCTTTGAGAGGTGTGGCTTGCAGATACACCTGGTCTTCGATGAGGAAGTTCACTTCTTGACGATGGTGGTTGGTATAGTTCTTCCTCCTTGACATGGCGGTCTTCAGAAATCCCCTAACTAGCTGAACAGTTCTTCTTCCGTCTTCGGGTAGACAAGCATGTCATCAAATGACGATGACGACCAGCTTGTTCGAGTACTCCGTGAAGAGTTGCCCACGTGGTGCATAGGGTATAGGTTGGAGTATCGGTGGTGGTCACGGTTAAGTATTGGTAGGGTCTTCTTTACCTAGAGTCAAGGCCCAAGGTCATGATCCGACCATGATGTGGCTTGGTAAGGCGTAAGGGTTTCAAGGATTCTGGTGTGCGAGTGAATGTTTGTCATCCCATCCTTGAGCACAGTTCTTGAGATGCCGATTGTTTTATCTAGTCCTCCAAACAGATCACCTTATACCACCAAAAGTACCAACTCGTGTAGGTCAGCTCCAATCATTACAAATGCTATTATTATGCCTCGTGACTCTCGAGAGGAGGTCTAACAAAATCATATATGTCAACTATCCCCAAACTCATATCTTTGCAAATATAATCCATGGGCAGAATATACAAGCTGCTAAGCTTGAATTAAACATCACAATCCAAGTGCTCAGCCCATTCTTCCAAGGTCTAAGTTAAAGCATCTCTATCCTAAGGAAACACGTCGTAAGCCACTCCAAGATCTTGTTTCCTTCCTATGAATCGACTCCAACAATCCATCAACTACACCAATCACTACATGATCCAGTAGTTCTACAAGTCCAATCTCTATGGTGTTCCACAAGATCTTCTAATATCCTATAATTCTCAAATACTTGAAAGGGCTATGTCGGTGTACTAGAGTAGGGGTACCCTAGTATCCCGAACTTGTGCACGGGCAGTTGCAGCCCTCCGCGGCAAGGCTTACCGGGTGACCGCCAAGGTCCTCTGTGGTTCCTTTGGAGCCATTCAAGAACAAAGTATTCAAGCCAGGAGACAAGACCCCGGCAACAGGAGCTTGCCGGGAAGGTCACCCAAGGCACATAGGAGACAAGGCCCCGGCAAGAGGAGCTTGACGGGAAGGCCACCCAGGCACTTACAAGACAAGACCCGGCAAGAGGAGCTTGCCGGAAGGCCCGATGAGCGACAAGCTTCCGGGCGCGACAAGATAACAACCGCGGCAAAGGCGCTTGTCAAGTTGCATCCACCTCTTCAGATTTACGCCTCCAACAAGATCCACTAACGTGTCGCCTACAGGGCCTTTCGCGCTGGCGTGGCGAGAGGATGTGCAGCCAGCTGTGCTAGGGTGGCAAGCAGCTGACAAGTTTGCCATCGTGGGCGACGCAGTAGCGCCCGACGGTCCCTGTTTGCCTTTGTTAGAGGGCGACAAGATGGGCATTTAATGCCTTTGTCCCCCGCCGTCGAGTTAGGTATATTACATCGCATAATCGTACAAGTAGGTGTACCAACCACTAGTTTTACATTTGTACCCCCGTCTACGTTGCCGCCTGTCGGAGCCCCTTTGAGCATATAAAAGGAGGCCCATGCGCAACGTAGAAAGGGGTTGGTTAGTGGGTCGATCAGTTCC
This sequence comes from Aegilops bicornis, assembly GCA_021605145.1. Classification (NCBI taxonomy): domain Eukaryota; kingdom Viridiplantae; phylum Streptophyta; class Magnoliopsida; order Poales; family Poaceae; genus Aegilops; species Aegilops bicornis. The sequence continues at coordinate 389,712,263 of CM038675.1, read as the reverse complement.
TCCACGCCAGCCTCGTTAGCAGCTTCGTGCATCAGTAGCATTCGAGCGCTCTGAGCAAGAACGCAATACACCAAGACATGCAGCAGTAGGAGAGTTATCTCTCCGGAGAGCTACGAAGCTGGGTAAAACCTCTAGCGTGATACGCCACGATCTGATCAACGTCCGACCTCCGCTCCCCGCCGAACCGAAAGGGGCTCGGTCCGCCGCCCCGTGAGGTGTTCAGGGCTGAATCAGCCTGCCCCGACATCTTTGGCGCGCCCGGTAGGGGCGTCGAGGTTGTGTGAACCTGATCCGGCGTTCACGCGAGCTAGATCTTCATCACCTTCGTCAACATGCCACCGAAGAAGAAGGCTTCGGCGGCAGAAGCCCCGTCCGCGTAGAACCCACCGCTACCAGAGCAAACAGGTGGTGGGGTAGACACCGGCGGAAGAATGGACGGTGACGGGGGCGCTCACGGTGCTGCCAAGTCCAAGGACAAGGCTGCACAGACCTCGGCGTCCGTACATGCACCGCGCCCGTCTCAGGAGGCGCGGGACCGATAGCGTCATGGCATTCACAATGCCATACGCTCTTTGGACCAAGATCGAGCTGGAGGATCTCGGGATGTTCAAGACCAACATGCACGCCAACATGCTGGCGCGAGCGAGGCACGGTCGCTCGGACGGGATACTGCTCCTTCTAACATAGATAGAAGTCCGAGCATATCCCGCTCCTCGCGCCGTTCTCCACGTCCACCCACTACTCCAGCGAAGCTCGGCGAGAGCTCAACTGCTCTGGATTACCCTCCAACGGCCGACAAGGTCGACGCAGTGGAGGGCCACCATCTGTAGTCTCATCGGCCGCTTAACGGCGATGCTCCGCGGCAACCGAAAGTGCGCCGCTGCCGCAGCAAGATCGCCAAACACGAGCCGGTGGCGGCAGAGACCGGTGGAGGTGCAACCACGATGCACTCTCCGCCCGAAGGCCAAGATCGCCGACTCACGGGATCCACCTCGACAGCGACTCCACTGCGTCGCCATCAGATCCACGAGCTCATCGCGATCAGCGCCAAGTGCTACATGATCGACAAAGAAGAGGACGCCGAACTCGCATCGGCGCCAAGAGAAGCGCGACGTCAATCCGACAAGCGGCGCTGGGCCCTCTGTTGACATGCACGCGCAGAGGAACCAGCGACTTGTCAGACGCGGTAGGTTGCCCTGCGTTCACTCGTGAGCTGCGGCAAGTCCAAAGTGGCCCCAAGAAAAACTTTCAAGCCGACGTATCGGAGAAGTACGACGGCAAGACGCATCCGTCGGAGTTCCTCAGCATCTACACCATCGCGGTGCAGGCTGCCGGGGGGCGAGACGACAAGATCCTTGCCAACTACTTCCCGCTGGTGCTCAAGCCCAACGTCAGGTCCTGGCTCATGCACTTGCCGGACAACTCCATATCTTCTTGGGCAGATCTATGCCATCAGTTTGTCGGCGCCTTTACGGTGACCACAAGCCCCATGGCCAAGAAAGCGACCTTCATCTACTGCGCCCGGAAGGAAGGAGAGCCCCTGCGCAAGTATATTCAAAGATTCACCGATGTGCAAAGACAACGTCCCAGACGTCCACCCCGCCTTGTAATCAGCGCGTTCCATCAGAACGTGCGAAACCGCAGGATGCGGGAGGAGATGGCGATGTGCAAGATCAGAGACGTCGGTGAGTTATACGCCCTGGCCGACAAGTGTGCACGTGCTGAGGAGGGGAGGAGACTCCCCGAAGAGAATACCGAGGCAGGAGGATCTGACAGTGAAGAAACCGCCCCGGCAAAGAAGAGCCGGCGGCGGGGCAACAGGAAAAAGAAAGGCGGAGATGTGCTAGTTGTTGAGCAGTCCGGCAACGGAGGTGGCGACAAGAACGTCAAGACTGGTAGCTCCGGCAAGGAGGTTGCCGTGAGCGCCAACCACCAGTCTGTGGCGGCCGCCGACAAGCAGGACGGCTCCGGCAAGCAGTACTGCAAGATCCACCGCACCAAGGGTCATGACCTCCAGAGCTGCAAGAAGGTCGAGCAGCTTGTCGAGCAGAAGAAGGCTGAATACGAATGACGCGACAAGGAGAAGGCCCAGGAAGGTGCTGGAGGAGCTAGCAAGAAACGTCCCGGCCGGGGAGGACGCCGCGGCAAGGCCAAGCAGCGGCAAGGAGACAGACCTCCCGTGGCAGCGATAAGGATGACGATTTACGACGACGACGAGGACAAGGACTATGACAAGGCCGATAAGCAGGAGTTCTAGAAAGCCACAGAGGTCCTGTGCGTTGTGGCGGTAAGCTTCTGCATACCTCCCACCGCCCGGCTCAAACAGTGGATGCGGGAGGTCAATGCAGCAGAACCATCCATCGAGTCACGCAAGCCTCACGAAATGGTCCAAAGACGCCTATCATATTTGACATTGAGGACCACGCTGATCGCGTAACAGCGGTCGGGTGCTTGCCGATGTTGGTTTCACCAACTATCCGAAATCTCAAGGTCACCAAGATGCTAGTTGACGGCGGGGCCGGCTTGAATCTGATCTCCTCCGCGGTGCTCCAGAAACTCCAGATCCCTGATGGCGAGCTCGAAGAGACCGGCACTTTTCAAGGAATCAATCCGGGAAGGAGCAAGCCGAAGGGAAAGATCACGTTGCCGGTGACATTTGGTAGCGAGTTGAACTTCAGGACTGAGAAGGTCATCTTCGATGTTGCTGACTTTCCATTGCCTTACAATGGAATACTTGGCCGTCCAGCACTCGCCAAATTCATGGCGGCCTCTCACTATGCCTACAACCTCCTGAAGATGCCGGGCCCGATAAGTGTCATCTCTGTCCTTGGCGACAAGAAGGATGCTCTTATCTGCACCGACAAGATCTCTTGGAAGCGGCAGACATGACAGATTGCAAGCCACTTGCCGCTGAAGCTCCGGGGAAGAAGAAGACCAAGTCCGGCAAGAGCTCTGATGCCCACTCCGGCAAGCGCACCTCTTCGGAGTGCTGCGCTACCGTCGAGGACGCACCATCGAGCTCCACCGGCAAGTATAAGAAGACGATGACAGCTCCACCAGAGACCAAGAAGGTGTCCATAGGAGGACGGCACCGGTGGTACCTTCACCATCGGTGCCTCTCGACCCTAAATAGGAAGGCGCGCTTCGTTGCTTTCCAAGGGCGAACGTCGGCGTGTTTGCATGGCAACCGTCGACATCCCCGTGTTCCTGTGAAAGTAATTGAGCACCATCTTGCCGTTTGTCCTCATGCGCGACCCGTCAAGCGAGAAAGTCGAGAAGCAAGTAGTGGAGCGTCAAGAGTTCATCGCGGAAGAAATCAAGAACCGGAAGGCGGCAGGCCTTGTCAGAGGAGTGCTCCATCCTACGTGGTTGGCCAATCCTGTAGTTGTACGCAAGGCTAACGGGAAATGGAGGCTTTGTATCGACTTTACATATGTCAATAAAGCTTGTCCCAAAGATCCATTTCCCTTGCCGCGCATCGACCAGATTGTTGACTCCACGGCCGGATGTGATTTGCTTTCATTTCTGGATGCATATTCAGGATATCATTAGATCTTCATGGCAAAAGCGGATGAAGAGAAGACCGCATTCATCACCCCATGCGGCACCTACTGTTTTGTACGGATGCCCTTCGGGTTAAAGAATGCTGGTTCAACGTTTGCAAGAGTAGTTCATGATGCTTTTGAGCCGCAAATGCATAGCAATGTGGAAGCTTACATGGATGACATAGTGGTCAAAAGCAAGGACAAGGCGACCCTAGTTCAAGATTTAGATGAAACCTTTGCAAATCTGCGGAAGATCAACCTCAAGCTCAACCCCAAGAAGTGCGTGTTTGGAGTCCCTTCCGGCAAGCTTCTCGGGTTCTTCCTTTCTTAGCGGGGAATTGAAGCCAATCCCGACAAGATCAAGGCCATTGAGCAGATTGAAGCACCAAAGGGCGTCAAGGATGTACGAAGGCTTGCCGGTTGCGTAGCTGCTCTCAGCAGGTTTATCTCTAGATCTGCTGAGCGCGCCCTACCATTTTTCAAAATCTTGAAAAAGGCAGGTCCGATGCAATGGACTCCGGAAGCGGAGGCTGCGCTGCAGGACCTGAAGAGATACATGTCCTCCACTCCAACACTTGTCGCACCTAAGCCACAAGAGAAGTTGCTGCTATATATAGCGGCAACCAATCAAGTGGTTAGTGCTGCGTTAGTAGCGGAGAGGGAGGCGGATGATGAGCTCGCAACCTCGACAGACACATCCAGCAACAAGCAGGGGGCTTCGCCGGCACGCTCTGGTCCCGACAAGGACGGATCTGCTTGTGAGCGCATGAGCAGATCTGAGAAAAGGATGGTGCAAATACCTTGATTTACTTTGTCAGTTCCCTTCTGCAGGGGGCTAGATCAAGGTACTCTGGTGTGCAGAAATTGCTTTTCGGCCTTCTCATGGCCTCGAGAAAGCTGCGCCATTACTTTCAGGCACATGAAATCAAAGTTGTCACTCTCTCTCCGCTGAAGAGGATACTGCAAAATCCAGAGGCAACAGGCAGGATTGTCGAGTGGGCACTGGAACTGTCAAGCTTTGGCCTCAAGTTAGAGAGCACTTCAACTATCCAAAGCAGAGCATTGGCGGAGTTCATAGCAGAATGGACACCAACACCAGATGAAGAAATTCCAGAAACGAGCGTCCCCGTCAAGGAAGCAAGCAAAGAGTGGCTGATGTACTTTGATAGTGCCTTCTCGCTGCAACGCGCCGGTGCCGGGCGTCTTTGCTTGTCGCACCCACCGGAGAGCACCTCAAGTCGTAGTCCAGATGCATCTTTCCCAAGGAGCAAGCAACAAACAATACTGCAGAGTATGAAGGTTTGCTTGCCGGTCTCAGGATCGCAGTAGACCTTGGGATCAAGAAGCTCATTGTCAGGGGTGACTCACAACTTGTTATCCGCCAAGTGAACAAGAATTATCAGAGTCCGTTGATGGAAGCTTATGTTGATGAAGTGAGGAAGCTAGAAGAGCACTTTGACGGCCTGCAAATGGAATATATTCCGAGAGCTCAGAACGACATTGCTGATGGCTTGTCAAAGTGCGCTGCACTTAAGTTACTGTGGAACCAGGGATTTTTGTGCTCAAGCTAACTCAACCATCCGTAACACCACCAACAGGACAGAGCAAGAAGAGGAGGTTGATCTCTGGTCACTACTTTCCGGCAGAGCTTCCTGAAGCCGCCGCCACGAAGGTCCCCAAGATCAACACCAACAGTGCTGAGGGGCAGTCTGCTCCGACAAGCCCCAGGGTTTGTTTCGTTGAAGCACACGCTCCCGACAAGTTTTGCTCCGGCAAGCTTGCCGGGGAACGTCAAGCTCCGGCTGAGCCGCGAGTTCTTGCCGTGGAAGGCGATGTTCCGCAGCGGCAGATGTGCCTTTTAGTCCTTGTTGTCGAGCCGCCAGCTCCAACATGGGCGCAGCAGATTGTCCATTTCCTTCAGACAGGAGAACTTCCCGAAGAGCAAGAAGAAGCGGAAAGAGTAGCCCGGCAATCAAGTATGTACCAGTTTGTCGACAGCACACTGTACAGAAGAAGACTCAACGGGGTGAAATTGAAGTGTATTCATCGGGAAGACGGACAAAAGCTGTTGGCAGATATACATGGAGGCATATGTGGTCACCACATTGGCGCCAGAGCACTTGCCGGCAAAGCGTTCCGGCAAGGTTTCTTTTGGCCGACAGCCCTCCAGGATGCAACTGCACAAGTAAGCAAGTGTGAAGCGTGCCAGTTCCATTCCAAGCAGACACACCAGCCAGCTCAAGCTCTCCAAACGATCCCTTTATCCTGGCCATTTTCGGGCTGGGGGCTCGACATCCTCGGCCCTTTCCCCCGAGTTGTCGGGGGCTTTGAGTACTTGTACGTTGCAATCGACAAGTTCACAAAGTGGCCGGAAGTGGAAGCAGTGAGGAAGGTGACAAGACAACAAGCAATCAAGTTCTTGGTCGATTGTTTGCCGTTTCGAATCCCTAACAGGATCATCACCGACAACGGCACCACAGTTCCACAAGCCGCAACTTCGTGCAAGACGTCCAAGATCTTGGCGCCAAGGTCCGCTTTGCTTACATTGCTCATCCGAGAAGCAACGGTCAAGCCGGAGAGGGCAAATGCTTTGAAGTGCTGCGCGGGCTCAAGACCAGAACTTTCGACAGGCTGCACAAGTGCGGAAGAAACTGGATTGAGGAGCTGCCGGTGGTTCTTTGGTCGATCAGGATGACGCCAAATTGAGCCACTTGCCAGACACCTTTCGCTCTAGTCTATGGAGCAGAGGCAGTTCTCCCCACGGAACTCGTATACGGATCGCCTCGAGTGCTCGCTTATGATGAGCTTTAGCAAGAGCAGCCGCGACAAGATGACGCGCTGCTCCTTGAGGAAGATCGTCTTCGTGCTGTCAGACGAGCTGCTCGGTAAGACAAGCTTTCGCCGTTACCATAGCCGCAAAGTCAATGCCGAAGTCTCGAGGAAGGAGACCTTGTTCTTGGCGTTCAGTCCGCCAAGAATTCCAACAAGTTGACGCCTTGAAGTGGGGAGGCTCTTATCGGGTGAAACGAGTCACTAGGCTCCGGCGCTGTCCGCGCTTTGAGACCGAAGATGGCATTCCGTGAGCAACTCACGGAATATTGAGCATCTTCTTAAGTTTTACCCGTAGGGCACGGTTGCCGGAACCTGTTCCGGCAACCACCTTTTGTACAAGTCTTGCCGCTGATGCATGTAATCCTTTGTACAAAGCCGGGCGCAGACCCTGCATCGATAAAAGCTTAGCGTGCTTCGCACACCTTGTCGATTTCATGCTTTTTCACTTCTATTTTGCATGCGTTATCTGATACTTTGTGCAGCACCTACCCCTGGTAAGTGATAATGAACCACAAGGCTCCATACCTTTATTTTCTCTTCTTTCTCTTTCTCAAAGAAAGAAAGGTTCCCGCACACAAGTTTGCTGGGGGGAAGGAGAAGATAATGGTGTGGACCAAGCGTCGCTCAAGGAAGTCTAACCTTACGGGGAAGCAAACGACAGAAAAGCTAAGTTGCCAAAGTTTGAGCAATCAGTTTTAAAAATTTTAAGTTATTTTCCTTGAACGACCGAACTTTGTATGGAAAACCTGTGTGTAGAGGAACCAATTCGTAGCTAGTTGCGCCCTTACTTTGTTTCGAGTCCGCTCAACAACTTAAGTGAGCTGCGACTAGTTGCGACAAGGTTTCTTGTCGGAAGCGGCACCGCCGACAACTCTTGACGTTCAAGATTTTCGGCCTTCATTTCAGGTGCCCGCGCCGACAAGTCCCCTAAAAGCGTAAGGCAGAAACATACAAAGGAAGGAGTCAAGTAAAGGAAATAGCATAGCAATTGATATCCAAAATAAAGTTATATTACAAGATAGCTTGTCGCAGCTCTAATGGATTGTTCCTATGACATGACTAGCAGCGGCAAGAGCAAGAAAAAACGGGCGGCCTAATCTACGCGGCCACCCTCAACCCTCTTGATTCCGCTCACCCTGTCCACAATGGGTGCGACAAGGGTCTTGAGCGCCTCCACATCAGCATCCGGTGGCAGAGACTTGAGGACGTTGGTGAAGTTGAGGCCCGGATTGCGGAAGGCCACCTTCATCAGCACCTTTTGGAGGGCTCCAGCGAGATCTTGCGCGACTCCTCGGCCAGCTGTTTTGGGACCTCTTCCCGAGTCGGCTGGAGGCCCGCCACCACGCCCTTGAAGAATAAGCTAAGCTTGGCGCTGGGTTGGAGGTGCTCGTCGGAGGAGTATCCAAGATCCACCATCCCAGCTCCATCATTTCTGTGGATGGCGGCAACAGTATCCACGAGACCTTCGGTCCAGTGCTCCACACTTTCCCTCAAGGCGCTCTGGGTGGCAACAGCATTCGCCAGCAGCTCCTCGTCGGCCTTGATCTTCTCCTTCAAGGCCACCTCCCGCTCCTTGGCGCCGTCCAGCTGTCTGAGTCAAAGTAGTCAGCTTCAACTCAAGATCTGACTTTGGAGTCTCTGGCGGCGCAGGCTCCTTGCTCCTCTCGGCGAGACGGCCCTGCAGCTCGCCAAGAGTGTAGGCGTCCTTCTCGGCCGGCTTGAGTGCGGCAAGCTCCTCGCCGCTCTTCTTGAGGCTGGCCTCCAACTGCGCCACCTTAGTCTCCAGCTCCTTCTTGGCGGCCTCGGCAGCTGCGGCAGCATCCTTTGCCTCCTTGAGAGCCCCACCAAATGTTTCCTCGCGCATGGCGAGATCCTCCTCGTGGCTGTCCAGGTTGACCTTCCGCTGCGCCTTTCGCTTTCTGCGCGGACAGCTTCTCGGCTGACAAGCCATTGTTCCTCCTCGCTTGCAGCCTTCTCGAGGATGAAGGCTGTGCGCTCCTGGCGAAGTTGCTCCGCTCCTCGCCAAGGACCGGAGAGCTTCTGGTTGCGTCCTGGAGCTCCTCCGCGCTTCTCGATGTCACTCGCCTCGCCGCGACAAGCACCTCCCGGGATACCAGTTTGGCTTGTCGGGCGCGGTAGAGCGACAGCAGCTGCTCCTCCTCAGGCTCGCCGCTGCTGCTGCTTGGCGCGTCAACTAGCGTCAGCCCAGCGGAGGCGAGCAGCTCTTCATCGAAGGTTTCTCCTTCGGCCGGCGCCCTGGAGCTCGACTCCCATGGGAGCTTGATGAAGACGCCGTCGCCGGCCTTCAAGTAGGCGCTGGGGCTCTTCGAACTCGACGTTGCGGCAGCGGAGGGATCGGCGGTCGGTGTAGCGCTGGCGCTCCGCGGCCTCAGTCGTCCCAAGGCGATCGCGACCCTCGCCCGGCTTCTGCGGCGGCAGCCTCGTGGCCTCTTCGCCGGCAGGCTCGTCCGCCGGGTTTCTTCTCTCCCACGGCGGCGGCCGTCGGTGTTGCCAGCGCGTCCTTCCTCGGCGACCTCGGTCTCCATTGGCTCTGTGGCGGACGGATGAAGAAAGTCAAGCAAATATCCAAAGATAGAATCAGAAGAAGAAAAACACAAGGGAAGTACTCAGGCAAGAAGGTTACCTGCGCCGGGGGCTGCGGTCATGGTCTCCGCCGCCAAGGGATCACTGGTGCCGTCCCTTGCCGGAGAGTTGCCCCTTGTCGGAGAAGGCTCCCTTGCCGGAGAAGGCTCCCTTGCCGGGGAGCGCTCCCTTGCTGGGGAATCCACCCTTGGCGGCGTAGTCGAAGCAGAAGGAGGCAGCTCTGCTCCTACACAAGTCAACAGTCAGATATCAGCAAAGGAAGAAGCACCTGTGCATGCCAAACAGCAAGAAATAGACCATATACTTACGCTGGGGGCTGCTTTGAAGGAGAGTTGCCTCATCCGGCAAGGTTGTCTCGGACGCGCTTCCTGCCGCCCCAGTAGGTTCGTCCTCGACGACAATCACCGGGGTCTTGGCTCTCTTCGACATCCTCTGGGCCAGCGTCCTGAAAAGGAATGGATTCGGAGTAAAGCAGATCAGATACAAGACAAGGCAACAAATCAAAGAATTACAAGTATAGCAAGGAATCTTACTCTTCCTCTTCCTCGTAGGAGCTAAGCGCGGAGAGGTCGAATTCTGGCCCGCCTCCGGTACGACGAGGCGGAGGAGTGGGCTCCCTTGGACGCTTGGCGGGAGGCGGGACGGTGGCTGCGAGGCCTGCTCCAGCTGCCGCAGCGGTGTGAGAGTGCTCCTGCTGCAACTTGATGCTTGCCGCGGTGGAGCTGCCCCCGGCGCTTCGGCTGTTGGCCCGTCTGCCGCTGCCCGTGGCGTCTCCGGCCTGCGAAGACGCCTTCTTGTTGGAGCCGGTGGCTCCGCTCATGGCAAGCTGCTTGGAGGTGGAGAGGATGCGCCCTCGGCGGGCTCACTCGACTCGGCTTGTGCTCGGCAAGCTCTTCCTCGCCGGGCGAACTCCTTTCGCTCGACAAGGCTCGCCGCCTCGGCTGCCTCTGCCTCCTCCACAGTGAAGCCAAACTTCGCCCTTGGCGGCTCTTCTGCCGCCTCTTCTAACGGTATGGCGTCGCTGCATCTCGTGCTGCCGCTGGTGTCATGGTGAGGCCCCTCTGCTCATTGGGGCGGACCGCATCTCTACTAGATTGTCGAAGAACTGCCGCACGACGCCGTCTGCCCGGCTTTTTGCCAAGTGGGGACAATTCCGTGGGAGTCGCACAACGGCATCATTGCACGGATGCGGTCAAGCGACGAGTTGTTGCACAGCGGAACGACGCCCCTCGGCAACCTAAACATCTCCGGATGATCAGGATCAGGCTTGAACAGCTCTAGGAGCATTGCGTCAAGCTCCAAGACGGTGAAGTTGAAGTTGAGGCCTGGGCGCAGCCTCATGATGTCCGCTGCGTTCTGGAATTCCTAGGCAGGTCTCCTTCTCTCCTGCAAGGGGGCGATGCGGCGGCGAAGAAAGTCCGTGCCAACAGTCCCTACAGTGAGTCCGGCAAGTCTGAGGCGGAGGATTCGGGTAACTGCGATCTTCAGCCTAGCGTCCTCCGGGGCCAGATTGCTCCAATCATTGACGCGCACTACTGGGGTTTGGCGCTGGGCGGTAAAAGGCTGCGGGTTCTCCTCAACAATCCAGCACCAATCTGCCCTCCACACCTCCCATTTGCTACGAAGCTCACCCTCCAGATAGGCCTCCTTCTTGCCGACCCTAGAGAACCAAGCAATTCCTCCGGCAAGGGGCTCTCCTCTCTCGGCTCGGGGCAAAAAGAAGTGATGGAAAAGAGCTACATTTGGGTGGACTCCGACAAAGTTTTCGCAGAGATGTGCGAAAACCGCCATGGTCAGAATGGCGTTGGGGGTGAAATCAAGGAGGCGGAACCCGTAGGTGTTCATAATGTCGCAAAAGAACTTCGAGAGAAGGGGCGCAGAGCCCGCAGAGAAGAAAAGCGAAGAAGGGGTACCCGTCGGGCCAGTTCTCTGCAGCAGCGGGCGGGAGTACCTTCTGCAGCGGATGCGTCCGTGTCTCCGTCGACCATAAGAGGTAGTAGTTCTCCCTCGGCTCCCTCACGGCGAAATGAGGGGGGAAGACGGCCTGTCCTTCCGCTACGCCAAGAAGTCAAGGCGCCTCGGCCGACTTCACGGTCTTCCCTTGTCGACTTCGGGCCCATGGCGGAGGCGGTGGAGGAGATCGGCGGCGTTGAGTGTCTTTGGCGGCGATCGAAGCGGGCGCTGCTCTTTTCAGCCTTGAGAAGAAGGGGGGAGCAGCGGAGGTTTTTCAATGGGACAGCGACTGGCAAGGTAGGCGACGTACCCCTGTTTCCCCTGCTTACAAAGGGGGAGGGGGTGGACGTTTCGATTTCCCGAATAAAGAAACCCCCACGACCTCGCCCACGATCTCTCACACGACGCCACGCTCGTGCGTGCTGCCTGTGGGGGACGTGGTGGGTCCGGGGTGAGTTATGGTGCGACCCGGGCCGCGTGTGCCCGTGCCCTGTTTTGGGCCTGGCCCAATAGCGCTCGGGAGCGTAGGTACAGGGAGGTGGTCTGCCGCGGCAAGCGCCTTGCTGCGGTTGTTATCTTGTCGCGCCCGGAAGCTTGTCGCTCACCGGGCCTTCCCGGCAAGCTCCTCTTGCCGGGGTCTTGTCTTGTAAGTGCACAGGTGGCCTTCCGGCTAGCTCCTCTTGCCGGGGCCTTGTCTCCTATGTGCCTTGGGTGACCTTCCCGGCAAGCTCCTCTTGCCGGGGTCTTGTCTCCCTGGCTTGAATACTTTGTTCTTGAATGGCTCCAAAGGAACCATGGAGGACCTTGGCGATCACCCGGTAAGCCTTGCCGCGGAGGGCTGCAACTGCCCATGCACAAGTTCGGGATACAAGGGTACCCCTACTCTAGTACACCGACAGGAGCCCCCGGGCCTGGGCCACACAGGCTACCTTGCTATGGTCAGTCCACCAATTTCCATTATCATGGTCATGTAAACTCCAAGGTCAGGCGTATATAGATCCCTAAATCAACTCCGACAACTAATCCAATCTCCTAGTTTATCGTCCATCGAGAAACATGGTATCGTGATAGAGATCACCAGTCTAAATTCAATTTACTCCGAACCATGTAGACATACATCATCATCTATATTCAACTAGAATCACCTACTTAAATCCAAATCTCATGTCCAACGAGAATTTCTTCACTTTTCCCCAAGTCATTATCGTAATATCATCTATCTCCTTCCAATATCCACAGCTAAGTCAAATCCTTATACTTCCAAGAATTTTTAGCTTGCGATCATAATTGTCCCACTAAATCCAATTTACCCAGGGGCAATGAGAGTCATGCATTTCTATTAACTGACCCCACCAAGTTCATCTACCAACATGAAAGCCTTGCAATCCACCCAAGAGTCTCAGATAATTCCTCAAGGTCACTGATATAAACTCATCAAGTCATTTATCCTATGTTCCATATATCCTCAATTTGGTCTGCCCTATGGCATCGCCAGTTCTGGTACTATTTTAGGATGATAATGTGCTCGTTCACTACGTCCACTAGTTCCATAATGAACCCAGTGTTGTGCAAGGTTACAGAGGCTTAGCTGGTTCTCTCGCAATTCTGTGGGTTAAGCACATGGTGAAGTCTCGAAAGGTCTAGAGATGGGTTTCCAGTCTTGAGGGGTAAGCATAATTCTATGGGGTTGCACTTGGTCGAGGAGGCTGCAACAAAAGTCTCCAGTGCTAGTTGGTCGCCGAGGTGGAACCCTTGGTGCATCTTGTCTTGTTGGTCTTTGGTTGATGAACGAGGTGAGAGGGGAAGTAGCATAGATGGGGAATGCCTAAAGGGGGTTCTATAGTGCAAGTGCAAACGAACGGGTGCCGAAAGGGCCAAACACAAACAATAAAATAAGGCAGGTGATATAGCCACGTACTAGTTGCCTAGGGCAAAAAGAGCGACTGATATCAAAACACAAACAAATAAAAACAAGCAACACACAATCATGGTTCTATTTGAACCATCATATGGACTCGACTACGCATATGGGGTACACGACTCGTCCTACCCTAGGGGTTCTCGGATTCAGTAGTCGTGCTTTTCTCCGTGTCTCGTGCAGTCTTCTATGTTTCCTTCAGGTGTCGCTACGTCTCATGTAGTTGTTTGATGAAACGATCCAGGTTGAGCCTGAAGAGTCTTCAACAACTTCTCGCCTGTTGAAATGATGGGGTGAAGGTGGCTCCTCGTAGCTGGCATTGACTTGGTCTCCTCTTGTCTTCTTAATCATGACGATCACTTTTGCATTTTTAAGGCGTCGATGGTACCAAGTAGGAAATCCTTTATGCAATGACATTAACAAGGCATAGTAGAGGTACAACATGTTGTTTACGTTGATGACAACATCGACACCAAGAGCGGGGGATGAAGAGAACCATTTTCTTGCTCACTATAGTGAGACGGACCAAATGGCGAGGTTCTCATCCACCGGTGGTTGCCGATACAACAACGGTAAGGACAGGGTTTCTCTATTAGCGATGTATATCATTATCTTGCATATCCTATGCCCTGATCATCGTAGGCCAAGGTTGCATCATCCTGGGGCAGTGTCAAGGGTGTCACCATCTTCGTGGTCTTGATGTCCTCATTCCTTGAGAAGGTATCTTCTATTGGTACCGTCTTCTCGTGGTGTCACGAAACTTGTGTTCATAAGATATGGGTGAATGTCCGACAAGGCATCTTCCTTCTAGATTATCCACGAGGATTACAAGGAATCTAGTGGTCAGGGGCATAAGGGTTCTAGCGACCAAAAGTTTTGAAGGGGAAGAGGAAAGTATATCTTAGTTTTCGAAAAACTCAGAAGGGGAAGAGAAGTATAGATAGTTTTGAAAATTAGTAATAGTTTTCAAAATAGTTTTACCCCAACTAATGACCATGCTAACTAAGGCTTCCTACAGTCAGGATGGCTCTGATACCAGCTCTGTGGGGACCCCGACTCATAAGTTGTGATCACCGAATGCACGTGTACAGTGATCCCCGAGATCAATGCTCACTGAACACATAGAAGCTGAATAACAAGAGTCTACATCCATACATACCATATTACACAAGTAGGACCATTATGGTCACGTCTTGAGTATAACTTCGCAGCGGAAATCTTCATCGATAACTTGGACCCATGCCATCGACCTTAACCCTACAGGCATTCTGACTGGGAAAGCGTCCTAGCTCACATGTTCGTCACCGAAGTATTCTTCATCATATCCTGTTCTTTCATGACTGGCCAATAAAATAACCAGTGGCAAGCCAATGAGTACTTTGAATGTACTCGCAAGCAACGCAAGAGTGATAACGGAGTAATTATGCAAGGCTCTACTGCTAATTTGGCATTTTTGCAGAAAGCTAGTTTTTCTCTTGCAAGTGTGATCAACATTTATCAAGGACATGGATGCGCCTGCAACAAGTATCAGGAGGTTATAGACACCAACATTGAAAAAGAGTTATGAACAACTCATGCTCAGCTCATCGTGACTTCCTCACGAATCATCTCAACAATATTGCCAAACCGTGTTGTTTCTCAGAAACATATGGACATAGTCTAAGCAGCACCGCCAACTGTCCTTGACCGTGGACACGGCTATTCGTATAGTTTTACGCTCTGCAGAGGTTGCACACTATACCCACAAGATCCGGGAAGCTTTCGTGTCATCCATGACCCGCGGTACCTTAAGTACCCGGGGTAAGCACCCGATCACTACCTTTACCTAGTCATGACCAACATAGAGTCCACTCGATTGGTAACATCCCCCGTGCCATATATTTTCACAATTTAATTTGGTGGAGCCACGCTCCCATATTCATCACATCTCACATGCACGGGGGTACCAACGGTGTGTCCGGTGCCCTGTGAAAACAGTCATGGCCGCCTATCCAAGCACGACCCCGTCCCAAGAGAGCACACAAACGACTCTCCCGTCACTAGTAATGCGGCATCCATGCTAGCTCGAACTAGGTAATCAATAATGCCCCGTCCCATAAGGGGTAGTGTGGTTGTACATGTTTGGTTGGGACGGTAGACAATCTTAAATCTAATCCATCTCTGTAAACAACACTTTCATCAAGCCTCGGTACACTACCTCTCCACCAAGTAGTGACCTAATTCATCATCATCTCCTGTGGGCATTTGTGGCACCCACTTTGGGGCTGTTTGCAAGTATGTCAAACCACACTTGTTTCTTTCCATGCATAACCCTGACCCACTTCGCGTAGCCATCTACTATAGCATATTTCTACAACCCACCATCACAACTCTAGCAAGGGTAGAGTCACGAACAATGCAAGTATCAATGGGGTATGCAACGGAGGCAACCCTAGCAAGGTTGTCGTTCAAGGTATATCATGCGCTCAGTGAAGCAACGAAAATGCTATTCTGATGTAAAATGGTTCATCATGGTCAAAGGGCTGCTTGCCTGGTTCATCAGAGTCTTGAAATGTTCCGGTCCTTCTCCAAGTACTCCGTCTACTTTGTCAACTAACGTCTAAACAATCATAATAAGCAACACAACAAGGCGGAAAATAAAAGTGCTCTAAAATATTAATTTGACTTTTCTAGGACATCTCTGGTTACATGAAAACTAACCAGAGTGGTTTCATTGGAATTGGATCAGTGGATATCTCTGAACATTTCAATATGATGGAATCAAGGGGTTTATGGATTTGCAAGAAGTGTACAGAAATATATTTTTGAAAAATGAGCAAAGGCACCCATTTAACAAATCATGATTTTAGAAGCATCTAGGAGTTGGTCTCACTGGATTTGGAGTTCAAATGATTTTCCTATGGATTTGCAAAGTTGGCTATACATGAAGAAATAGACCATTATTTAAGGTTGTACAGAAACTATTAGTAAAAATGTTCAAAAATTAAATTTTGAATTTATAAACATCTAGGAATTTGAATCATGGAATTTGGATCAAAAATGGGCTCTCTGTGATTTTCTAAAGTTCATTACAGAAATTACAAACAGGGGATTTGATAAATATTTGTGAAGGAAATGATTCTGGAAAAATTTGCAAATAGCACCATGTGATAGGGAATGATTTTAGGAACTACTAGAAATTTGAACCACCCAATTTGGAGTTAATTTGGATTGTTTATGGATTTTACAAACTGTACAGAAAAGAAAAAGGAAAAGGTTTTTACCCAAACAGGCTGGATCTGGGCGGCGGCGGCACTGGGCGAGGTTTAGCAGCAGGGAGCCACTGGGCCGACCCAGCGGCTCGGCCGCACGCGCGCAAGGGCCACGTCGGAGGCGGATTTCTCCCGGCCCGTCTCCACTTGCCAGCGTGGCCTGGAGGCTGGGCCACTGACGAGCGGGGCCCGCCTGCAGGTCCATCTCCAACCTCCCGCGCGGCGCGACGAGAGACAGAGGGAGCGAGGCCGAACGGCGCCGGCGCTCTTCCCGGCGACTCCGGCTGTCCCCGGCGACATTCGGCATACCGACGGACTCGGGAGGCCGAGCCGCACCCATCCATGGGTCTCACGCAGGCTGGGGAGCACCGAGACAATGGTGGCCTTGACGCCGGTGGACGGGGCTTCGGGCGAGGTTTGGGCCTGACAAAAGGCGAAACCTTTGGAAGGAGAAAATGGGGGTGAGGAGAGTTGGCGGTGGTCTTGGTGCTGCTCTGGAACAAAGAGGTGGGGAGGAGGGGCTCTCGGTGGGCGTGAATTTAGGCGGAGGCCGGCGGCATTGCTCCGGCCATGGAGATGCAAGGAGGGCACGAGAAGAGGGATGGTTTGGTCCAGAGGGTGCACGGGAGGGAGAGAGAGCCAAAGGAGTAGAGAGGGAGCTCGGGGTGGCCTTAAATAGCCGACCCGTGGCTCATCATGGACACAGCGCACGGGTGGCCGCAGAAACGGCTCGGGAGGCCAGGAGGGAGGGAGAGGGTCTGTCTACGGCGTTTGAGGGAGTCGAGTAGGGTGCCAGGAAGAGAGAGCGGGAGCGGGGCGAGGCTCTGGTGCTCGCGCGTGCGAGGTCGGGCTTTGGCCGAGCCGGGCGGCTCTGGGCACGCGCCGCAGGAGGTGAGAGAGAGGGAGAGACGAGGGGGCCTGCGTGGTGGCGTGTTGCAGACGTCGAGGCACCTCGACTGGCGCGTGGGGGAGGCCGCTTTGTTTTGCGCGCACCGCGCGCCCACTTTTGTCTGGCGGCTGCAGGGGAATAAACAGGAGGGGTGGAGGCTTTGGATGCTCTGGAACTTGCCAGGAGTGAGAGAGAGATGAGAAAGGGAGGGAAAAGCTGGCTGCCAGAGAAGAAAAATGGGTTTCTGCCCCCCTTAATCAGTGCCTCTCGGGCAGGGAAGCACACCAGAGATAGAGGGGAACTAGGAGGGGTGATGGTAAAAAGTAGAGTCCATGGAGATTAGTGGAAGAGGCAAAAAATGGGATTTTGGTAAAGTGGCAGAAGGTGTTTGATGCTGGTTTGGGCAATAAGATGAACTCCTCTTGTCATAAGGCTTGACAGGGCCAAATGGCATGAGGAAACAAGTGGTTCCACCAAGATTTAGTCCATTTGGGAAAATTTGCCAATGTAACTTTTGTAAACCCTAAAAATCAACAGAAATGGACTTTCCAAGATGTAGCCATGCAAATCTATCCTCCTTGATGCACCACTTGGTGTAGTGTCATCATTCGAGGTTCTGAACATGTCCACAAAAGTTGAGATCAAAAGGAGAAAGTTACCAATGTAGAGTTGTTCAAATTTGGTTTTGGACAGGAAGGGTTTTGGGGCTCTTTGATCAAGTTAACTTGTTCTTCAACTTGTGCCATTTGGTCTAGATGAATGATTAGACCATTTGAGCATGTTCACAAGGTTTGAGAACATTTGGACATGTTTGGCAATGTAAAGTTGCTCAAACTTCAAAATGGACAGAAATGGTTTTGAGGGGATTTCATGGGATTATACTATTCCCCATGACATGATCCTTGTCAAGATCATCAAAAATGTCATATGTGACATGCTAGAATTTTCTTGGAGTTTTTGGGGAATATTTCCTTTGTAAATATTTCAAAAGATTGAAATATCGAGAAAGGGTTTTTGAGGGATTTGACCAATATTTTGAACATGACCATGTGTTGAAACTCTTATATATGGACAATATATGTCCACTGAGTTTCCCTGATTTTTCTCAAATATTTTTGAAGCTTTAAAATAATTTTAACCTATTAAAGACCATTTCTGGCCTGAAGAAAAAGCCTTTAAATAAAATAAGAAAATAAGTTTTAAAATTATATTTTTGTGGTTTCTAGGTATCCTATATCTAATAGGAGTCAAATATATTTTTGGAAATATTTTTACTGCCCTTAATTAAGTACTTGCAGTGCAAACCTCAATTCAGGGGTTTTTGAAAAACTAATTTTTGAAAATAATATTTGGCCAAATTATTTTTGCAAGAAATTATTTTTATGTCCTATACACATGGCATGATCATTGGGAAAGGTTTTTGGATCAAGGAGAAGGAGTATAAGAGTTGGAGGATTTATTTTATTTTTAGAGCACTTGCAAACAACAGACAAAAACCAATCAAGGCAAGGTCCAAAACACTCAAAAGTTTTTGTCAAACCACATTTTATCATGATTTATTAGCTTAAGTGTCCTGGCATGAAAATCAGGGTGTGACAGGGTGCGAGGCGTTGGGCTCTAACCTAACCCGAGCGAGGCATTGGGCTCTAACTGAACCTGAGCAATTGCACTAGCTACGTTACTGAACCAGAGCGATCGATCCCTTGCTATTAACTGAACCTGAGTGATTCGTTCGCTACTGCTGCTAACTGAAGCCGATCGAACCTGCTGCCTCCTTCCCTTGATGAACAGTGAGCGTTGTTGGGGGGGGGGGGTTGGATGAACAGTTCCCGGTGGGGGGTTGGATGAACAGGACCCCGTGGTAGTAGAGGTCGTTGCCGCTGGATGAACAGGACCCCGATCGATCGAGCCGGTTGGGGTGGATGAACAGGACCCCGTGGAGGGCTGGATGAACAGGACCCCGTGGAGGGCTGGTTGAACAGTAGCCGGTGGAGGGTTGGATGAACAGTAGCCAGTGAGGGGTGGTTGGACAGGACCCCGTGGAGAGGGCTGGTTGAACAGTAGCCGATGGAGGAGCGGTGGAGGCTGGATGAACAGGAGCCCGTGGATGAACAGTCGCAGGTGGAGGCTGGAGGAGGTCGACGGTGGATGAATAGTAGCCCGTGGAGGCTGGAGGAGGTCGACGGTGGAGATGAACAGTATCTCGTGGAGTCCCGTTTTGCGGTACGCCACACCTCTCCCGATCAACGGGACCCCCGTTTCGACCGTAGCACTCCAACACAAGTCCGTTTCCTCCGTTTTGCGGTACGCCACACCCCTCCCGATCAACAGGACCCCGTTTCGACCGTAGGAGGTCCAAGAGAAGTCCGTTTCCTCTATTTTGCGGTACGCCAGGCCCCTCCTGATGAACAGGATCCTGTTTCGATGTCGTTTCCTCCATTCTGCGGTACGCCAAGCCTCGTTTTGATCGGCTATTCCGTCCAAGCCGGTTGGCTCCCGATGAACATGACGTATTTCGTTGCCTCCCAATGAACACGACGCATTCCGTTGCCTCCCGATGAACACGATGACGATGCAGTTTCTCTGTTCTGACCCAGCCATGTACATGAGCTCTGCCCGCGAGTAGGCGTTCGAGACCCCGCTCGTATGTACGTACGTGGCTGTATTTACTTTCTTGCACCCTGGCTGTACGTACGTGTACATGCTATGTGCGCGCCTCTACTACGACACGTGCCCTTCCTTATACAGCCACGGTTCATCGCTGCAGCCTGCAGACAGACCGATCATATGTACGTACACGTTCGCGACAAGAATGACAATGCTACATACGCTTCGACCAGGTGGGTCCCCACTGTCAGGTACTTCCTTGCGTGCGAAGATGTAGCTGGTGGGTCCCAGCAGTCAGGGGGGAAACGTTTTTTTCACGAAATACGGTGGCCCGTTCGGTGGGTCCCTGCTGTCAGGTGGAGCAATCATCATTTTCCGCGTAATAAGGAGGCACTTCCTTGCTGTGGGCGTGGACCCAACTGTCAGCCTCTCCACGTACAGTACTCTTCCGATGGAAGTCGGTCGTTGACCACATTGACCACGCCGCACCGAGAGCACCAAGGCAGTGGACGACAATGAGGCCTAGGAAGGGGACAATGCGGAGCCGGGGAAGACGCGGCAGTGGATGCCCACGCGAAGAGGAGTATGCGGGTTCACTGGTTCATCTGCGGTGTGAGGCTGCCGTCACCACATAATAACAGGGGGTGTGGGTGAGTAGAGGATGGCCTGGCCAGCGGTGGGAGTAGTAGGGGGCGTTGAGGCCTCCGCGACATCACAGCCGGCCATGGGAGGCAGGAGCACGCGGCACGACCGACACTAGTTTGGGCGGCTGGAGCAAGAAGACCAGAGGTTGAAGAAGCACTACAGCCGTTGTTTGGACATCGTACGGTCACTAGAGCTAGAAATCGTTCATATTGACTAAGGTGACAAAGCCCTCCGTCCCCGTCAACTTAGTACGCCCACAAGTCATCCTGCCATATGGTGGGTCCCAGCTAGCAGGGAGTATTCAATTTTTCCGTGCGTAATAAAGAAGCACTTCCTTGTGTGCGAATATATAGCTGGTGGGTCCGAGTTGTCAGCGGCGGGAACGTTTTTTCACAAAATACAGAGGCCCTTCCGGTGGGTCCCAGATGTCCGGTGTCGGAACCATTATCTTGCGCGTAATAAGGAGTCATTTCCTTGTGTGCGGCTGTGGACCCAGCTGTCAGCATCTCCACGTATAGTCCACTTTCGATGGATGTCGTTCATTGACCACGCCGCGCCGAGAGCACCAGGACGTGACAGCGAGGCCTACGAAGGGAACGACACGGAGCCGGGGAACACACGGCAGTGGTTGCCCACGCGGTGGGGAGTATGAGGGTTGACTGGTTCGGCTGCCATCGCCGGAAAATAATAGGAGGTGTGGGTGAGTAGAGGGATAGCCAGGCCAGGGATGCGAGTATGGTGGGGCCGTGAGGCCTACCCGGCAGCACAACCGGCCACGGGAGGCGGGAGCAGGCGGTTCAGCCGGCGCTGGTTTGGGCGGCTGGAGAAGGAAGATCGGAGACTGAAGAAGCACGATTGCCTTTAGATTGACATCTAACGGCCTGACGCTGGTAGAGTCGATTGTTGACTAAGTTTCTTTTTTTGAGAAACCTTGTGTACGCATAAACTTAGTAGGCCCACAAGTCAGCCTCCAAATCTGTGGCAGAAAACATAGAGCCCATTTGCTATTTTCTTAATAATTTGCAGCCCATTTGCTAATTCTTAAGTAATTTATTACAACCCATTTTCTGCCCAGGACCGCAGTCAAAAAGTTCAACCTTATTTTGCATATTTCGGTGGAGACCAAACTGTTGTAATCCCCAAATGATAAATATTTTTTAAGAACTTATTGATTTGCCAAAAAAAAATTTAAGGGAAAACCAGTGGTAAAAAAATCAGCGTTGGGAGGGAAAACAACAACAAAAATAAGGATGTAAATATGAAAAGGGAATTTTATGTATTTTCAATATAATGATACATGTATATGAACTAGTAAAACTATAGGTACAGATTAGTAAACGGAAGTAGGACATGGCATTTCAAGAGGAAAATAGAACAGGGATGTGTGTTTGATTCGGTAAAAAAACTGCCTGCGGATGTTGTAAGACAAAATATAACTAACGCTGGTGGGCGGGCCTTGATGAATACCGATGGATCTTTGTGCCCCGTTGTCGTCATGGGCTGGGCCTGTTAAAAACAAAACCAAGCCTGGGCAGTCTACAGCCCAGTTGAAACTTGCTCGACCTGAAAAGACAATATACCTGCTCAATAAACGAGAGAATTCTGCAAGTACAGATTGATAACTGGGATGCAGCATGTATATTATTTTTCATCGTGATAATAAGTGCATGCACTTGTTTTGAAAATTTGGAGAACTAGGAATTCAACGACAGGTGCTTATTGATACGTCTCCAACGCATCTATAATTTTTTATTGTTCCATGCTATTATATTATTTGTTTTGGATGTTCAATGGGCTTTATTATGCACTTTTATATTATTTTTGGGACTAACCTACTAACCGGAGGCCCAGTGCAAATTGTTGTTTTTTGCCTATTTCAGTGTTTCACAGAAAAGGAATATCAGACGGAATCCAAATGGAATGAAACCTTCGGGAGAGTTATTTTTGGAACAAACGCAATCCAGAAGACTTGGAGTGGACGTCAAGGAAGCAACAAGGCGGCCACGAGGTAGGGAGGCGCGCCCAGGGGATAGGCGTGACCCCCACCCTCGTGGGCCCCTCGTGGCTCACCGACCTACTTCTGTCGCCCATATATACTTATATACCCTGAAAACATCCGAGAGCACCACGAAACCCTATTTCCACCACCGCAACCTTCTGTACCCGTGAGATCCCATCTTGGGGCCTTTTCCAGCGCTCCGCCGGAGGGGGAATCGATCATCGAGGGCTTCTACATCAACACCCTAGCCTCTCCCATGATGTGTGAGTAGTTACGACAGACCTTAGGGTCCATAGTTATTAGCTAGATGGCTTCTTCTCTCTCTTTGGCTCTCAATACAAAGTTCTCCTCGATTCTCTTGGATATCTATTCGATGTAATTCTTTTTGCGGTGTGTTTGTCGAGATCCGATGAATTGTGGGTTTATGATCAAGATTATCTATGAACAATATTTGGTTCTTCTCTGAATTCTTATATTTATGATTTCATATCTTTGCAAGTCTCTTCGAATTATTAGTTTGGTTTGGCCTACTAGATTGATCTTTCTTGCAATGGGAGAAGTGCTTAGCTTTGGGTTCAATCTTGCGGTGTTCTTTCCCAGTGACAGCAGGGGCAGCAAGGCACGTATTGTATTGTTGCCTTCGAGGATAAAAATATGGGGTATATATCATATTGCTTGATTTTATCCCTCCACATCATGTCATCTTGCCTAATGCTTTAATCTGTTCTTATGAACTTAATACTCTAGATGCATGCTGGATAGCGGTCGATGTGTGGAGTAATAGTAGTAGATGTAGAATCATTTTGGTCTACTTGTCGTGGACGTGATGCCTATATACATGATCATGCCTAGATATTCTCATAACTATGCTCTTTTCTACCAATTGCTCGACAGTAATTTGTTCATCCACCGCAGATTATGCTATCTTGAGAGAAGCCACTAGTGAAACCTATGCCCCCCGGGTCTATTTTATATCATATAAGTTTCCGATCTATTTTATTTTGCAATCTTTAGTTTCCAATCTGTATCATAAAAATACCAAAAATATTTATCTTATTACCTCTATCAGATCTCACTTTTGCAAGTGGTCGTGAAGGGATTGACAACCCCTTTATCGCGTTGGTTGCAAGGTTCTTATTTGTTTGTGCATGTACAAGGTGACTTGCGTGTAACCTCCTACTGGATTGATACCTTGGTTCTCAAAAACTGAGGGAAATACTTACGCTACTTTACTGCATCACCCTTTCCTCTTCAAGGGAAAACCAACGCATGCTCAAGAGGTAGCAAGAAGGATTTCTAGCGTCGTTGCCGGGGAGGCTTACGCCAAGTCAAGTCAAGATTTGATCTCCCAGCAACTAGCCATTTCTGGCGTCGTTGCCGGGGAGATATACGCACAAGTCAAGACATACCAAGTACCCATCACAAACTCTTATCTCTCGCATTACATTATTTTCCATTTGCCTCTCGTTTGCCTCTCCCTCACTTCACCCTTGCCATTTTATTCGCCCTTTTTTTGTTCGCCTCTTTTCGCTTGCTTCTTGTTTGCTTGTGTGTTGGATTGCTTGCTTGTCACAATGGCTCAAGACAATACTAAATTTTGTGACTTTTCCAATACCAACAACAACTATTTTCTTAGCACTCCGATTGCTCCTATTATCGATGCCGAATCTTGTGAAATTAATGCTGCTTTGCTGAATCTTGTCATGAAAGATCAATTTTCTGGCCTTCATAGTGAAGATGCCACTACTCATCTAAACAACTTTGTTGATTTGTGTGATATGGAAAAGAAGAAAGACGTGGATAATGATATTGTTAAATTGAAGCTATTTCAATTTTCTCTTAGAGATCGTGCTAAAACTTGGTTCTCGTCTTTGCCTAAAAATAGTATTGATTCATGGAATAAGTGCAAAGATGCTTTTATCTCTAAGTACTTTCCTCCTGCTAAGATCATCTCTCTTAGAAATGATATTATGAATTTTAAGCAACTTTATCATGAACATGTTGCACAAGCTTGGGAGAGGATGAAATTAATGATACGTAATTGCCCTACACATGGTTTGAATTTATGGATGATTAAACAAAAAATTTATGCTGGATTGAATTTTGCTTCTAGAAATCTTTTAGATTCAGCTGCGGGAGGCACTTTTATGGAAATCACTTTAGGAGAATGTACTAAACTCTTAGATAATATTATGGTTAATTATTCTCAATGGCACACCGAAAGATCTACTAGTAAAAAGGTTCACGCGATAGAAGAGATTAATGTCTTGAGTGGAAAGATGGATGAACTTATGAAGTTGTTCGCTAATAAGAGTGTTTCTTCTAATCCTAATGATATGCCTTTGTCTACTTTGATTGAGAATAATAATGAATCAATGGATGTGAATTTTGTTGGTAGGAACAATTTTGGTAACAACGCGTATAGAGGAAACTTTAATCCTAGGCCGTTTTCTGTAATTCCTCTAATAATTAAGGTAATTCCTACAACAACTCTTATGGAAATTTTAATAAGATGCCCTCTGATTTTGGACTAGTGTTAAAGAATTTATGATTTCGCAAAAGAATTTTAATGCTTTGCTTGAAGAAAAATTGCCTAAGATTGATGAGTTGGCTAGGAACGTGGATATAATTTCTCTTGATGTTGATTCTTTGAAAGTTATATCTATTCCACCTAAGCATGATATAAATGAGTCTCTCAATGCTATGAGAATTTCCATTGATGAGTGCAAAGAAAGAACCGCTAGGATGCGTGCTAAAAAAGATTGCTTTATGAAAGCGTGTTCTTCTTGTTTTCATGATAATAAGAATGAAGACCTAAAAGTGATTGATGTGTCTCCTATTAAATCTTTGTTTTTCAATATGAATCTTGATAATGATGGGACTGGAGATGAGTTAACTATAGTTAAAATGCGTCCCAATGATTCAGAGTTTTTAGATCTTGATGCAAAAATTGGTAAAAGTGGGATTGAAGAGGTCAAAACTTTACATAGCAATGAACCCACTATTTTGGATTTCAAGGAGTTTAATTATGATAATTGTTCTTTAATAGATTGTATTTCCTTGTGGCAATCCATGTTAAATTCTCCTCATGCCTATGATCCAAATAAAGCTTTTACCAAACATGGCGTTGATGCTTTAATGCAATCTTATGAAGAAAAACTTGAATTAGAAGTTTCTATCCCTAGAAAACTTTATGATGAGTGGGAACCTACTGTTAAAATTAAGCTTAAAGATCATGAACTCTATGCTTTGTGTGATTTGGGTGCTAGTGTTTCCACGATTCCAAAAACTTTGTGTGATGTGTTAGGTTTCCGTGAATTTGATGATTGTTCTTTAAACTTGCATCTTGCGGATTGCACCATTAAGAAACCTATGGGAAGGATTAATGATGTTCTTATTGTTGCAAATAGGAATTATGTGCCCGTAGATTTTATTAATTCTTGATATAGATTGCAATCCTACATGTCCTATTGTTCTTGGTAGACCCTTCCTTAGAACGATTGGTGCAATTATTGATATGAAAGAAGGAAATATTAGATTCCAATTTCTGTTAAGGAAAGGCATGGAACACTTTCCTAGAAAGAAAATTAAATTACCTTATGAATCTATCATGAGAGACACTTATGGATTGCATACCAAAGATGACAATACCTAGATCTATTCTTGCCTTTATACCTAGCTAGGGGCGTTAAACGATAGTGCTTGTTGGGAGGCAACCTAATTTTATTTTTGTTTCTTGCTTTTTGCTTTTGTTTAGCAATAAATAATTCATCTAGCCTCTGGTTATATGTGGTTGTATGTTTTAATTAGTGTTTGTGCCAAGTAGAACCTTTGGGAAGACTTGGGTGAAGTCTTTATGATCTTGTTGTAAAAAACAGAAACTTTTGTCGGGGCAGGCTGATCTGGCCCACGAACACCTATGGGGCCGGCGGACCGAGCCCCTTTCGGTTCGGCGGGGAGCGGAGGTCGCACGAAGAGCAGATCGAGGCGGAGCACGCGAGAGGTTTACCCAGCTCGGAGCTCTCCGGAGAGATAACACTCTCTGCTGCATGTCTAGGTGTATTGCGTTCTTGCTCGGGGCGTTGAGTGCTACTGACACACGAGCTGCTAACGAGATCGGCGTGGAGGAACTGATCGACCAACCCCTTCTATGTTGCGCATGGGCCTCCTTTTATATGCTCAAGGGGGCTCCGGCGGTGGCAACGTAGACGGGGTACAAATGGAAAAATAGTGGTTGGTACACCTACTTATGCGATTGTACGATGTACTATACCAAACCACGACGGCGAGGGACAAAGGCGTTAAATGCCCGTCTAGTCGCCCTAACGGTGCAAACAGGGGACCGTCACGGGCGCCACCGTTATACGATGGCAAACTTGTCGGCGCTGCTTGCCACCTCGCACCGCTGGCTGCCTGACCTCTCGCCACCTTGGCGCTGGAAAGGCCCAGGCGACATCGTTTGTGGATGCGCTGGAAGCGTAGGGTCTGAAGAGGTGGTCTGCGCAACAAGCGCCTTTGCGGTTGTTGTCTTGTCGCGCCTGGAAGCTTGTCGCTCACCGGGTCTTCCCGGCAAGCTCCTCTTGCCGGGGCCTTGTGTTGTAAGTGCCTGGGGTGTCCTTCCCGGCAAGCTCCTCTTGCCGGGGCCTTGTCTCCTACGTGCCTTGGGTGGCCTTCCCGGCAAGCTCCTCTTGCCGGGGCCTTTTCTCCTTGGCTTGAATACTTTGTTCTTGAATGGCT
This sequence comes from Aegilops bicornis, assembly GCA_021605145.1. NCBI lineage: Eukaryota > Viridiplantae > Streptophyta > Magnoliopsida > Poales > Poaceae > Aegilops > Aegilops bicornis. Next base: position 389,685,283 of record CM038675.1, on the reverse strand, counting down.
CCAAAGGAACCACGGAGGACCTTGGCGGTCACCCGGTAAGCCTTGTCGCGGAGGGCTGCAATCGCCCGTGCACAAGTTCGGGATACTAGGGTACCCCTACTCTAGTACACCGGTCAGAGCCAGGCCTCGGCCACACACGGTGCCGAGCGCTGTTTGGCCAGGCCCAAAACAGGGCACGGGCACACGCGGCCCGGGTCACACCATAACTCACCTCGGATCCACCACGCCCCCCACGAACGGCACGCATCGAACGCGGCGTCGTGCGAGAGATCGTGGGCGAGATCGTGGGGGTTTCTTTATTCGGAAAATCGGAACGTCTGCCCCCTCCCTCTTTATAAGCAGGGGAAATAGGGGCACGTCGCCTACCTTGCCGATTCTTTGTCCCATCGAAAACCACCGCTTCTCCCCCTTCTTCTCAAGGCTGAAAAGAGCAGCGCCCACTTCATCGCCACTCGGCACCCTCAACGCCCGATCTCCTCCATCGCCTCTGCCATGGGCCCGAAGCCGACAAGGGAAGACCGTGAAGTCGGCCGAGGCGCTGACTTCTTGGTCTTCTGCGGAAGGAGCGGGCGATCTTCCCCTCGGCTCGCCGCGAGGGAGCTGAGGGAGAACTACTACCTCTTGGTCGACGGAGACGCAGGCGCATCCAGCGCGACGAAGGTACTCCCCGCCGCTGCAGAACTGGCCCGACGGGTATCCCTTCTTCGCGCTCTTCTTCTCTGCGGGCTCTGCCGCCTTCTCTGAGTTCATTTGTGACATTATGAACACCTACGGGTTCCGCCTCCTTGATTTCACCCCCAACACCGTTCTGACCATGGCAGTTTTCGCACATCTCTGTGAAAACTTTGTCGGAGTCCACCCAAATGTAGCTCTTTTCCGTCACTTCTTTTTACCCCGAGCCGAGAGAGGATAGCCCCTTGCCGGAAGAATTGCTTGGGTCTCCAGGGTCGGCAAGAAGGAGGCCTATCTGGAGGGAGAGCTCTGTAGCAAATGGGAGGAGTGGAGGGCAGATTGGTGCTGGATTGTTGAGGAGAACCCACAGCCTTTTACCGCCCAGCGCCAAACCCCAGTAGTACGCGGCAATGATTGGAGCAATCTGGCCCCGGAGGACGCTAGGCTGAAGATCGCGATTACCGAATCCTCCGCCTCAGACTTGCCGGACTCATCAGAGGCCTTTGTTGGCGCGGACTTTCTTCGCGCCCGCCAGACGCCCCTTGCAGGAGAGAGAAGGAGACCTGCACTGGAATTCCAGAACGCAGCAGACATCATGAGGCTGCGCCCAGGCCTCAACTTCAACTTCACCGTCTTGGAGCTTGACGCAATGCTCTTAGAGCTGTTCAAGCCTGATCCTGATCATCCGGAGATGTTTAGGTTTCCGAGGGGCGTCGTTCCGCTGTGCAACAACTCGTCGCTTGACCGCATTTGTGCAATGATGCCGTTGTGTGACTCCCATGGAATTGTCCCCACTTGGCAAGAGCCGGCAGATGATGTGGTGCGGCAGTTTTTTGACAATCTAGTGGAAACGTCGGTCCGCCCCGACGAGCAGAGGGGCCTCACCCGCGACACTACTGACGATGAGATGCAGCGCATCGCCACCAGGCTGGAAGAGGCGGCAGCAGCTGCTGTCACGGGCGAGTTTGGCTTCACTGTGGAGGAGGCAGAGGCAGCCAAGGCGGCAAGCCTTGTCGAGCGAAAGGAGTTCGTCGGCGAGGAAGAGCTTGGCGAGCCTGAAGCCGAGTCGAGCGAGCCCGCCGAGGGAGCATCCTCCCCACCTCCAAGCAGCTTCCCGCGAGCGGAGCCACCGGCTCCACCAAGAAGGCGTCTTCGCAAGGCCGGAGACGCAGCGGGGCGGCAGATGGGCCAACAGCCGCAAGTTGCCGCGACGCGCTTCCACCGCTGCAAGCATCAAGCAGCCGCTGGAGCTCCTCACGCCGCTGCGGTAATCGGAGCGGGGCCCTCGCAGAGCCACCGGTCCCGCTCCCGCCAAGCGCCCAAGGGAGCCTCCTCCGCCTCGTTGCATCGAGGCGGGCCATTCGACCTCTCCGCGCTCAGCTCCGACGAGGAAGAGGAAGAGTAAGATTCCTTGTTGTACTTGTAATTCTTCGATTTGTTGCCTTGTCTTGTATCTCGATCCGCTTTACTCGAATCCATTCCTTTTCGTGACGCTGGCCCAGAGGATGTCGAAGAGAGCCAAGACCCGATGATTGTCGTCGAGGACGAACCTCCTGCGACGGCAGGAGGCGTCCGAGACAACCTTGCCGGATGAGGCAACTCTCCTTCAAAGCAGCCCCCAGCGCAGCCCCCAGCGTAAGTATATGGTCTACTTCTTGCTGTTCGGCGTGCATGGGTGCTTTTTCCTTTGCTGATATCTGACTGTTGACTTGTGTAGGAGCAGAGCACCCTCCTTCTGCTTTGACTACGCCGCCAAGGGTGGATTCCCCGGCAGGGGAGCGTTCCCCGGCAAGGGAGCCTTCTCCGGCAAGGGGCAGCTCTCCGGCAAGGGACGGCACCAGCGATCTCTTGGCGGCGGAGACCATGACCGCAGCCCCGGCGCCGTAACCTTCTTGCCTGAGTACTTCCCTTGTGTTTTTCTTCTTCTGATTTTGTCTTCGAATATTTGCTTGACCTTCTTCATCCGTCCGCCACAGAGCCAATGGAGACCGAGGTCGCCGGCGAGGAGGACGTGCGTGGCAACACTGACGAAACCGCCACCGTGGAAGAAGAAGCCACGACGAGCCCGCCGGGCGAAGAGGTTACGAAGCCGCCGCAGAGCCGGGCGAGGGTCCGGGCGATCGTGATCGACGACCCGAGGTCAGCAGGAGCGCCAGCGCTTACATCGACCGCCGATCCCTCCGCCGCTTGCAGCTGCCAGTTCAAGAGCCCCACCCCGGGCGCTTACTTGAAGGCCAGCGACGGCGTCTTCATCAAGCTCCCATGGGAGTCGAGCTCCAGGCGCCCGGCGAAGGAGAAACCTTCGATGAAGAGCTGCTCGCCTCCGCTGGCCGACGCTTAGTTGACGCGCTTAAGCAGCAGCAGCGGGCGAAGCTCGAGGAGGAGCAGCTGCGGAAGCTGATGTCGCTCTACCGCGCCGACAAGCCAAACTGGCATCCCGGAGGCGCTTGTCACGAAGGCGGAGCAGACATCAAGAAGCGCCAGAGGAGCTCCGGGCCGCAACCAGAAGCTCTCCGGTCCTTGGCGGAGGAGCGGGAGAAACTTCGCCGAGGAGCGCAAGGCCTTCATCCTCGAGAAGGCTGCGGTGAGGAGGAACAATGGCTTACCGCCGAGAAGCTGTCACTTGAGGCGAAGCGGCGCAGCGGAAGGTTAACCTGGACAGCCACGAGGAGGATCTCGCCATGCGCGAGGAAACATTTGGCGGGGCTCTCAAGGAGGCAAAGGATGCTGCCGCGGCTGCCGAGGCCGCCAAGAAGGAGCTGGAGACGAAGGTGGCGCAGTTGGAGGCCAGCCTCAAGAAGAGCAGCGAGGACCTTGCTGCACTCAAGCACGAGCGCGAGAAGGACGCCTACACTCTTGGCGAGCTGCAGGGCCGTCTCGCCGAGAGGAGCAAGGAGCTCAGCGCCGCCAGGGACTCCAATGCAGATCTTGAGTTGAAGCTAACTACTTTGACTCAGACGCTGGACGGCGCCAAGGAGCGGGAGGTGGCCTTGAAGGAGAAGATCAAGGCCGACGAGGAGCTGTTGGCAGTCTTGTTGCCGCCAGAGTGCCTTGAGGGAGAACGTGGAGCACCGGACCGAGGGTCTCGTGGATCTGCTGCAGCCATCCACAGGGAGCTGATGGAGCTGGGGATGGTGGATCTTGGATACTCCTCCGACGAGCATCTCCAACCCAGCGCCAAGCTCAGCTTGTTCTTCAAGGGCGTGGTGACGGCTCTCCAGCAACTCCGGGAAGAGGTCCCTAAACAGCTGGCCGAGGAGTCGCGCCAGATCTGCGCGGGAGCCCTCCAAAAGGTGCTGATGAAGGTGGCCTTCCGCAACCCAGGCCTCAATCTCACCAACGTCCTCAAGTCCCTGGCCACGGATCTGATGTGGAGGCGCTCAAGACCCTTGTCGCACCCATTGTGGACAGGGTGAGCGGAATCAAGAGGGTTGAGGGCGATCGCAGAGATTAGGCCGCCTGTTTTCTCTTTCTCTTGCCGCTGCTGGTCATGTCATAGGAACAATCCATTAGAGTTGCGGCAAGCTATCTTGTAATATAACTTTATTTTGAGTATCAATTGCTATGTTATTTCCTTTACTTGATTCCTTCCTTTGCATGTTTTTGCCCTACGCTTTTAGGGAACTTGTCGGCGCGGGCACCTGAGCCGCGAGCGCTGAGTGCGGGACGTCAGCAACCTGCTGGCGGTGCCGCTTCCGACAAGCAACCTTGTCGCAACTAGTCGCACCTCACTTAAGTTGTTGAGCGGACTCGAAACAAAGTAAGGGCGCACCTAGCTACGAATTGGTTCCTCTGCGCACAGGTTTTCCATACAAAGTTCGGTCGTTCAAGGAAAATAACTTAAAAAATTTAAAACTGATTGCTCAAACTTTGGCAACTTAGCTTTTCTGTCGTTTGCTTCCCGGTAAGGTTAGACTTCCTTGAGCGACGCTTCGTCCACACCATTATCTTCTCCTTTCCCCCCAGCAAACTTGTGTGCGAGGGAACCTTCCTTTCTTTGAGAAAGAGAAAGAAGAGAAAACAAAGATATGGAGCCTTGTGGCTCATTATCACTTACCAGGGGTAGGTGCTGCACAAAGTGTCAGACAGCGCATGCAAAATAGAAGTAAAAAGCATGAAATTGACAAGGTGTGCGAAGCACGCTAGCTTTACTGATGCACGGGGTCTGCGCCCGGCTTTGTACAAAGGATTACATGCATCAGCGGCAAGACTTGTACAAAGGTGGTTGCGGAACAGGTTCCGCAACCGCCGCTTCACGGATAAAACTTACGAAGATGCTCGATGTTCCAGGAGTTGCTCACCGGAATGCCATCTTCGGTCTCAAGGCGGACATCGCCAGCCTAGTGACTCGCTTTCACCCGATAAGGGCCTTCCCACTTCGGCGTCAACTTGTTGGAATTCTTGGCGGACTGAACGCGCCGAAGAACAAGGTCGCCTTCCTCGAGACTTCCGGCATTGACTTTGCGGCTATGGTAGCGGCGCAAAGCTTGCCGGTACCGAGCAGCTCAGACAGAGCTGAAGACGATCTTCCTCAAGGAGCAGCGCGTCATCTTGTCGCAGCTGCTCTTGCTCAAGCTCATCATAAGCGAGCACTCGAGGTGATCCGCATACGAGTTCCGTGGGGAGAACTGCCTCTGCTCCATAGACTAGAGCGAAAGGTGTCTGGCCAGTGGCTCGATTTGGCGTCGTCCTGATTGACCAAAGAACCACCGGCAGCTCCTCAATCCAGTTTCTTCCGCACTTGTGCAGCCTATCGAAAGTTCTGGTCTTGAGCCCGCTGCAAAGCACTTCAAAGATTTGCCCTCTCTGCTTGACCGTTGCTTCTCGGATGAGCAACAGAAGCGAAGCAGACCTTGGCGCCAAGATCTTGGACGTACTGCATGAAGGTGCGGCTTGTGAACTATGTGCCATTGTCGGTGATGATCCTGTTAGGGATTCTGAAACGGCAAACAATCGACCTGAAGAACTTGACTGCTGACTGTGTTGTCACCTTCCTCACTGCTTCCACTTCCGGCCACTTTGTGAACTTGTCGATTGCAACGCATAAGTACTCAAAGCCCCCGACAGCTCGGGGAAGGGGCCGAGGATGTCGAGCCCCGGCACGAAAAATGGCGAGTAAAGGGATCATCTAGAGAGCTTGAGATGGCTGGTGTATCTGTTGGAATGGAACCGCACGCTTCACACTTGGTTACTTGTGCGGTTGCATCACGGAGGGCTGTCGGCCAAAAGAAACCTTGCCGGAATGCTTTGCTTAAGCAGTGCTCGCGCCAATGTGGTGACCACATATGCCTCCATGTATCTCTCGCCAACAGCTTTTGTCCGTCCTCCCGGTGAATACACTTCAATTTCACACCGTTGAGTCTTCTTACATGCAGTGTCTTTGTCGACAAACTGGTACATACTTGACTGCCAGCTACTCTTTCCGCTTCTTCTTGCTCTTCGGGAAGTTCTCCTGCCTGAAGGAAATGGACAATCTGCTGCGCCCATGCTGGAGCTTGCGGCTCGACAACAAGGACTAAAGGTACATCTGCTGCTGCGGGAATATCAGCTTCCGCGGCGAGAACCTGCGGCTCAGCCGGAGCTTGACGTTCCCCGGCAAGCTTGCCGGAGCAAAACTTGTCGGGAGCGTCTGCTTCAACGAAACAAACCATGGGGCTTGTCGGAGAAGACTGCCCCTCAGCACTGTTGGTGTCGATCTTGGGGACCTTTGTGGCGGCGGCTTCGGAAAGCTCTGCTGGAAAGTAGTCACCAGAGATCAACCTCCTCTTCTTGCTCTGTCCAGTTGGTGGTGTTACAGACGGTTGAGTGAGCTTGAGCACAAAATCCCTGGTTCCACAGGTAACTTAAGTGCGCGGCGACTTTGACAGCCATCGGCAATGTCGTTACGAGCTCTCGGAATATATTCCATTTGCAGGCCGTCAAAGTGCTCTTCTAGCTTCCTCACTTCATCAACATAAGCTTCCATCAACGGACTCTGATAATTCTTGTTCACTTGGCGGATAACAAGTTGTGAGTCACCCCTGACAATGAGCTTCTTGATCCCAAGGTCTACTACGGTCCTGAGACCGGCAAGAAAACCTTCATACTCTGTTGTATTGTTTGTTGCTTGCTCCTTGGGAAAGGTGCATCTGGACTACGTACTTGAGGTGCTCTCCGGTGGGTGCGACAAGCAGCACGCCGGCACCGGCGCCTTGCAGCGAGAAGGCACCATCAAAGTACATCAGCCACTCTTTGCTTGTTTCCTTGACGGGGACGCTGCTTCTGGAATTTCTTCATCTGGGCGTTGGTGTTCATTCTGCTATGAACTCCGCCAATGCTCTGCTTTGGATAGTTGAAGTGCTCTCAAACTTGAGGCCAAAGCTTGACAGTTCCAATGCCCACTCGACAATCCTGCCTGTTGCCTCTAGATTTTGCAGTATCCTCTTCAGCGGAAAGTGAGTGACAACTGTGATCTCATGTGCCTGAAAGTATGGCGCAGCTTTCTCGAGGCCATGAGAAGGCCGAAAAGCAATTTCTGCACACCAGAGTACCTTGACCTAGCCCCCTGCAGAAGGGAACTGACAAAGTAAACTGGGCGCTGCACCACCCTTTTCTGCATCTTGTCCTGCGTCTGCGCAGATTCGTCCTTGTCGGGACCAGAGCATGCCGGCGAAGCCCCCTGCTTGTCACTGGATGTGTCTGCCATGGTGGCTAGCTCATCATCCGCCTCCCTCTCCGCTACTAACGCAGCACTAACCACTTGATTGGTTGCCGCTATATATAGCAGCAACTTCTCTTGTGGCTTAGGTGCGACAAGTGTTGGTGTGGAGGACAGGTATCTCTTCAAGTCTGCAGTTGCTGCCTCCGCTTCCGGAGTCCATTGCATCGGACCTGCCTTTTTCAAAATTTTGAAAAACGGCAGGGCGCGCACAGAGCAGCTACACAACCGGCAAGTCTTCGTACATCCTTGACGCGCTTTGGTGCTTCAATCTGCTCAATGGCCTTGATCTTGTCGGGATTGGCTTCAATTCCCCGCTGAGACACGAAGAACCCGTGCCGGAAGGGACTCCAAACACGCACTTCTCGGGGTTGAGCTTGAGGTTGATCTTGCGCAGATTTGTAAAGGTTTCATCTAAATCTTGAACTAGGGTCGCCTTGTCCTTGCTTTTGACCACTATGTCATCCATGTATGCTTCCACATTTCTGTGCATTTGCGGCTCAAAAGCATCACGAACTACTCTTGCAAACATTGAACCAGCATTCTTTAACCCGAAGGGCATCCGTACAAAGCAGTATGTGCCACATGGGGTGATGAATGCAGTCTTCTCCTCATCCTCTTCTGCCATGAAGATCTGATGATATCCTGAATATGCATCCAGAAATGAAAGCAAATCACATCCGGCCGTGGAGTCAACAATCTGGTCGATGCGCCGCAAGGAAATGGATCTTTGGGACAAGCTTTATTGACATCGGTAAAGTCGATACAAAGCCTCCATTTCCGTTAGCCTTATGCATAACTACAGGATTGGCCAACCACGAGGGATGGAGCACTCCTCCGATAAGGCCTGCTGCTTCCAGCTTCTTGATTTCTTCCGCGATGAACTCTTGACGCTCCACCGCTTGCTTCGACTTTACGCTTGACGGGCGCGCAAGATGAGGACAAACGGCAAGATGGTGCTCATTTACTTTCCTGGGAACACCGGGGATGTCAGACGGCTGCCATGCAAACACGTCGACGTTCGCCTGCAGGAAAGCAACGAGCGCGCCTTCCTATTTAGGGTCAAGAGAGGCACTGATGGTGAAGGTACCACCAGTGTCGTCCTCCTTGGCGGACACCTTTTTGGTCTCTGGTGGAGCTGTCATCGTCTTCTTACACTTGCCGGTGGAGCTCGATGGTGCGTCCTTGACGGCAGCGCAGCACTCCGAAGAGGTGCGCTTGCCGGAGTGGGCATCAGAGCTCTTGCCGGACTTGGTCTTCTTCCCTCCGGGAGCTTCAGCGGCAAGTGACTTGCAATCTGTCGCGGCTGCTACTTCCCGGTAGATCTTGTCGGCGCAGATAAGAGCATCCTTCTTGTCGCCCGGGACAGAGATGACACTTATCGGGCCCGGCATCTTCAGGAGGTTGTAGGCATAGTGAGAGGCCACCATGAATTTGGCGAGTCTTTGGGCGGCCAAGTATTCCATTGTAAGGCAATGGAAAGTCAGCAACATCAAAGGTGACCCTCTCAGTCACGAAGTTCAACTTCATCGCCAAATGTTACCGGCAACGTGATCTTTCCCTTCGGCTTGCTCCTTCCCGGATTAATTACTTGAAAAGTGTCGGTCTCTTCGAGCTCGCCATCAGGGATCTGGAGTTTCTGGAGCATCGCGGAGGAGATCAGATTCAAGCCGGCCCCACCGTCAACTAGCATCTTGGTGACCTTGAGGTTGCGGATAGTTGGTGAAACCAACATCGGCAAGCACCCGAATCGCCGATCACGCGATCAGGGTGGTCCTCAATATCAAAGATGATAGGCGTGCTGGACCATTTCAGAGGCTTGCGCGACTCGATGGATGGTTCTGCTGCATTGACTTCCCGCATCCACTGCTTGAGTTGGCGGTGTGAAGTATGCAGAGAAGCACCGCCATCGACGCACAGGACCTCTGTGGCTTTCTGGAACTCATGCTCATCAGCCTCGTCATCATCCATGTCTCTGTCATCGTCGTCGTCTTCGTCCTTGTCGCGGCCGCGGGGAGGTCTGTCTCCTTGCCGCTGCTTGGCCTTGCCGCGGCGCCCTCCCCGGCGGAGACGTTTCTTGCTAGCTCCTCCAGCACCTTCCTGGGCCTTCTCCTTGTCGCGTCGTTCGTATTCAGCCTTCTGCTGCTCTACAAGCTGCTCTACCTTCTTGTAGCTCTGTAGGTCATGGCCCTTGGTGCGGTGGATCTTGCAGTACTGCTTGCCGGAGCCGTCCTGCTTGTCGGCGGCCGCCACAGACTGGCAGTTGGTGCCAGCGGCAACCTCCTTGCCGGAGCTACCAGCCTTGGCTTTCTTGGCGCCACCTCCGTTGCTGGACTGCTCAACAACTAGCACATCTCTGCCTTTCTTTTTCCTGTTGCCCCGCCGCCGGCTCTTCTTTGCCGGGGCGGTCTCTTCACTATCAGATCCTCCTGCTTCGGTATTCTCTCCGGGGAGTCTCCTCCCTTCCTCAGCACGTGCACACTTGTCGGCCAAGGCGTATAGCTCACTGACGTCTCTGATTTTGCACATCGCCATCTCCTCCCGCATCTTGCGGTTTCGCATGTTCTGATGGAACGCGCTGATTACCGCGGCAGGGTGGACGTCTGGGATGTTGTGTTGTACACGGCTGAATCTTTGAATATACTTCATGAGGGCTCTCCTTCCTTACAGGCGAGCAGATGAAGGTCGCTTTCTTGGCCATGGGGCTTGTGGCCGCCTGTAAAGGCGCCGACAAACTGATGGCATAGATCTGCCCAAGAAGATATGGAGTTGTCCGGCAAGTGCATGAGCCAGGACCTGACATTGGGTTTGAGCACCAGTGGGAAGTAGTTGGCAAGGATCTTGTCGTCTCGCCCCCCGGCGGCCTGCACCGCGATGGTGTAGATGCTGAGGAACTCTGACGGATGCGTCTTGCGGTCGTACTTCTCTGGTACGTCTGGCTTGAAGTTTTTCTTGCTGGGCCACTAGACTTGCCGCAGCTCACGAGTGAACGCAGGGCAACCTACCGCGTACGGCAAGTCGCCTGGGTCCTCTGGCGCGTGCATGTCGACAGAGGGCCCAGCGCGCTTGTCGGATTGACGTCGCGCTTCTCTTCGGCGCTCGATGCGAGTTCGAGCATCCTCTTGCTGTCGTTCGTGAGAACTTGGCGCTGATCGCGATGAGCTCGTGGATCTGATGACGCAGTGGAGTCGCTGTCGAGGTGGATCCGGCGAGTCGGCGATCTTGGCCTTCGGGGCGGAGAGTGCATGGTGGTTGCACCCCCACCGGTCTCGTCGCCACCGGCTTGTGTTTGGCAGTCTTGCCGCGGTAGCGATGCACTCGGTTGCCGCGGACCGTTGCCGTTGGCGAAGCCGATGAGACTCTAAATGGTGGCCCTCCATTCGTCGACCTTGTCGGCCGTTGGAGGGTAATCCAGGAGCAGTTGCGCTCTCGCCAAAGCTTCTGCTGGAGTGGTGGGTGGCAGTGGCGAACGGCACGAGGAGCGGGATATGCTCGGACTTCTAACTATGTTAGAAGGAGCGATATCCCGTCCGGCGGCGAATGCCTCGCTTCGCGCCAAAGCATGTTGGCGTGCATGCCGGTCTTGAGCATCCCGAGATCCTCGGCTCGATCTCGGTCCAACGAGCGTATGGCATTGTGAATGCCATGACGCTGTCGGTCCCGCGCCTCTGAGACGGGCGCGGTGCATGTCTGAACGCCGAGGTCTGCGCGGCCTTGTCCTTGACTTGGCAGCACCGTGAGCTCCCGTCCCGTCCATTCTTCGCGGCGTCTACCCCACCACCTGTTTGCTCCGGTGGCGGTGGGTTCGGCAGACGGGGCTTCTGCCGCGAAGCCTTCTTCTTCGGTGGCATGTTGATGAAGATGATGAAGATCTAGCTTCGCGTGGACGCCGGATCAGGTTCACACAACCTCGACGCCCCTACAGCGCGCCAAAGATGTCGGGCAGGCTGATCTGGCCCACGAACACCTATGGGGTCGGCGGATGAGCCCCTTCGGTTGTGAGGAGGCGGAGGTCGCCTGAAAAAGAGCAGATCGAGGCGGAGCACGCGAGAGGTTTACCCAGCAACCGGAGCTCTCGGGAGATAACACTCCTACTGCTGCATGTCTAGGTGTATTGCGTTCTTGCTCAGGAGCGCTGAGTGCTACAGTACACACGAGCTGCTAACGAGACTGAGCGTGGGGGAACTGACCGACCAACCCCTTCTACGTTGCGCATGGGCCTCCTTTTATATGCTCAAGGGGTCTCCGACAGGTGGCAACGTAGACAAGGGTACAAATGGAAAAGTAGTGGTTGGTACACCGACACTGTACAGTGTACACTGTACCATACCTAACCCTGACGGCAGGGGACAAAGGCATTAAATGCCCGTCTAGTCACCCTAACAGTGCAAACAGGGGCCGTCAGGGGCGCCACCGCTAGCCACGATGGCAAACTTGTCAGCGCTGCTTGCCACCTCGCACCGCTGGCTGCACAGCCTCTCGCCACGCGCGCCTGGAAAGGCCCCAGGGCGACACGTTAGTGGATGCGCTGGAGCGTAGGTACAGAGAGGTGGTCTGCCGCGGCAAGCGCCTTGCCACGGTTGTTGTCTTGTCGCGCCCGGAAGCTTGTCGCTCACCGGGCCTTCCCGGCAAGCTCCTCTTGCCGGGGCCTTGTCTTGTAAGTGCACAGGGTGTCCTTCCCGGCAAGCTCCTCTTGCCGGGCCTTGTCTCCCACGTGCCTTGGGTGGCCTTCCGGCAAGCTCCTCTTGCCGGGCCTTGTCTCCCTGGCTTGAATACTTTGTTCTTGAATGGCTCCAAAGAAACCACGGAGGACCTTGGCGGTCACCTGGTAAGCCTTGCCGCGGAGGGCTGCAACTGCCCGTGCACAAGTTCGGGATACTAGGGTACCCCTACTCTAGTACACCGACAACTTTAGCGCTCATGGGATTAGCTTCCACTGTTTTATTGGAGATTGCTTTTAGGTTGATTATTTTTTTGGATTAGACAAATTCCTCACGTCCACCAATTTATTTCAGAATTTTTGGAGTTACAGAAGTATACTTTTGATACAGATTACTACAGACTGTTCTGTTTTTGACAGATTCTGGTTTTCGTGTGTTGTTTGCTTATTTTGATGAATCTATGGCTAGTATCGGGGGGTATGAACCATAGAGAAGTTGGAATATAGTAGGTTTAACACCAATATAAATAAGGAATGAGTTCATTACAGTACCTTAAAGTGGTGATTTGTTTTCTTGTACGAACGGAGCTCATGAGATTTTCTATTGAGTTTTGTGGTGTGAAGTTTTCAAGTTTTGTGGTAAAGATTTGATGGATTACGGAATAAGTAGTGGCAAGAGCCTAAGCTTGGGGATGCCCAAGGAACCCCAAGGTAAAATTCAAGGACAACCAAAAGCCTAAGCTTTGGGATGCCCTGGAAGGCATCCCCTCTTTTGTCTTCGTCTATCGGTAACTTTACTTGAGGCTATATTTTTATCCACCACATGATATGTGTTTTGCTTGGAGCGTCTTGTACGATTTGAGTCTTTGCTTTTTAGTTTACTACAATAATCCTTGCTGTACACACCTTTTGGGAGAGACACACATGAGTCGGAATTTTTTAGAATACTCTACGTGCTTCACATATATCTTTTGAGGTAGATAATTTTGCTCTAGTGCTTCGCTTATATCTTTTAGAGCACGGTGGTGGTTTTATTTTATAGAAATTACTGATCTCTCATGCTTCACTTATATTATTTTGAGTGTCCTATAAAACATCATGGTAATTTGCTTTGGCTATAAAATTAGTGCTAATATGATGAACATCCAAGATGGGTATAATAAAAACTATCATATAAAGTGCATCGAATACTATGAGAAGTTTGATACTTGATAATTTTTTTGAGATATGAGGATGGTGATATTAGAGTCATGCTAGTTTAGTAGTTGTGAATTTGAGAAATACTTGTTCTAAAGTTTGTGATTCCCGTAGCATGCACGTATGGTGAACCGTTATGTGATGAAGTCGGAGCATGATTTATTTATTGATTGTCTTCCTTATGAGTGGCGGTCGGGGACGAGCGATGGTCTTTTCCTACCAATATATCCCCCTAGGAGCATGCGCGTAGTACTTCGTTTCGATAACTAATAGATTTTTGCAATAAGTATGTGAGTTCTTTATGACTAATGTTGAGTCCATGGATTATACACACTCTCACCCTTCCACCATTGCTAGCCTCTCTAATATCGCGCACCTTTCGCCGGTATCATACAACCACCATATACCTCCCTCAAAACAGCCACCATACCTACCTATTATGGCATTTCCATAGCCATTCTGAGATATATTGCCATGCAACTTTCCACCGTTCGGTTTGTTATGACACGTTCCATCAATGTCATATTTCTTTGCATGATTATGTAGTTGACATCGTATTTGTGGCAAAGCCACCTTCATAATTCTTTCATACATGTCACTCTTGATTCATTGCATATCCCAGTACACCGCCGGAGGCATTCACATAGAGTCATATTTTGTTCTAAGTATTGAGTTGTGATGTTCGAGTTGTAAGTAAATAAAAGTGTGATGGTCATCATTATTAGAGCATCATCCCAAGTGAGGAAAGGATGATGGAGACTGTGATTTCCCCAAAAGTCGGGATGAGACTCCGAACGAAAAAAAAGGGGGCCATAAAAAAGGGAGAAAAAGGCCCAAATAGAAAATGAGGGAAAAGGAGAGAAGGGACAATGTTACTATCCTTTTACCACACTTGTGCTTCAAAGTAGCACCATGATCTTCATGATAGAGAGTCTCCTATGTTGTCACTTTCATATACTAGTGGGAATTTTACATTATAGAACTTGGCTTGTATATTCCAATGATGGGCTTCCTAAAAATGCCCTAGGTCTTCGTGAGCAAGCAAGTTGGATGCACACCCACTTAAGTTCTTTTGTTGAGCTTTCATACACTTATAGCTCTAGTGCATCCGTTGCATGGCAATCCCTACTCACTCACATTGATATCTATTTATGGGCATCTCGATAGCCCGTTGATATGCCTAGTTGATGTGAGACTATCTTCTCCTTTTTGTCTTCTCCACAACCACCCTTCTATTCCACATATAGTGTTATGTCCATGGCTCACGCTCATGTAATGCGTGAAGATTGAAAAAGTTTGAGAACATCAAAAGTATGAAACAATTGCTCGGCTTGTCATCGGGGTTGTGCATGATTTAAATATTTTGTGTGATGAAGATAGAGCATAGCCAGACTATATGATTTTGTAGGGATAACTTTCTTTGGCCATGTTATTTTGAGAAGACATGATTGCTTTGTTAGTATGCTTGAAGTATTATTATTTTTATGTCAATATTAAACTTTTATCTTGGATCTTTCGGATCTGAACATTCATGCCACAATAAATAAAATTACATTGAGAATTCTGCTAGGTAGCATTCCACATCAAAAATTCTGTTTTTATCATTTACCTACTCGAGGACGAGCAGGAATTAAACTTGGGGATGCTTGATACGTCTCCAACGTATCTATAATTTTTGATTATTACATGCTATTATATTATCTGTTTTGGATGTTTAATGGGCTTTATTATGCACTTTATATTATTTTTGGGACTAACCTACTAACCGGAGGCCCAGTGCAAACTGTTGTTTTTTGACTATTTCAGTGTTTCACAGAAAAGGAATATCAAACGGAATCCAAATGGAATGAAACCTTCGGGAGAGTTATTTTTGGAACAAACGCAATCCATAAGACATGGAGTGGACGTCAAGGAAGCAAAAAGGCGGCCACGAGGTAGGGAGGTGCGCCCCCCACCCTCGTGGGCCCCTCGTGGCTCCACCGACCTACTTCTTTCGCCTATATATACTCATATACCCTGAAAACATCCGAGAGCACCACGAAACCCTATTTCCACCGCCGCAACCTTCTGTACCCATGAGATCCCATCTTGGGGCCTTTTCCGGTGCTCCGCCGGAGGGGGAATCGATCATGGAGGGCTTCTACATCAACACCATAGCCTCTCCGATGATGTGTGAGTAGTTTACCACAGTCCTTCGGGTCCATAGTTATTAGCTAGATGGCTTCTTCTCTCTCTTTGGATCTTAATACAAAGTTCTCCTTGATTCTCTTGGAGATCTATTCGATGTAATTTTTTTTGCAGTGTGTTTGTCGAGATCCGATGAATTGTGGGTTTATGATCAAGATTATCTATGAACAATATTTGGTTCTTCTCTGAATTCTTATATGTATGATTTGATATCTATGCAAGTCTCTTCGAATTATCAGTTTGGTTTAGCCTACTAGATTGATCTTTCTTGCAATGGGAGAAGTGCTTAGCTTTGGGTTCAATCTTGCGGTGTCCTTTCCCAAAGGATGAGGGGCAGCAAGGCACGTATTGTATTGTTGCCATCGAGGATAAAAAGATGGGGTTTATATCATATTCTTGAGTTTATCCCTCTACATCATGTCATCTTGCCTAATGCGTTACTCTGTTCTTATGAACTTAATACCCTAGATGCATGCTGGATAGCGGTCGATGTGTGGAGTAATAGTAGTAGATACAGAATCATTTCGGTCTACTTGTCGCGGACGTGATGCCTATATACATGATCATGCCTAGATATTCTCATAACTATGCGCTTTTCTATCAATTGCTCGACAGTAATTTGTTCACCCACCGTAGATTATGCTATCTTGAGAGAAGCCAGTAGTGAAACCTATGGCCGTCGGGTCTATTTTCTATCATATAAGTTTCCGATCTATTTTATTTTGCAATCTTTACTTTCCAATCTATGTCATAAAAATACCAAAAATATTTATCTTATTATCTCTATCAGGTCTCACTTTTGCAAGTGGCCGTGAAGGTATTGACAACCCCTTTATTGCGTTGGTTGCAAGGTTCTTATTTGTTTGTGCAGGTACAAGACGACTTGCGTGTAACCTCCTAATGAATTGATACCTTGGTTCTCAAAAACTGAGGGAAATACTTACGCTACTTTACTGCATCACCCTTTCCTCTTCAAGGGAAAACCAACGCATGCTCAAGAGGTAGCACTTACGCTACCCATCAAATAAAAATCAGGTGCCTGAAAATTCGTTTCAAAACAAATGATTCAGCTTTATATCCACGTCGACCCTCGGCATGATGGTTGGAAGCGAATGCCAAGTTAATACCGAAAGATCGTTAACAACAATACCAACTTGCGGACGACAAGGTAGTACAAGTACTAATACCAAACTAACTTGTAATCTTTTTAGTCCTGGCCCTAGTGTTCGTCTGGTAGAAAATCTTGCAGAGGACCAGCTCCCGCTCCTTCTCTTACTCCAGGTCCCCGAGGTGGTACTGGTGCATCACCCATTTGGTCCTCTACTAGTCGAAGTTCTTGTTGGTGTGCAGCACCAGAACCTTTTTGCTGCCCGTCTGTCGGCCGTTGACCATCACTGGCAAGGTATTGCCGGTCTTGTGCCACATCACGTGCATGCCGCACTCCGATCGTATCTTGTGACGCGTCCACGTGCCCCTTTTGAATGCCCTGGAATTGCGCTCGAAGAAATGCTTGGTTAGGCCACTTAGTGTGATACCTGCAGTATTGTCGAATACAGGTTTTAGTGTATGTAGTTGGCATTTTCATAACATCTTTGGCATGTTGCAGTCACTTGTTTCACTTTTTATTAATTGTCAAATTGCAATTGCTTCACTAGGTCTGCGTCTAAAAAGAAAATAGAGCTATAAACAAAGGAGTATGTTAGTGCAAGTAGACGGCCGATAGGTGTCTTACCTGGAAGTTTCTCAGGATGGGTGTAGCATATGCCGTGCTCGCTGTCGATGGTTTGTATGAAAAATCGATGAGAGGGTGAGATCTCGCACTGTCAGCACTCACTTTGGCCTCAAGATCCTTGACCAGCTCCTGATCCGTAGGATCGAACTTGACGCCAGCCGGCAGCACCGGCCAATCCTTCTTGGAGCTGCATCGGTTAATTCCACGTATATGGTACTCAATATATGATCAATCGACTGTTTTAAGTGAATGATGAAAGATTTTGAGAGATAAGTGGTTGTACTCCAAATCTGAAGTCCACAATACCCAAACACGTCGCCGGGATTATTGTGTCACCTCACGCGCAGCGTGTTGTCATGTCAATTCAATGTGAGGACATGATGAATAATTTGACCGACGTATACTAGTATTGTTACTGTACAACTTACTAGTCGTATTTAGTGTCACATTTTAACCATAGGTTTAACTAACAAATGTCAATGCATGTCACCCAAAATTATTCCATTGGAAACTATGTTCAAATACGAACAAAACGATATAATTTTTTGTGACATGCATTAACGTTTAGTTAGTGAAATTTATGGTCAAAATTTGACACAAATTACGAACGGGACCAATAAACCAGGAGGGAGGTAGTAGTACGAGTAGCGCAATATGCGGTATAGAGGACTAGTACAAATTTAGAAATGGAGTAAGAAGTTACAAGGTTGTGCGACATACTTTGTAGGCTACATGAGTAATACAAAATATAATTCCCATTGGACAACACTTTCACCAACAAGTACGCACTTGAAGCCTATATATATGTATATATATATATATATATATATATATATATATATATATATATATATATATATATATATATATATATATATAGACACACACACACACACACACACACACATATATATATATATATGTAGCTTCTGCACAACATCTCCATCATCATTATTAGTACATCCTACGTGGGTGAGTTAAGATGCACTTGATCCCAGAAAGGTATCTATCCTTCAAACCAGAGGAGTGCTTCAAACTAACAATAGTACATAATATCCAACAAAAGAGGGACATGCTACAGCATTAGGATACATGGCTCAGTCTAGATATTAGTACGAATCAAGTTGTGCATATTTGCTGCTGGCATGAACCACATCGCCGCATGTCGGGTTTGCAAAAGCCATCCATCGCATGGAAGCTTGATGCCTTTCACACACTGAAGATTATCTGGCAACAAGCTGTGTCGACGAATCTCTGGATATGGTGATTCATGAAACCCATGGTATGATGTGTAAACACAGTTCCCCCTGGCGAATGGAATTTGCATAGCACAGTAATCATCGCCGGTGATATGACTGATGATTGGTTGGATGATCGGATATTGAGCCCGAGGAACATGGAGTGGTTGCCGAGGCTGTAAACCCGCCTCCAGTTGAATATGCATAGCTGAACGGAGCTGGGTCTTTCTCGAACATGAAGCAGCCATAGCCATCAATGTCACAAACGCCCCAGGCATTGTACTGCATGTGGTTTGATGTAATGGTTTGGTCAATTTGGTATGTGCAAATGAGCATCAAATGACCGTCGTCTGCTGAACAAGTGATAAACCACCACCCATCGACTGGTATGATTCCAGGTCCTGGAATCATGAAGGCCAACGCATTTGCGTCTGCTGCAACAATTCAAATTGGAGACCAAAAGGACAAAAATAAACAATCATGTTCAGAGTATGTGTGGAATTAAGATTATTATAACAATGACACATATCATAGACAGAGAATTGCAATGCCAATCATGAGGTTATACTCATAATATCTATTATAACAATCATTAGATGCCAATTGTTCCCATATCAACTCTAACACTAACATGTGTGGTCATAAAAATCTAGGAAATGAGAGGAACATGTAGCAATGATGTGGTTATAGACATACTATCTATTCTAAATTTGTAACAATGAACAGGCAGTCGTATTCATAAGGTAAAGATGAGATGAGATAGAACAATTAAACGATGATGGATTACACCAGTATAGGCAACCAATATGTGCGTCGACCGCGTAAACGATGCCATCGTGCACTATAGCATCAGACAGAAATGTTGGCTGAAGAGGATTGACGATGAGCCATAACCATGTATGGAGACCGGATTCCAGATAGACTAATCCCATGTTGAGCTGCCAACCCCATGAAGCAAAATATTTGTTCTTTTGGGGCTGGCTCCTCGAACAAGCATAAAAATAGAGTGAAGCAGATATATTGTCGTGTAAGCACACACTCTTCTTTCATTAGTTTAGATGAACCATTGATGATCAATTCGAACCAGTGCATGCGATTAAAATTAATTTTACCTAAATAGAGGGTGCAGAATAAACTACAACAACTAGATTTGCAACCACGGGATGCTGACGATATCTTCAAAGAACATTGCAACAGCAGCGAGGCTTCACAACACCATATGGTAAGCCAGTGTGTTATAGTACATGTGAAATGTAATGTGTGCGGGCTGCTTTCTTGGCTTATGCCCTCAACCTGTAATCCTACAGAATTACAAATAGTGCAGTTGTCTGCTTTGTTGTATTGCTTGATTCGAATGCTTGTTTGTTACTTTTTAGGCTATACCTGAGTTGGCCAGTATGTCAGCAGTGCCTGTTGTACTATGATGTCGCTTGAAGCTACGTCGGTATTTCCCCAAAGAGGAAGGGATGATGCAGCACAGCAGCGGTAGGTATTTCCCTCAGATATGAAACCAAGGTTATCGAACCAGTAGGAGAACCAAGCAACACAACGTAAACAGCACCTGCACACAAATAACAACACCTCGCAACCCGATGTGTTAAAGGGGTTGTCAATCCCTTTCGGGTAACGGGGCCAGAAATTGCGTGTTGACGGGAGAAAGTTGTAATAGATTGAATAAATTGATCGCAAATAAAATAAAGTGCAGCAAAGTATTTATTGTATTTTTGGGTTAATAGATCTGAATAAAAAGTGCAAATAAAATAGATCGCAAAGCAAATATATGAGAAAGAAGACCCGACGGCCGTAGATTTCACTAGTGGCTTCTCTTGAGAAAGATAGCAAACGGTAGGTAAACAAATTACTGTTGGGCAATTGATAGAACTTAAAATAATTATGACGATATCCAGGCAATGATAATTACATAGGCATCACGTCCAAGATTAGTAGACTGACTCCTGCCTGCATCTACTACTACTACTACTACTACTACTACTACTCCGCACATCGACCGCTATCCATCATGCATCTAGTATATTAAGTTCATGGAAAAACGGAGTAATGCAATAAAAACGATGACATGATGTAGACAAGATCAGTTGATCTATAGCGGTAGATATAGATCCCATCTTTTTATCCTTATTAGCAACGATACATACGTGTCAGTTCCCTTTCTGTCACTCGGATCAAGCACCATAAGATCGTACCTACTACCGGGCACCTCTTCCCATTGCAAGATAAATAGATCAAGTTGGCCAAAAAAAACCCAAATATCGGAGAAGAAATACGAGGCTATTAGATATCATGCATATAAGAGATCAAAGAAACTCAAATAACTTTCATGGATATAAAAAAGATATGACTGATCATAAACTCGAAGTTCATCAGATCCCAACAAACACATCGCAAAAGATTTACATCATATGGATCTCCATGAGACCATTATATTGAGAATTCAGCGAGAGAGAGAGAGAAAGCCATCTAGCTACAAACTACGGACCCGAAGGTCTACAAAGAACTACTCACACATCATCGGAGAGGCACCAATTGAAGTGGTGAACCCCTCCGTGATGGTGTCTAGATTCGATCTGGTGGTTCTGGACTCTGCGGCGGCTGGATGAATATTTCGTCGATGCTTCTAGGGTTCTACGATTTTTGGGGTATTTATAGAGCAAAGAGGCGGTCCGGGGGCACCCGAGGTGGGCACAACCCGCCAAGGCGCGCCTGGGCCTCCTGGCGTGCCCTGGTTTGTTGTCCCCTCCTCGGGACTCCCCCTAGTGCAACCAGGGCCCAACTTCTTCCTTTTGGCCAATAAAAAATCATCGTGGAGTTTCGTGGCATTTGGACTTCATCTGATATTGATTTCCTACGATGTAAAAAACATGGAAAAAAACAGGAACTGGCACTTGGCACTATGTCAATAGGTTAGTACCAAAAAATGATATAAAATGACAATAAAATGATTATAAAACATCCAATATTGATAATAAAACAGCATGGAACAATCAAAAATTATAGATATGTTGAAGACATATCAGCATCCCCAAGCTTAACTCCTACTCGTCCTCGAGTAGGTAAGTGATAAAAACAATTTTTTTGATGTGGAGTGTTGTTCATCATGTCATAACATATTCTTTTCTTTATAGCATGGACATTTGGACTTTTATCTGATTCAAAGCAATAGTCAAGTTTTGACACAATAATTTAGATACTCAAGCATATCAACAAGCAACCATGTATTTCAGAATATCAACGCTAAAATAAGTTATCCCTAGCCCATTATGCTCAAACATTGATCCATTCATGTAACACACTCGAATATTAGCTATACCCAATACTTAAGCACGATCATATGGCCTCCTAGTTGGTGATTTTTATTAGAGGAGATGGAGACTCAAAATAAAAATAAAAATTGCATAACCTAAAAGAAAGGCCCTCCGCAAAGGGAAGTAGGGATTTGTAGAGGTGCCAGAGCTCAAAGCGAAAAATTAGAGATAAAAACATTTTGGGAGGTGTATACATCCCACCAACGAAAACGATTTAGAGTTCTGAACACTTTCCATGCTAGATATGCCATAGGCGGTTTGCTAAACAGAAAATAAAGTTTATTCCTTTTTCCACCATTCTTTCTCTTTCCATGGCTAGCCATATCCACGGTTGCCCTCCATACCAACACTTTCCAAGGAATTTATTATTTGACAACACAAAGTAAATTCTTTTTTGCATTTCAGGACTGGGAATCCCTAAAACCTTTGCCTTACTCTTGTGCAATGACAAGTGAATAAACACTCATCGTGAGAATAACACATCCAACATGGAAAATATTAGCCACCCGTTACCGTTCATGAGCTTAAACAAACACACAAAAGAGAAGTTTAATTTGAAAATTAGAGATGGCACATGCAAATTTGCTTAGAGCGGCAAAAGAATACCACATATAGGTAGATATAGTGGACTCGTGTGGCAAAACTGGTTTAAAGGATTTTGGATGCACAAGTGGAGGTCGTACTTGGTGCAAAATGAAGGCTAGCAGAAGATAGAGAAGCGACCAACCAAGAAACGAATAATCTCATAAGCAAGCATTAAGCATAATTAACACCGAATAATGCACCATAAGAAGGATATATTTTCATTGCATGATTATTGACTTTCATGCATGCATAGGGGATTGTCGGTGTTCTGGGAACCGGGGTCCCCAGACTTGCTTACTATGACCCATGGCGTGGTTTCAAGGGCGGGCCGTCTGGCCCATCTTCATCAACAAGGCATTCAAGACCCTCGCGAGGGGCCAAGCCTCGCGAGGTGGATGACACAAGACCTCCTTGGGAGCATCCTCACCAGGTTGGCTCGCGTGGGGTGGAGAGATCAAGCCAGGGCAAACCTCGGAAGGTTCTCATGACGTGAGCCATGACGATCGAGACCAAGCGGGCGCAAGGAGGGCGCCAGCGCACAGTGTCCTTGTTTCCTCTTTGGTGTTAAGGAGGAAAGCGCAGGCACGAAGTACCGAGGCGTCAAGAAAAGGTTTCCATATCAGTGCAATGAGACCAAGACCAGCAGGATGACAAGGCAGAGGTCACCATGGAGCCCAAGGCGGCGTCACCGCCAGAGCCTTTTGCAGACGAAGACTACTTTTGTCAGGATAGGCTGTACTAGCTGTCCTCTTTCAAATTGGCCGTTGTGGGATCCCTTCCCACTCAATATTTGGGATGAGGACGGGGGCCCCTATAAATAGGACTAGTCACCATCGTAGGAGGCAACTCATTAGGGGATAACTCAGTAGGAGGCATCTGATCTTTAGCCGATCCTTAGCCACACACCAAGCACAAGAACACCTCAACCTCAGGAGGTTGTTCTATCCCTTCTAACTGTTCATCCATAGCCCAAGAGGCAATCCACCACCACCACACTGGAGTAGGGAATTACACCACAACGGTGGCCCGAACCAGTATTGTCGGTGTTCTGGGAACGGGGGTACCCAGACTTGCCTCCCTGCGGCCTGCGGCGTGGCTCAAGGGGTGGCCCAGCACGGCCCATCTTCATCAGCACAAGCTCAAGACCCTCGCGAGGGGCCAAGCCCCGCGGGACGGACGACAGGAAGCTTCCTCAGGCACGGCCTCGTCAGGCTGGCTCGCGAGGAGGCGGAGAGATCAAGGCAGGGTACCTCACGAGGTGCCCATGATGCAAGCCATGATGACCAAGGGCACTAGGCGGGCGCCAGCCCGCGCAGTGTCCTCGTTTCCTCTTTGATGCAAAGGGGGCAAGCGCAGGCGAGAGCATCAAGCAAAGGCACCCATTTCGGTGCAACAAGACCAAGACCGTCGCAATGGCAGGAAGGAAGTCATCGTGGAGCCCAAGCCAGCGTCCCCACCAGAGCTTTTGACAGGCGAGGACCAACTTTAGTCAGGATAAGTGTACTAGATGTTCCCCTTCAAAATGGCCAATTGTTGGCGCCCTTCCCGATCAATATTTGGGAAGAGGCCCAGGGCCTCTGCCTATAAATAGGACTAGCCACCCACAGAGCTAGGAGGGCTGGAATAGAGAGATCAATCACACACACACACACAGAGAGAGAGAGAGAGAGAGAGAGAAGTGACTGAACTCCCCCTAGCAGTTCTTCGCACCGGCCAAGAACAGACCCTCACGAGGTTGTTCTTCCTTGTACTGTCCATCATCAGCCCAAGAGGCAATCCACCACACCACACACTGGAGTAGGGTGTTACACCACAATGGTGGCCTGAACCAGTATAAACCTTGTGTCTCTTATGTTGTTCTTTTGGTAGTTTAGATCCTAGCGAGGCGGCGAGGTGCAGGTAGGTAGATGGCGAGATCTCCGCGTGCACCCCCAGAGTTCGAACCTAGAGGGTCTGCCGGAACCAGAAATCTGACATTTGGCGCGCCAGGTAGGGGTGCACCGGAATTCGTCTTCCGCTGCCCTGTTCTTCGCCGCCCATCATCCATGTCAGACGCTCGTCGGGCTCACGCCGAGCGCCGAGCCGCTCTCGCTACCCGCGTCGCCCAGACGGCCCCCCGTCGTCGGCCGCCCCCGCCGTTCCCTGTCTCCTGCTGTCAATGCCGCCACCGTCCTAGCGGGGAACGAGCAGCAAGCATCGTCCCAGCATCCGTCCGTGAGGCGAGATGGCCGCACCGCTACTCCTTCACTCGCCCCAGCTGGTTCTTCGTCTCGCGCGCTCCGCGCGCCCATGGAGGCTCGAGCTGCGCTCATCGCGGCAAACGAGCTCCTGCGCTACCGCCCTGTCGACAACGTCTACGAAGAGTGGCTCGACCGCGTCGCCGAGCTCGTCCGCGCAGCGAGGCTCCCAGCGTCGTCCTTCTCGCTGCACGCGCCCGCCTGCGGCGATGAAGCTCGAGCGCCTCAGCCGCCTCCCCCTCAAGAAGGCGCCTTGGCCCCAAGGCGCGTGGCCCCGGGGCGGAACCCACTCCGTCCGGCGCCAGCGCAGCAAGAGCAGAGCTGTCAAGAGGTCCCTCGCCCCCAAGAAGCTGCCCGAGTGCTCCCTGCACCGGCTCGTCTCGACCGCGCTCCTGCTCCAGCACGCCAAGACCCCGCGCTGCTCCCAGCGGCAGCGCATGGGGACCCGCAAGACCAGGCTCTTCGTCACCAAAGGCCTCCCATGGCCACGATGAGCTGCAGCGCCTTCACCATCGAGCCACGCAGCGTCGCGTGGCCCGGCAAGTTCAAGCCAGACCTGCCTCCTCGCCACGACAGCACGGCCGACCTGCGGAGTTCCTTCAGCTCTACGAGCTGGGCATCAAGCCGCCAACAGGGGCGAGAAGGTCATGGCGAACTGGTTTCCCATGGCACTCAAGGACGGGCCGGCACGGCTCTGAACACAGCTCTGGCACGATCTCCTCCTGGGACGAGATGCGCACCCGCTTCATCGCCAACTTCCAAGGTACTCGTGACCGGCCTCCTGCCGTGAGTGGCATGCGCCGCATCAAGCAGCAGCCAGGGGAGACCCTGCAAAAGTACATCTAGCACTTCAACAACGCACGCCTCAAGATTCCCAAGGTGGTCGAGGAGGCCATCATCTCAGCCTTCTCCGACGGTGTGCGAGACGTCAAGATGAAGGAGGAGCTGGCGATGCATGAAGATCTGTGCACATCCTTGGAGCTGTTCAACTTGGCGACCAAGTGCGCCAGGGCTGAGGAAGGATGCCTTTCCCTCCTCGAGTTGCCGACCGCAGACCCAGAAGAGAAGAAGCCCAAGGCTAAGGACGTGAAGCGCAAGGGGGCTGCCGTGCTCGCGGCAGAACCAAGCATGGCAGATATCAGCCCGAGTCTTCCAAGGGCAGTCGGTACTGTGTGTACCACGACCTCCACACCCAAAACACCAACAAATGTCAAGAGCTCCGAGCCGTGCGAGAAGGGAGAATCGGTCAACGCCCCGACCGCAACGACCGAGGCTACGGCCGAGGAGGAGGAAGAAACACAGGACACTGGGAAGACCGTGGCCCTCGCCAAGGGTGGCGTGACCGACCTCGCGAGGATCGCTGGCAGGATCAGCCTCGCGAGGGAGGCTGGAGGGATCAGCCTCGCGAGGATCGTCCGCAAGGAAACACAAGGAGAAATGAGGACCATCATCAGGACGAGGGGGCTGGGGGCTTCCAGGAGCCGCGCTCGATCGCTTCCATCCTGGGCGGAGCTCAAGCCCCAGCCTCTCAACGCATCTACAAGCAGTTTGCCCGTGAAGTGAATGCAGTCCTCCCCAAGCTCGAGACCACACGCCCTCTCTGGTGGTCAGCGTGCGCCATCACGTTCAGCTCATCAGATCTCAAGTGCACGGCCACAACCGGAGTCCTCCCGATGCTTTGTTCCCCAATCATCAGCAACGTGCAAGTCACCAGGACCCTCATCGATGGCGGAGCAGGGCTCAATCTCCTGTCCGTAGAGACATTCAACAATCACCAAGTGCCTTACAATCATCTTCAGCCAACCAAGACTTTCTCCGGAGTCACCGACGGCTCCACAGTTCCAATTGGGCAGGTCCGCCTCCCTATCACCTTCGGGGCACGCGACAACTACCGCACCGAGCTCATCGACTTCGATGTCGCCAACATTCGCCTGCCATACAATGCCATCCTCGGCACCCGGCTCACGGCCAAGTTCATGGCCGTGACTCATCACGGCTACAACGTCCTCAAGATGCCAGGAAGCGGCGGAGTCATCTCGGTGCCTTGTGAAGAGAGAGACGTCGTGTGTTCCCTGGAGCGAGCTTTCCAAGCTGCGTCACTTGAAGACCCAGATCGCGGGGGCGGGAGGCTCCCCGAGACTGCTCCCAAGAAGAAGAAGACATCGCCAGGCCCGACCACTCGGGAGGCAGGCCCCTCAGGTCGCGCTTTGTTGGGGCACCTCCTTGTCGCGTGGGAAGGCACGCCTGGCGCCCTCCTCAAGCAAGGCTCGGGGCTCTCTCCTGGAGGGCCACCGACCTTGCTAAGGTCACGAGGGAGGCGCTTGGGCACCACTTGGAGGCGTGTTTCAAACCACGCTTCCCTCAGGAAGGAGTGAGGCAAGGAGAGCCAGACCCTCAGGAGTTCGTCAGCCAGATCATGCAGGAGCTGCAGGAGTCAAGAGTCATGAGTGGCAGCCGCCGCTTACCCGCCGTAGCTCCCCATCCAGGCGAGGATGGTGGGCTGCGCGTCTGCATCGACATACCAGGGCTCAACCGAGCCGCCTCTCAGGAGCGCTTCTGGCCCTCACGCGTGGGGCGCTGCGAAGGTCCACCCCACAGCTACGTTCGCATGCCCTACGGCGTGCTGAACGCGGCCGCCACGCGCCAGCGCCTCATGGGGAACATCCTAGAGGCTCAAGAGGCCAGGCGTTCCGCAATCCTGGCGGAGATGGAGATGGTCCGCGAGGAGCCACCAGCGCCTCCGGAGCCTCCCGAGGCTCCTGGGCCTGGGGGCTCATGAAGGTCGGCTTCCGCAGCCCGCGACGTCCGCTACTTCAGCATCCCTTCGTCTTCAACGTTATCAGGTGACATCCTTCAAGTTTCATTTCCAGGTGGGAGCGCCCCCCAGGGCTGCATCATTCCCAGGCTGCGTGGGTCCGTCCCTGCGGCGTGTATCCATTTTACTTCATGTTCCTAGCTTACTTTGTTGGGGGCGCCCCTCGGGCTGCATCATCCCCAAGTCGCTCGGGCCAGACCCAGCGGCATGTACCCCTCTTGCGTTTATTTTGGGTCATGCGTTCGACCCATCATGATTGTTACTTGATGCCCGTCCGCGGTACCCCTTCTTCCTTCATGTAGGCTGCTTGCACATTAAAGGGGGGGGGGGTACCTGAGCATCGCGACTCATGGGCCCCTACTGGCTCTCCAGCCCTCACCCTCTGGCCTTGTCCACGGCATCGCGACACAGCATACCGGCAATTTGAGACCCGCTCGAGGCCGGGACCGGGGCGTGAGCGTCGGCATCTGACCAAATGTGCAGGAACACATCACAAGTTAAGGCCCAGTTCCAAGAGCAACCCGCCTTGGGGTAGGGCCCCGTGAGTCCCGCGCTGACTCACGGGTGCCCAGATACACCTCGTCTGGCCCTACCGTGCCAGCCACGTGTCAGGGCGGGGCTGTACACGCCCCGGGGGCTCCTCCCGGAGGGGAGCCCCCTCCCACGCACCAGTGGAAGCACCATGCTCCGTGCTGGCTGACGACACTGTCGAGGAGCGGCTATGCCCGTACACATACGGAAGCGCTATGCTCCGCGCTGGTGATAAACAACTGAGGGTGGCCCCCGGCCGCATCAACCTCAGGGAGCCCAGAGCTCAATGTCTGGCCTCATCGCAACGCCTCCCCTCGGGAGTGCCTTGAGGGGCTGAGCACGGGAGCTACGCACAGGTCACGCCCAGACGCACGCCACCCAGCCAGGCCCCTCGGGCCTGGTTCGTCGCACGTCTCTCCCCGTGCGGAGCCAAGGTACGAAGGCCGTTTGAACGTCAAGGGGGACTCCTGAGCATCGCGACTCAGGAGCCTAACTAGTCACGTAGCCCCTCACTCCTTAGTTCCGAAAGGCTAACGGCGGTTGAGGTATGCGCGGGGTCGGGCTCTGCAGACGTAGAATGGTAAATCCACCCATACATCTCACCTCCCTATTTGTTGTTCGTGCGCCAAGGGGGACTCCATAGCATCGCGACTCAGGAGCCTAACTGGTCACGTAGCCCCTCACTCCTTGGTCCCGTCCTGGTTTCCGGTCGGGGCTAATGGCAGCTGAGGTATCTTGTGAGGGCAGACTCTGTGACGTAGAACATAAGCAAGTAGGAAGGAAAAGCGCAAATCTCAAGGAATTCAAAAGCAAATATTACAGTCCATAACTGTTGTCACAACACCAAATGCAAGTTTAAACGCCTCCCCGAGGCATGATGCATGTTGCAGGAGCTGAAAGCAGAACAGGAGCCACAAAGGAGTCACTTGTCGACGGCGGAGCTGCGCTCGGAGGGTTCACCTCGCGAAGCCTCGGGACCGGCAGCGCCTCGCTTCGGCTTGGTGCTGAAGGCCCGGAACTTCGCCAGCAGAGCCTCCGCTCGACCCTTCACGGCCTCAGCAGCGGCAGCGGCAAGCTCGCCGCTCACAGGCTCCAGCAGGCTGTTGAGGTCGACGTCGGGATCGCGAAGGTAGACGTGGGTAAGGACGCGAGTCAGCGCTGCAGAAGACAGGACACGCGCCTCGGCCTCAGCCGTAGGGCCAAGGCCAAGGGTGATATCTTCAAGGGCGCGGATCAGGAAGGGAAGCAGCTTGGCAGGGCCGTCCTCGGTGCCGGCCAGCGGGCTTTCCAGGCCGCTGTCGTAAAGTGACCTCAGCAGAGTGCGAGCCTTCACATCCATCTCCGCGAAGGCCACGCGGTCCTCAGTGATGACCAGCGCTTTGCGGTCCAGCTCGACCCTCTTCGCCTCCAACTCCTGCTCCAGCGCACCCAGGCGGTCGCGGCGCTTGTTAAGCTTGGCGTCCCGGTACTTGACGGCCGCCTCGCGAGCCTTCATGTCCTCCTCCTTCTCTTGGCGAACGCGGGCCTCCTTGGCAAGCTGGTCACGCAGGCCCTGCAGCTCGCTCTCCAGCGCCTTGCAGCGACCTCGGACATCGGCTACCTCCCCCAAGGCGGCGTCGCGAGCAGCCTTCGCCCCAAGGACGGCCTGCTTGTCCTTGTCGCAATCCGTCGCGGCCTGAACCAGTGCCGCTCGAATCGAAGCGTTAGAGCGAACCCAGCCAGAGGCCAGCTCTAAGCGCCCGGCCACCAAGCGAGGGTCGGCGCCTAGAAGATCTTGCCACAGCCGGTCCAGTTCGGCAGTAGCACGATCCAAGACAGTGGGAGGAGTCGGAGAGACAGCAGTTGGTGGAGTAGGAGGAGAGGACGGCAGCGTAACCATAGCACCCTGAGGCAGGACCTTCTGCGTCCCAACAGCTGCGGCAGTGGCATCAGGCAAGGATACCTCGGGAGTCGCTTGGGCCATGGGGGCTGAGCTCACCCCAGCTAGCCCCGCCAGGCCTCGCGAGGATGACCGGGCAGGAGAGGCCTGTGTCTTGCCGTCACCTTCTTTCGCGGGCGGAGGCACTGCCCCAGACAAGGCCTCGGGAGCTCCCTTCAGCTTCTTCGCCACAGGCGCCAGCCTAGCCAAGAGATACAGATATCAAGCCTCAGCGACAAAGCAAGGAATAAAACAAGAATCAAGCACTTACTGGTCATCGCTCGCGGGCTCGAGCAACCTCCGGCCATACTTGAAGCCCGAGATCCGGCTACAGGGATCAGCCTCAAGAGGCCCGGGAGCAGGAGGCATGTCTGCGGATCGCCTCGGAGCCGGGGCAGACCCACGGGGGACCAGCCCAGTCCTGTCCTTCTTCAGGATCGGGGGCAAGCTCTCGCCGCCATGCTCATCGCCATCCTCGTCGTCGCTCGGCAAGAGGCGGAGAGCGCGAGACTTGCGCCGGGGGAGGGGCGCTCTCGACTCCCCGTCGGTCGCCTCGGAGTCAGGCCCCTCTTTCCGCTCCTCTTCTTCCTCCTCTTCGCTGGAGTCGCCGGAGGACACGTTCACTGTCGCCAGGGCCGCTGGGTCCTCGAGAACCTCCGCGGGCACGGGCCCGTCCCCATTGAAGACGGGCATGGAGTCCACTGCCTGCTCCCAATCATCTCGAAGGAATAGGGGTACAGGAGCGCCCTCCAGCCTCGCCACGTCTCCCCCGACCAAAGATTGGAGGACCGCGGCCAGATCTTCGTCGGCCAAGACTGTGGGGCTCGGGCGGGGCCTCCACAGCTGAAGTGTGTACTGACGAAGCGGGGCCACCTGGTGCTCCAGGAACTCCCTCAGGAGCGACGCCCCGGTCAGCTTCGCCGTCGCCATGTTGCCCGGCCACAGGTCCGCATTCATCTTCTCCAGCACCGGCTTCGCGCGAGGATCCACGTGTTCCGTGCAAGACCAATCGTCGGAGATCGTGGGCTTCTCCGTGGGCAGAATCAGCCGAGGATGGATGCGCCCAGCATCTACCATGACCCACTTGCTCCTGAAGCCCTCAATCCTCTTCCCGGGCTTCGAGATGGCATTGGAGCTGCCATACGCGACAAAGCTCACAAGACGCCTGGAGATGGGCCCGCGAGAGGTCCGGAGGTAGAAGTAGTGATGCAGCAAGGCCACTGAGGGCTGCACCCCGACATGAGCCTCACAATAATAGGCGAAGATCGCCAGAAGAAGAACAGAGTTGGGATGGAGGTGCAGAGCTTGCAGTTTGTAATGGCGGAGGACAGAAAAGAAGAACTCAGAAGAGGGAGGCACCAGACCGGCAGCAATGGCGCTCACAAAGAGCGGATAGAAGGTGCTTCCTTGGACCTCGGGAAGGGCGGAGCCGGCCCTGAGCACCATTGCCCCTTCGTTGCCTTGCGCTGCCACCATCCAGCGCACCCGGGCAAGGCCCTTCTCCGACACGTTCGGCGAGTCCAAGGCAGGTGACTACCAAGCTCCGACCGTGGTCTGGCGAGGCGCCATGTCCTGCTAAGGCACGCGGTCGAAGTAGATCTAGAGATTTCAGAAGCAGGAAGGAAAGGCGCAAGAAAGGGGATCTGGGCAATGACCGGAGGAGGCAAAGGAGGCAAAGCCTAGACGGGTGCCGCACTTTTGTCGATTCCCGCAGTTGCTAAAAGCGCCCACTTCCAATCAACCGCCACGCGGCGCCCAAGGCCACAGGCTGTTAGGGCCCGTGGCGCTTCGCACTTGCCCCTTCGCTTCTCTGCTCAGCCAAGTCCAAGCGCGCCTTGGGCCCGGGGGCTACTGTCGGCGTTCTGGGAATGGGGGTACCCAGACTTGCCTGCCTGCTGCGGCGGCGTGGCTCAAGGGATGGCCCAAAGACGGCCCATCTTCATCGGCACAAGCTCAAGACCCTCGCGAGGGGCCAAGCCTCATGAGGCGGACGACAGGAAGCTTCCTCAGGCACGGCCTCGTCAGGCTGGCTCGCGAGGAGGCAGAGAGATCAAGGCAGGGTACCTCACGAGGTTCCCATGACGCAAGCCATGACGACCAAGGGCGCTAGGCAGGCGCCAGCCCGCGCAGTGTCAACGTTTCCTCTTTGGTGCAAAGGGGGCAAGCGCAAGCGAGAGCATCAAGCAAGGGCACCCGTTTCGGTGCAACAAGACCAAGACCGTCACAACGGCAGGAAGGAAGTCATCGTGGAGCCCAAGCCAGCGTCCCAACCAGAGCCTTTGACAGGCGAGGACCAACTTTAGTCAGGATAAGTGTACTAGATGTTCCCCTTCAAAATGGCCAATTGTTGGCGCCCTTCCCGTTCAATATTTGGGAAGAGGCCCAGGGCCTCTGCCTATAAATAGGACTAGCCACCCACAGAGCTAGGAGGGCTGGAATAGAGAGATCAATCACACAGAGAGAGAGAGAGAGAGAAGCGACTGAACTCCTCCTAGCAGTTCTTCGCACCGGCCAAGAACAGACCCTCGCGAGGCTGTTCTTCCTTGTACTGTCCATCATCAGCCCAAGAGGCAATCCACCACACCACACACTGGAGTAGGCTGTTACACCACAATGGTGGCCTGAACCAGTATAAACCTTGTGTCTCTTGTGTTGTTCTTTTGGTAGTTTAGATCCTAGCGAGGCGGCAAGGTGCAGGTAGGTAGACGGCGAGATCTCCGCGTGCACCCCAGAGTTCGAACCTAGAGGGTCTGCCGGAACCCGAAATCCGACACGTGTAAATCTTGTGTCCCTTGTGTTGCGAGTTCGTCGAGTTAGTCCTTGAGATCTTAGCGAAGCTAGGACGTGGATGGGTAGGGGGAGATCTTCGTGCGCACCCCAGTGTTTGAACCTTGAGGGTTTTGCCGGAACCCGTGATCCGACATTTGGCGCGCCAGGTAGGGGGGCGCTGAAGCTTCCCTTTCGTCGCCCTGCGTCCCGTTGCTTCATCGTCTCCATGGCGGACACACGCCGCGCTCGCGCTGAGCGCCGGGCTGCCCTCGCCACCCGTGTTGCTCAGACGGTCCCATCGGTGGGCCACCCCGTCATTCTCCATCGCCTGCCGCCAATGCCGCCACCGGCCCGACGGGGAACGAGTAGCAAGCCTCCTTGTTGCACCCCTCGGTGCGGCAGGACGGCCGCACCGCCACTCCGTCTCTGACTCCCGCTGGTTCGTCGTCTCACGCTCGTCGCGCTCCCACGGACGCGCGGGCCGTGCTTCTCATGGCACACGAGCTCCTGCGATACCACCCCGTCGACAACCTCTACGAGGACTGGCTCGACCGCATCGCCGAGCTTGTCAGCGCCGCAGGGGGCTCCCCTGCATAGTCCCTCTCGCTGCCTCGCCCTCCGCCAACTACGGGCAACGTAGCTCATGGAGCACCTCCACCACCTCTACACCAAAACGGCGCCCTGGCGCCAAGGTGCGCGGCTCCATGGCGTGACCCATGTCCGGCGCCCGCACGTGAAGAAAGAAGCTATCAAGAAGTCCCTCGACCACAAGAGAACGCTCCACCACTCCCCGCACCGCCACACCAGGATCGCTTGCTGCGGCAGGGCCCCGCGCCGCTTGCCGTGGTGGCGATCAGGCGTCATGACCAAGCCCCACCTCCAAGACGGGCCCCGGTGACCATGGCCGGCTGCCGCGCCTTCACCCCCGAGCTGCGTAGCGTCGCCTGGCCGGGCAAGTTCAAGCCGGATCTGCCTCGTCGCTATGGCAGCACCCCCGACCCCGCGGAGTTCCTGCAGCTCTACGAGCTGAGCATCGAGGCGGCCAACGGCGACGAGAAAGGCATGGCGAACTGGTTCCCCATGGCTCTCAAGGATGGTGCCTGCTCCTGGCTCCTGAACCTGCCTCTAGGCTTGATCTCCTCCTGGAACGAGATGCGCGACCCTTTCGTTGCCAACTTCCAGGGCACTCGCGACCGCCCACCGGCCGCGGGTGACCTATGCCGCGTCAAGCAACAACCAGGAGAGACCCTCCAGAAGTACATCTAGCGCTTCAACAACGTTCGCCTCAAGATTACCAAGGTGACGGACGAGGCCATCATCTCCGTGTTCTCTGATGGCATCCGCAACGTCAAGATGAAGGAGGAGCTCGCCATCCACGATGAGTTGTGCACATCCCTAGAGCTGTTCAGCCTAGCGACCAAGTGCGCAAGAGCTGAGGAGGGGTGCCTCTCCCTCCTCGAGCTCCCGGCTGCGGACCCGGAGGAGAAGAAAGCCAAGGCCAAGGACGTGAAGCGCAAGGGAGCAGCCGTGCTAGCGGCGGAGCCAGACACCAAGCGCGGCAGAGACCAGCCCGAGTCATCCAAGAGAAGCCGACCGTTTTGCGCCTTCCATAACCTGCATAGCCACAACACCACCGACTGTCAAGAGCACAGAGCCATTCGAGAAGGACGCTTTGGTCGACACCCTGAGCGCATCAACCGGGGCTACGGCCGAGGTGGAGGACATGACGGCGGATGCTGGGATGACCATGGCCCGCGGCAGGAGTGGCGCCACCGGCCTCATGAGGACCGCTGGCAGGATCAGCCTCGCGATGGCACCTGGAGGGATCAGCCTCGTGAGGATCATCATCAGGGCAACGCCGGTCTTCCTCCACTACCTCCACCACCAAGAAGGAATGACGACCACCATCAAGACGAGGGGGCTGGGGGCTTCCAGGAGCCGCGTGCTATCGCCTGCATCTTGGGCGGAGATCAAGCCCCAACCTCGCAGCGTATATTCAAACAGTTTGCTCGCGAAGTGAATGCAGTCCTCCCCAAGCTAGAGTCCACGCGCCCGCTCAGATGGTCCAAGTGCGCCATCACGTTCAGCTCGGTAGATCAGCTCAAGTGTGCGGCTACGGCTGGCGCCCTCCCGATGCTTTGTTCACCAGTCATCAGCAACGTGCAAGTCACCAAGACCCTCATCGATGGCGGCACGGGGCTCAACATCCTATCTGTCGACATGTTCGACAACCTCCAAGTGCCGTATGACCAGCTTCAGCTCACCAAGCCTTTCTCAGGAGTTACCGACGGCTCCACTATCCCGATCAGGCAGGTTCGCTTTCCTGTCACCTTTGGAGAACGCAATAACTAGCGCACGGAGCTCGTCGACTTCGACGTCGCGCACATCCGTCTATCGTACAATGCCATCCTCGGGTACCCAGCCCTGGCCAA
This sequence comes from Aegilops bicornis, assembly GCA_021605145.1. NCBI lineage: Eukaryota > Viridiplantae > Streptophyta > Magnoliopsida > Poales > Poaceae > Aegilops > Aegilops bicornis. The sequence goes on along the minus strand of CM038675.1, from coordinate 389,650,290 downwards.
GTTCATGGCGGTGACGCACCACGGTTACAATGTCCTCAAGATGCCAGGAAGCGGCGGAATCATCACAGTCCCGTGCGAAGAAAGAGACTCCCTCGAGCGTGCCTTCCAAGCTACAACAATCGACGACCCCGACATCAAGGGCGAGTGCCCTCCCGAGGCCACCCCCCAAGAAGAAGAAGCATCTACGCCGTGCAGGACCTCAGGAGTGTGGCATCGCGAGTGGTGCCTCGTCAGGATCAGCGCCTGCACCTGGGGCGCCTCCCTTCATCGCATAGGAAAGCGCGCATGTTGCCCTTCTCAGGCAGGGCTCTGGGCTCTCTTCTGAAGGGCCTCAGACTTTGACAACATCATGAGGGAGGCGCTCGGGCACCACTTGGAGGCGTGCTTCATGGCACGTTCCTCTCAGGAGAACACAGGGCGAGGAGCGCCCACCGCTCAGGAGTTCATCACCAAGACCACTCAGGAACTGCAAGACGCAAGGGCCATGTGCAGCGGCCGCTGCTCACCAGGCGCAGCTCACCATCCAGGCAAGGATATCGGGCTGCGCGTCTGCATCGACGTCCCAGGGCTCAACAGGTCCGCGTCTCAGGAGCCCTTTTGGCCTTCGCGCGTGGGACGCTGCGAGGGCCCACCGGCTATGTTCACATGCCTTTTTGCCTGCCGAGCGTGGCGTCCGCTTATCAGTGCAACTTGTGGCGCGCCCTAGCGACTAAGGATGCCAGGCACCACGCCATCCTGATGGAGATGGGGACGGTCCTCAAGGAACCGCCTCAACCCCTAGAGCCTCCTGAGGCTCACGACCCCGGTGGCTCGTGAGGAGGGACCGCTTCGCCGCGTACCTTCAGTGCCCCAACATCCCTTCATCAACAGAACCAAGTGACATTCTCCAAGTTTATATAGCTGGGAGGGCCCCCCCGGGCTGCATCATTCCCAGGCCATGTGGGTCCGTCCCTGTGGCATGTATCCCTTTTTCATGTTTTTAGCTTACCTTGTTGGGGGCGCCCCTCGGGTTGCATCATCCCCAAGCCGCTCGGGCCTGACCCAGTGGCAGGTATCTTCCCTGCATTTACTTAAGCTAGTATGCTTTCCATGCTTAATCTGCCTATGACTATCACATGCTTGATTGGCACCTACCCCGGGAGATTCCTCTGGCAAAGCAATCAGTGGCCCCCTAGCGACCATAATGGCAAACCGTGTCTCTCCTTGTGCTGGCTTGCAGGAATCTCCGGAGGATGATGGCAGGCGGCACCGCGAGCTCCCTCTTCTCCCGTTCAATCCGCTTGCATGTTAAAAGGGGGGCTCCTGAGCATCGTGCCTCAGGGGCTCTTACCGGCTCTCCAGCCCTCACCCCCTAGCCTTGACCACGGCACGCAACCCTGGCATACCAGTGGTGGCTGAGCTCGCTCGAGGGCCGGGACCTGAGGACGTAGAGCACAAAGGAGAGCGTGGAGAAGAGGGATAGGCTCGTATGGGCCTGGCCTAGCTATGTAACGGACACCTATGCCCGAATCTGGTGCATCATGAGGAACCGACTACGAACCGTCAAGATAAGTCTCGAGCTCAAATTTGCTAAACCACTAAGGACTAGGAACCACTCTAGCCGCAACCCTGCTGCGGCAACGTCACCGCCCTTTCCTTCCTCTCAACGACTGCTTGAGCTCTAAAGGGGACATCTTGAGCATGTCGCCTCAGGGGCTCTTACTGGACCTCGGGCCGCTCACCTCCTGGCCTTGACCACGGCACACGACACAGGCATACCGGCGTATCGTGCTTTGCACAGGGGACTGGGACCTGTCAGCGTAGAGCACCAAGTCGTCGCGAGGTCGGAAAGGGGAGATCGAGCTGAAGCAGGACTCGCGCTCGCGCAAGTTCATAATAAGGACGATATTGACAAGAGACCTTACAAAACCTTTGCATGCCCCCACGGGGCACTTCTTGATTCCTCGCAGGGAACAAAAGGAAAGAGCTTAGGGAATCCTATCTACACGCGCCCCTGTGGACGACGCCATCATCAACAGTTGGCCGCCAGAGGCCGGCGCCAACCTCATCCAGATCAGCGGCGGCGGCGGCCAGACGCTGCAGCCCTGCTCTAGGCTCGGTGAGAGCTTGGGGGCACATAGCTGTTGTCGCTCGTCTCCGGGGTCTCATAAAGCTCGGGAGAATCGCTGAACTCCCGAGTGTCACTGCGGCTTCCAGAGGAGCCGCTGGCGACGCGGGCAGCAGGCCCCGCCCCAGCTGCGGCACCAGCCTGATGACCCCACCTGGGGCAACACTCCAGACGACGGCCTTCTGTGTTGAAGACCTTGAAGAACAGCGTGGAGGCGCCGTCATACACGAAATGGATCGCGAGGGCGCCCTCCGCGCGACACACTCGGGCGACCTCACCCCAGCCTTGGGTCATGAAGATCTTCCCCGAGGAGACGGCCTCAACCGCCGCTCCAGTCGCAGGCTTGTCGCAGTCGGCGTGCTGCAGCCAAAGCACAAGGGGCCCCCTCGGCGGCATCTCAGCTGAGAAGAAGGAAGGGAAGCGGATCCAAGTGCTCGGGGGCATCGCCGCCCACAGCACGAGCTCGCGCGAGGAGTCCGTCGCGTGGACTCCAGGGGCGGCGACACGCGCCACCGCGGCACAGTGACCATGGCCACGACGTGCGCGCCGGCGCTCATTGCCTCTCCCTCCTGAGCCCCCGGCTTGGGCGTACAGGGGTAGCGGATACCAAGGAGGAGGCCGCTTGCACCAAGGCCTCGTCACCACCTGCATCGTCGCTGTGTCACGGCGGTGGACCGGCCTCTTCTTCAGTGGGAGCGGCACCGGCCCGTCGAGGGGAGTCTTTCCTTTCTCCGCAGCTGAAAACCTTCGGATAGGCACCATTGGTGTCGGCGGTGGGGCAGAGGAGAAGAAGCAAGTGAATGGGAAGAGATGGGTGACGGGGGCTCCGCCCCCATCCCCATTTATAGCAGGAGAAGGCCAACCGGCGCCACCCACGATCATAGGTAATGATGGTTTTTCCTCACCTGTCGCAGGGACTTGTCAAGTCGGGCAGTTGTCGAGGCAATGTGGGGGAAGTGGAGGCGCCCACGTCCAATCAACCGCCACGCGTCGACCAAGGCCGCAGGTTGTTGGGGCCCGCGGTGCTCCGCACTTGACCTTTGGCTTCGCCTCGAAGCCAAGCTCAAGCGCGCCTTGGGCCCGGGGGCTATTGTCGGCGTTCTGGGAATGGGGGTCCCCAGACTTGCCTGCCTACGGTCCATGGCGTGCCTCTGCGAGCGGGCCTGTACGGCCCATCTTCATCAATAAGGCATTCAAGACCCTCGCGAGGGGCCAAGCCTCGCGAGGCAGACGACACAAGACCTCCTCGGGAGCATCGTCACCAGGTTGGCTCGCGAGAGGCGGAGAGATCAAGGCAGGACAAACCTCGCGAGGTTCTCGTGATGTGAGCCATGACGATCGAGACCAGGCGGGCACCAGTGCGCACAATGTCCTTGTTTCCTCTTTGGTGCTAAGGAGGCAAGCGCAGGCGCGGAGTACCAAGGCGTCAAGCAAAGGTTTCCATATCGGTCTGTGAGACCAAGACCAGCAGGACGGCAAGGCGGAGGTCACCATGGAGCCCAAGGCGGCGTCACCACCAGAGCCTTTTGCAGGCGAAGACTGCTTTTGTCAGGATAAGCTGTACTAGTTGTCTCCTTTCAAATTGAGCTGTTGTGGGATCCCTTCCCGCTCAATATTTAGGAAGAGAACCGGGGCCCCTATAAATAGGACTAGCCACCACTGTAGGAGGCAACTCATCAGGAGGCAACTCATCAGGAGGCAACTCATCAGGGGACAACTCAATAGGAGGCATCTGATCTTTAGCCGATCCTAAGCCACACACCAAGCACAAGAACACCTCAACCTCAGGAGGCTGTTCTTTCCCTTGTAACTGTTCATCCATAGCCCAAGAGGCAATCCACCACCACCACACTTGAGTAGGGTATTACACCACAACGGTGGCCCGAACCAGTATAAATCTTGTGTCCCTTGTGTTGCGAGTTCGTCGAGTTAGTCCTTGAGATCTTAGAGAAGCTAGGACGTGGATCGATAGGGGGAGATCTTTGTGAGCACCCCAGTGTTCGAACCTTGAGGGTTTTGCCGGAACCCGTGATCCCACAGGAATCACAAACCTTAACACCAATATTTTTACTAAAGCACAATTACTCATCAACATTACTCACATATCCCATCATCATATCTCAAAAATCTTACTAAGAATCAAGTTTATTTTATCCAATGATCTTAATGACATTTTTTCTTTATCCTTCTTGGATATCTATCACTTTGGAACTAATTTTCATGTGTTGCTTTTCACAAGCTCAAACAAATATAAGTGAAGATCATGAGCATAACAAATTTTTGTTCTCTCAAAATAATTTAAGTGAAGCAAGAGAGAATTTCTTCAAAATTTTAGTATCAAATAAATCTAAGTGAAGCAAGAGATCATTTCTTCAAAAATAACAAAGCACACCGTGCTCAAAAAGTTATAAGTGAAGCACTAGAGCAAGTCCTAGCTCATAAAAGATTTAAGCGAAGCATAGCGGCGGTAGGTATTTCCCTCAGATATGAAACCAAGGGTATCGAACCAGTAGGACAACCAAGCAACACAACGTAAACAGCCCCTGCACACAAATAACAGCACCTCGCAACCCAACGTCTTAAAGGGGTTGTCAATGCCTTTTGGGTAACGGCGCCAGAAATAGCGTGTTGGCGGGAGAAAGTTGTAATAGATTGAATAAATAGATCGCAAATAAAATAGATCGCAAAGCAAATATATGAGAAAGAAGACACGGGGGCCGTAGATTTCACTAGTGCTTCTCTTGAGAAAGATAGCAAACAATGGGTAAAGAAATTACTGTTGGGCAATTGATAGAACTTCAAATAATTATGAAGATATCCAGGGAAGGATCATTACATAGGCATCACGTCCAAGATTAGTAGACCGACTCCTGCCTGCATCTACTACTATTATTCCACACATCGACTGCTATCCAGCATGCATCTAGTGTATTACGTTCATGGAAAAACAGAGTAATGCAATAAGAATGATGACATGATGTAGACAAGATCCGTTTATCTATCGCGGTAGATATAGGTCCCATCTTTTTATCCTTAGTAGCAACGTTACATAGGTGTCGGTTCCCTTTCTGTCATTGGGATCAAGCACCATAAGATCGAACCCACTACCGGGCACCTCTTCCTATTGCAAGATAAATAGATCAAGTTGGCCAAACAAAACCCAAATATCGGAGAAGAAATACGAGGCTATAAGAGATCATGCATATAAGAGATCAAAGAAACTCCAATAACTTTCATGGACATAAAAAGATATGACTGATCATAAACTCAAAGTTCATCAGATCCCAACAAACACACCGCAAAAAGAGTTACATCATATGGATCTCCAAGAGACCATTGTATTGAGAATTCAGTGAGAGAGAGAAAGCCATCTAGCTACTAACTACGGACCCGAAGGTCTACAAAGAACTACTCACACATCATCAGAGAGGCACCAATGGAAGTGGTGAACCCCTCCCTGATGGTGTCTAGATTGGATCTTGTGGTTCTGGACTCTGCGGCGGCTGGATGAATATTTCGTCGACGCTTCTAGGGTTCTCGGATTTTTGGGGTATTTATAGAGCAAAGAGGCGGTCCGGGGGGCACCCGAGGTGGGCACAACCCACCAGGGCACGCCTGGGCCTCCTGGCGTGCCGTGGTTGGTTTTCCCCTCCTCGGGACTTCCCCCAGGTGCAACCAGGGCCCAACTTCTTCCTTTTGGCCCATAAATAATCATCATGGAGTTTCGTGGCATTTGGACTTCATCTGATATTGATTTCCCGCGATGTAAAAAACATGGAAAAACAGCAACTAGCACTTGGCACTGTGTCAATAGGTTAGTACCAAAAATGATATAAAATGACTATAAAATGATTATAAAACATCTAAGATTGATAATAAAACAGCATGGAACAATAAAAAATTATAGATAAGTTGGAGACGTATCATACTATCGTAAAGAAATGGATGCCTAGTTCATTTGAGTCCTTAACTTTTCCTCTGAACTTCATCACAATACTGTCTTCGTAGTTTGTATGAGCCACACTGTTAAGTGCTTTCTCAGATTATTTCAACTGCTTAGATGCCTTGACAACTTAAATATAGTGGTGGTACAGTCCCTTTCAACTAGGGATGTCAACTGGGACCCGTGTAATCCCTATTAAAGTCCACTAGTGGTATGATAGTTCAAAAAAGTTTTTGTTTTTTGAGGAAAATGAACTAGGGAGCTAGCAAAAACTAACTAGATGGGACTAGCGGATGTCGTTTATTTGCCACTTACATCCCTAGTTTCATCTTACCATTTTAATTTGTTTTTGGATGATGCTGCTTCGAACCATTTAAATATAGCTTGCCATGCTCGGCAATAATTCGTATGTCGTTTACCATGTAAGCTTACTTCCTGGATCATGCGATAACTATCTCTTACTTATGTCCAGCGGAAACCTTTCAGGATGCCGTTCGCACTAGGACACAATGTATAGCCCTAGAATCTATTTGTGGAAGCAGTGCGCCATCCATGTTACCAGATGGTAGCAGTTCACAGGCAACACCGCCGAAGAGCAGTCTAAGCACATATATTATAGTTCTTGAGGCTCTACTAGAGGCGGAAAGAGATGGTGTGGCTGCCATGAATGAGGTAATCTTGATCTTGAGGCTGGAAATTATGCAATTAGGAGCACGCATTATGCAAGCAACCCAAGAATTGGAGGAAGTAAGAATGTTGCATTTGAAGACGGAGGAGGTCCTGGTGTTTTTGCTATCTGAAGCCCATGGTAATCCCAGTTCTTCTTTAGATACCAGTTGAAATTGTCATTAGATTATTGTACTTGCATGCTGTGTCATGTCTCTGAATGGATTATGTTGTAAGACCCCCTATGTTTTCCATGTGTTGTAATGATCCGAATTTTTTAGGCGAGGTAATCATCGGTACTTGTATGATTGACATAAGGTGTACTGGTTTTCGTGTGAGCATATTGTATTGGATGAAATAACTGTTTGAATCAAAGTGTATCCAACCTACTAAATTTGAAGATCACGACATTTCTAAATCATAATCATATATAAAGGTCGAATAAATCTTTGTTGTGGTTTTAAAGAAATAAATAACAAAAAGTAGAATTATCTATGGATATACGTAATCGAATACAAATTGGATTTGAATTTAGTTGCCAGGGCCTAGGGCAAACGTGAATACTAATTCTCCCAAGTTTTGAACGAAGCGGCTAAACACCCACTATCATTTGTGGGCTGCCCGAAGCAAGTGTTTGTGAGATGGAAATTACTGTCTACCCGTGACACTTGACATCCTTATCGATCGGATTTACACTGCTGTCGATAGGGGTAGACTAGTAACTTCAATCAGACGTGACACGACTGCCTCTGAGCCCATTCAGAAACGGTGGGCGCCAAACATGGGCGGCAAAACACATTTGATTCAAGCTCGTCCAAAAGACATGTGTCTCTCCCTTCATTTCTCCATTCATACATGGTGGGCGGCAAAACAAACTCTCCTCGTCCGAAATCGATGTAGGTAAATATTATAAATAGGGGCAGATGTGTAACTTCCCTATAACGTGACACCACCGCCCTACCTGTCAGCCCCCTTCATACACCATGGGCGCCAACCATGGGCGGCAAAACACCCTCTCCTCGCCCGAAATCACTACCGGCAAATATTTGGGAGATGCGAGATTACCGTCCTATCCCCAACCGACGTGATGTCCGAAATTTTAAACGGGGGATAAGTTCATAACTTCCCTACATTTCAGACAAGCGCGTCCCAAAGTTTGAGATCCCCCCTTCCCCTCCATTTCCCCATTCATACACCGTCGGCACCACAACAACCTCCCCACTGCGGCCAGCCTCCTCCGTCCGCCACCCCATCCTCCACCTTGCCGGAGCCGCTACCCCTACCCCGTCGTCCACTTCAAGAGATGGACGTCTCTCATCCACGGCGCCGGACCAGAAATCCTTTCATCGCGTCCTCTCGCTTCATTGGCGCCGTCGTCCACCTTGCCGTTGCCACTCCTACGACCGCCTTGTCCACGACAACAGGATTTATCCCCCGACCCGGCCTCTGCCGTTTAAAGTCTTCTTCCCCGCCGCCGACAGCCATCGCACCCGCAGCACCCTAAACGTATCAACAAGGGCCTACACGGCATCGCAAGAGAGGTGGTACTCTTCCATATGTGCTCAAGTTATTGATCTCACCCGGAAAATAGATCGTAAATTGTTTACTGCACTTTTCTTGTCCATACCAAATCGTAGTGGCTAGTTCAAAGCAAACATTGGTTGCGAAGTAGCTTTGTCCGGTTTGCACCTCCAGATCTGCCATGGCACGGTCACTATACTTGTAAAGCTTATGGTTTCCCCCCTTTATATTCACTACCATCATCGTAGGTGCTTCGTGTCGTGCTAGCACTGCTCCTCAAGACCTCAACCCATCAAGCGAAACAACATGCCACTCATAATTCCAAAGCTTAGGTGTTGAAATACGAATTGATATGATGCTCATATTACTAAACAGAGAATGTTTAATTGGTCACCTAATGTTCCTATATTCGTTTCGAAAAGCATGTGCGCCACCCATTAGTCTAGCTAGTTCCACTTTCCTGATTTTTCTCTTGATGCTTATGGTTTTCCCCTTTTATCTACTCTACTATGATCTGCGTAGGTGCTTTCTGTCGTACTAGCATTACTCCACCCTTCAAGCTAAACAACACAACACTCAAAATTTCAAAGCTTAGTTGTTCAAATATGATTGTGATATGATACTGATATTAGTTAACAGACACATTTAATTGGTTAGCTAAAGGTCCCACTTGAGTTTCCAAATGCATGTCGCGACATATAGAGAGACAGCAGAATTCCATTTGTTTGTCACTTCTTGACTGTACTTTCTTTTCCATACCAAATCTTAGTTGTTATTTCAAAGAAAACATCGGTTGCTAACTACCCTTTGCACGGTTTGCAGCTTCAGATCTGCCATCCCACTGCCACGGTCAACACTATACTCATCATGCTTACGGTTTCCCCATTTTATGATGACCATGATCAGCCTACATGGTTCGTGTCGTAATAGCACTACTCCACCCATCGAGCTAAACAAGATTAGTTGTACAAATTCAAATATGATATTATGTTGATATTAGTAAAACTGAGAGATGTTTAATAGGTCAGCTAAATGTTCCTACTTTAGTATCGAAATGCATGTGAGCCACATATGGAGAGACCGGAAGGAATAGTATTTCTCTGTGCGCTCTGGTTCATCATGGGTGGGCAACCGACATTGTATAGAAAGACTGTCGGCGTTCTGGGAACAGGGGTCCCCAGACTTGACTGCCTGCGGCCCGCGGCGTGGCTAAGCCAGCAGGCTGTACGGCCCATCTTCATCGACAAGGAATCCAAGACCCTCGCGAGGGGCCGAGCCTCGCGAGGCGGACGACGCAAGACCTCCTCAGGAGTGGCCTAGTCAGGCAGGCTCACGAGGAGCGGAGATATCAAGGCGGGGCAAACCTCATAAGGCTCTCGTGACGTGAGCCATGACGATCGGCACCAGGCGGGCACCAGCGCGCGCAGCGTCCTTGTTTCCTCTTTGGTGCTAAGGAGACCATCGCAGGCGAAGAGTACCGAGGCATCATGCAAAGGTTGCTATATCGGTGCAATGAGACAAAGACTAGCAGGACGGCAAGACGATGGTCATCATGGAGCCCAGGACGGCGTCACCACGAGAGCTTTTCGCAGGCGAAGAACGCTTTTGTCAGGATAGCTTGTACTAGTTGTCCCCCTTCAAATTTGCCCGCCGTTGTTGGCTCCCTTCCCGCTCAATATTTGGGAAAAGGACCAGGGCCTATATAAGTCGGGCTAGCCACCACAGTAGAGGGCATCGAGCAGTTCATCCAGCTCTCACCTGCTAAGTCACCAAGCACAAGAACACCGCAACCTCAGGAGGCTGTTCTCCCCTCTGTACTGTTCTTCATCAGCCCAAGAGGCAATCCACCACCACCACACTGGAGTAGGGTATTACACCACAACGGTGGCCCAAACCAGTATAAATCTCGTGTCTCTCTGTGATTGCGAGTTCGTCGAGTTCGTCCGCAAGATCTTAGCGAGCTAGGGTGTAGATCGGTAGGAGGGAAAGACTTCGCGCGCACCCTAGTTTTCGAACCTTAAGGGTTTGCCGGAACCCCACATCCGACATTTGGCGCGCCAGGTAGGGGTGCGCCGTAGCTTCCCTTCCATCAGTTCGTCGTTCCATCGCTCGGTCGTCTCCATGGCGGACGCTCGCCGTGATCGAGCTGAGCGTTGGGCTGCCCTCACCGCTCGCGTTGCTCAGACGGCTCCAGTCGGCGGGCCACCTCGTCGTTCCCCATCTCCCGCTGCCAACGCCACCACCGGCTCGGCGGGGAACAAGAAGCAGGCGTCCTCGCTGCATCCTTTGGTGCGGCAGGACGGCCGCACCACCACTCCAGCACTAACCCCAGCAGGAGGCTGTTCTTCCCTCTATATTGTTCTTCATCAGCCCAAGAGGCAATCCACCACCACCACAAAGGATTAGGGTGTTACACCACAACGGTGGCCCGAACCAGTATAAGTCTCGTGTCTCTCTGTGATTGCGAGTTCGTCGAGTTTGTTCGCAAGATCTTAGCGAGCTAGGGCGTAGATCGGTAGGAGGGAAAGACTTTGCGCGCACCCTAGTGTTCGAACCTTAAGGGTTTGCCGGAACCCCACATCCGACAAAGACTTGTAATACCTTCAATCTACTTGTTCTTCTGCTCTTCTTTAAGATGATCCTCTTCTCTTCTTTAATAAGTGTGTTCCGTGTTGGGAAGAGTAGCAGAGACATTTGCGGTCGACTGGTCAGGTCGAGTTGTTCTCCCTTAGGATACTTTTAATCTATCAGTTCAGGTCGAGTTGTTCTCCCTGAGGATATTTTTAATCTGTCAGGTCAGGTCGACTTGTTCTTCTTTACTATATGTTGAAGTTGTCATCTGCGAAGTATCATCTATTATGGAGCTCTCATATTTTGAGTAGTAGGCCACATTATATTAATGCACACACCAAATTACAGCATGCATGGCATCTCTCAGAAGAATTGCAGAGATAGCACAAAAGGGTTTATAGGGAGGCAGTATTGGATTAGAATCACTTCTGCATTACAAAGATAATCTCACTTGTTTTTATGTTTTCATGCATGTCAGGTATTGAACATTATCAAAATGAATATGACAATGGGCACACAAGAGGAATATTGCGGAACAATCCACTGGCTAACAAACTTGGCATGGTAGAGGATGGCCTATCTTATTCACCCATCAAGGTGCTTGCTCTAACTTGGCAAGGTTGTATTGGTCGCACATATTTTGCATCTGACCTCTTGCATTACTTCTACTTTGTTACACCATCTGCTTAGTTTAAGCATCATACATGGGTCTATGCCATACCTATCCATTTAATGTACCTATTCCATGTGTCGTCATACTATGTTTTTCCAGTCAAATGTTGTTCTTTCGTAATAGATGTCCAAAAGGAAGACGGTGAGTGCAGATCCTCAAGGAGTACAAACTAGGTATTTGGAAAAGGTAGTGATGCCTGTTAAATCAGATAGATCAGCAGCCACAGAAAACACAGGCCCAACTGTACCACACTTTACCCCTACTCCACTGGACAAACCCCTATTAGAACTGCTAAGAGCCCAGCGTCAGGTACTGTCTATGATATCAATTCAAAATTTGAACTCCAAAATTTCTGCATGTGCCTTACCTTCTCTCTTGTATGAAAACTAATTTTAGATGAATCTCCTTGCTCAAAGGATCACAGGATCTCACAACAATACTGGGCTCTGCACTGGTCTTGTTAGTACCTCTTACCCTTTGTCAGCATACTTACACTCACTGCTGTTTGATTATGTAGCATCACTGTAAATGTTCGCTTCTTTATCCTCCCTTTGCTTGAAATTATAAGATCTATATTTACTCTTAGATAAATGTAGAATTTACACAATGGTTATGAAGTTTTGGATTGCTCATGTAAGTACCTTTTGTCATGTACTCCCTCTATATTGAATTAATTGTTGATCAATTGGATGTATTTAGAACTTAATAGTGCTAGATACATCCATTTGAGCGACAAGTAATAATGGACGGTGGTGGTATTACTGTACTTGCATCGCGAGATAGTTGATTGTCTAGCATTACTCTGCATCTTATCTGCCCTGCCCTCCACTTTCTCCAAATTATCATATCTACATTTACTCTTACCAAAATGTTGAATAAAGCCAATGCCACTTCACACGTTGATGTCTGCATTCCTCTTATTAGTACCTTTTACCTTCTAACCATGTACTTAATTAATTGCTATTTGATTATGTATCACCAGTCTGCACCTGAGCTTCATTATCCTCTGTTTCTTCCAATATTATTTGATCTATATTTACTCTTTGCAAAATGTAGAATAATGGCAACGCTTATAAAGAATTTTCTTTGGGAAATTTATGTAATTATCCTTCCATCAACATGGAGAAGGGCTTCGTCCATCCCGTGTTAACATGTAACGTAAGTTCATCCTTCTCAAGCCTTCAAACTTTGTTCTAGTATAGATTTGGATAGGCATTTTCCTCCACTACTGTTTACTTTGCTGTTTACATCTGATTGGATGTTTGCAACAACTACCAGTTTTAAATTGTAGTTGTAAAAGCATGTTACTTATGCAGAACAAATCCATTTATTTGCCTATATAATTGTGAAACCTGTTACGTGTCTCCTTGTTTCTCTTTCAAAGTCATATCTCTTATGACAGGCAGAACTTTAGGGAAGATAGTGCGACAAACCATATTGACGACGACGAGATGACCCCAAGGTCCTGTCTTGATGAAGACAGTGAGTTTAAGCTACTCACCAGCAGGTGTGAGACAACCTCTGTGTAGTCGCTACCTCAATCAGTTCTACTTCTTCAGTCTCAAATTAAAGCAGAAAGGCTTGCTTCAGCTCAGCTCCGAGTTGAAGTCAAAGATGTAATGAAGATGTCAGAGGACTGCCTTGCGCACTATGGTGCCATACAGCTAGGGATGGACCATCTATCGTTGACACAACTGAGGTCTCAACCGCTTGTTCGGCTACTTGCAGGGCCCGTCCTGGCGAGGCCTAGTGCCTTCTGAAGTGCTCCAGTTTTGTATATTCTTTTGTCGGCGCGTTTATATGCACTGGTGGCGACCTTTGATGCCCAGTGTATGTAATCCTTGGTCACGTTGCGCTTTATTATCATCGGTAGCGAACTTTGATTCCCAGTGGATGTAATATGCCGTAATTTCTTTATTGTATAGTCTAGGTTTATTCTTCTGCCTGTATGCTGTAATTTAGGCCAGAAGGTTCAGTGAATCTCAGTGTTGTCGGTCTTCAGGCCGACCCGTTACTCATATGGGCCAAAACGTGGGCCTATAATCATCTTGGGCCATTAGCAGGTCTAAACCTATAGTAGTTTGCCGCCTTTAATAGGCCGAGTAAAGTTCTAGCCAGCTGGGCCAGAGAATACCATGGGCTTTTCACAGGCTAAAACCTAGATTAGGCTAGCGTTGAACCGAAAAATTCACGGGCCAATACAGGCCAAAACTGACTAAGCCCATGTTTTGCACAAATAGGACGAGCAGTTAACAGGCCAAAATTTATCTCGGGCATGTTTGGCCCAATAAAATTATGGGCTTTAAGCAGGCCAATATCCACGCGGGCCATAGGCCCAAAAGTGTCACGGGCCATTATCAGATGGGCTGTAAGAAGGCCGGACTCAACGCTGTCTGTAATTAGGCCCAATTGTTACACGGGCCATTAACAGGCCGATAGTCCAGTTGGGCTAAAAATTATCCACGAAGACTACGGGCCGTTAAGAGGCCTAATGTTACTTCGGACAAAAAATAGCCCAGTTTTTGCATGGACCGTTAAATGGCCTAATGTTGAACCGGGCCGACAACGTCCCAAATGCACCATGGGCCGCGAACAGGCCGAAACTATTATCGGGCCGAACTGGTAAACGGGCATTTAACAGGCTGAAATACAAACATGTCTTAGAATGGGCCCAAAAGAATAGTGGCCTGTGAACGGGCCTGATCCGATATGGGCCATAATTTGGCCCAAAACATGGCAGGCTATGAACGGGCCTGATCTGGTATGGGCCTCAATTTGACCCAAAACATGGCAGGCTGTTAACGGGCCAGCCCACTAGTGTCTGAAAAAACATGGTGGGCCTCCAGCTGGGCCGACCTTTTCACTGGAATGGGCCCCTGTTGGGCCGTGCCACGTGTCGACGTATCATAGGCGCCTCCTGCCCAATGAGTGGATGACATCTGTCCCAACGGTGATCCAACACGTGTTTCCTCCGGCCAATGAGAATTTTACACGTGGAAAATCCCCATTGGTCCGGGCTGTTAACGGGTTATCGGATCCAAAACCGGACCTGATAGCTTAACGGCGACCCGTTACGGTCGATGCCACGTGTCGGTCACCCTTGATGAAAGCACTTCTATGACGCACGATTTATCGTCATGGAAGTGGACACTTCCATGATGATAATTTTGGTAATGTCATGGAACACTTCTACGATAGCACATGTATGACTATCTTGATTCTATCATAAAATCGTCATGGATGTACATGCATGACAGAAAACGTGACCTCCTGTGACAAACATGTATCATCATGGAAGCGTATTTTTTTGTAGTGGTAGTGGACTAGCAAACCATGCTGACCTGCTGACATTAGATCCATGCATTATTCACGTAACTCGCGGCAACTGGAGTTGCACTCATCAAAGTATTGGCCAACAAGAAATGGCCGCCCATGGACGTAATAGCGTGCTTGAAGGACGTCTGCTTTACTTTTAGCCAGCAACAAACGTACTTCTTCATCATCCATGGCGTCAGAAATAATATTACTCTCCGATTCGAACAAGCTGTTGTTAATTTGGTTCTCGGCGATGAGTGCTTTAAGTAAGAGGCAATCTTTCTCTTTCCTCTTGACTTTCCCGCCGCGCTTCCTCGGGGGTGTAGCCTTTTTGGCCACTTCCTTCTTGGTACTTGAAGCATTTCCGGCAGAACGTCTGGTTGCCTGCAAGGTAGACTGTCGAGCAAACGGTGAAGCTTGGATAAAGTGCTTTGCTGTCACATCCCTAGTTCTGGTAATGCCTAGTGCTAGCATCTGGTGTTGCATCATGTCTACTTTTCTCAGAAAGTTGAAATGGGGATGACAGAACCCTGACACCCCCTTAATCAAACTCGTGATTGCTAAAATCTTTTTTCAATGAACCTGAAATGGCCTTCTAAAATGTCCATCATTTTTGCCTTAGGTTAGAACCTCTGCCAAAATTGGTTCACATTTTTCTAGGACACATAAGGTCACTGGATTAAATCATTACCTACTTGCATTTGGGCATTTAAAGCTATGAAATAATCTAAATGCCCAAATAATTCTGGAAATAATTGAGGGCTGTTGGGAATAATCCAAACAGAGCCCACAATTATTTTCAGGATTTTTGGAAGTGCCAAGCTATTTTTAATAAAGCCCAACAAATACAGAAAAATAGAAAAACGGAATTAAATGGAAAAGAGAGAGAGGGAGAGAGAGAGAGAGAGAGAGAGAGAGAGAGAAATGCCACAGGCCACTTACATGGCTGGGCCAGCCCACCTGGCTCGTGCCAGTCATCACCTACCTCTGCCAATAGGCAGAGGAGGGAGACAGCGCACGCGCGCGCGTCGCGCCACGCCACCTCCCTGCCGATCATTGCCGAAAATCCCCCTCGCTGCCTCATCGCCGTCCGACCTCCTTTGAGCTCACCGTTCGTCTACCTGGAACCCCTCTGAGCTCCTTCCCCTTCTCCCCCTCTCCATTCGCCCTGCCCCGCACCACAGAGACCGCACCGAGCTCGCCCGCATGCACCGCCGCCTCTGCTTATCGCTGTCGTGGCCACAGCCAAGTTGGCTCGAAACCGAGCACGCCACCGCACTCACCGCATCTCCAGGAGCCGTAGCACCACTCCACGTGCCTCACCGTGCCCCCTAGCGACGAGCCCGAGCTTGCCCGAGCTCCGGTGTCCACCAAGGTCGTCGCCGGCTTCGTTTCCGGCGACCAAGAGCTCCACCTCCACCCCAATTGACGCGGTTTTCTCCCACCTGCTCATAGATGCCCTCCGCCGTCCATTTGGTCGCCGGAGGAGGAAACCCACACCTCTCCGCCGTCCCTGGCCTTGCCGGCAACGAGCCCTGGGTCAACTCCAGTGAGTTTGACTTAGGTTGACCCTAGTTTGACCCCCCCTGGGTCACTGACGTGTGGGCCCAGGCCACTAACTAAACTAGATTAGTGTTATTTAATGCTAACTAAATTAGATTAGTTAGGTTAGTCACTGACCGACGGGACACACAGGTCAGGTTTGACATAGACCGTCTCCAGATTGATTCTTGACGTCCACGGTGGCCTTAATCTTGGCGACATAATAAGTATTTTCTGGATTTATTCTTATTCAGGAAATTCCAAAAAATATCACAAACTTAAAAAATTCATAGAAATTAATCTGTAACTCCAAATGCAAAGATTTATATATGAAAAATGATCAGAATAATCCAATCTTTCCATCTGTACTGGTTTCATGCATGTCTAATCAACTTAACCTTGCTGTTTAGTGCAAAACATGATAAGGCACTAGCTAAAATCATAATTTGAATTTGGGGTTGAACCTTTGGTTCAAAATGACCCAAACCCTTATGGTTTTAGTTGCATTAGCTCAAAACACAGCATATTGACATGTCATAATCATGCATCATATTGTGCATTGCATTGATTGTGATTTCCTTCTCTGTTGCCGATATTTGTCCCCTCTCGATAGACGTGCTTCCGACGATGAGTTTGATGACACTGATGAAGAGCTATAATATCTTCAGATGTGCCAGGCAAGCAAAACCCCCTTGTTTATTCCGATACAATCCCACTCTCTCGCTCCTGCTCTCTTTTACTGCGTTAGGACAACTACGATGCAATTGTTACATGATGCGGTTGTTGAACCCCTTTCCTCTGCATGACCTATCATTGCCACTGTAAATAGATGAAATCCACTAGCATGAGTAGGAGTTGTTTGAGCCCTGATGTGCCTACTCATTCATGCTTGTTGTCATGCCTGCTACTGCTTAGAGTTGAGTCAAGTCTGATTCGTCGGGGATGAATTGGAGGTGTGCGAACATGTTCTACTGTTGAGAGCTAAGTGTGTGAACACGATTTGGTAAAGGTAGCGGTGAGAGGCCATGTAGGAGTACATGGTGGGTTGTCTCATTGAAACCATCCTCAGGAACTGAGTTCTGTGTTTGTGATCCATGAACAACTACTACCACGCGTTGGGCCCGAAACTAATGGACCCTCTCGACTTATTAATAGCCTTAATCTCTGTCCAGGAGTTGCAACTAGTTTCTGGTGTGTGTAGGATATGTGTTGGAGGCCGTGCGTAGCGCTGGCCCTAGGGGTGGGCTATGATGCGGTAGATACACTGCGGCCCGGTGTACCGGGCGCCTGTTTTGTGTCTCGGGAACCCTGCACACATCGTTTGGGGCTGTGAGAGAAACCTCGGCTAGATCTCCTCGCGGATGGAACCCGAATAGGCGATAAACCTGGACGAGAGACTTGTGT
The DNA here is from genome assembly GCA_021605145.1 of Aegilops bicornis. Lineage (NCBI taxonomy): Eukaryota > Viridiplantae > Streptophyta > Magnoliopsida > Poales > Poaceae > Aegilops > Aegilops bicornis. The sequence goes on along the minus strand of CM038675.1, from coordinate 389,632,548 downwards.
GGTTAGTCAGATCGTGGCCGACTCCCTTGCCAGGCTTCCACTTGAAGGTTGCCGAGATACATGACGTGTACATGGAGGTAAGTGGCGAGAGCGTGTGTGAAGAAGTACACCCCTGCAGGGTTATAAATGATCTATTCGAATAGCCGTGTCCGCGGTAAAGGACTTCTGGGTTGCCTATACAGTTCATAGATAACTTGAAATGGATACTCTAAAACTCGCAAGATAAGCGTGAGTGCTATGGATGGCGTTCTCGTAGGGAGACGGGAGCGGATCCATAGTGGAGTATTGATTTGGTGAATATGTGGATTCGTGTGCGCCACCTCAAAGAGTTACTTGCAGTAGTAGTTCAGGTTATCCACTGAATCAAAGCTGGCTTGCTGCAGTTAAACCCCACCATCCCTTTGTTGATAATGATGAATATGTAGTTAGTTCTGATGTAAGTCTTGCTAGGTATATTTGTACTCATGTTTGCTTAATTTATGTTTTTGCAGAGAGACTTCAGTCTCGCTAGTAGTTCCGTGTGGACTTTGACATTTAGCTTGATACCTCAGCTACGATCTTGTGCCCTCGGAAGGATCTGATAGATAGTCAGGCTTCTCAGCCTTTTTCATTTGTAGATTTTTGTACTCAGACATGTTAAGCTTCCGCATGTGCTTTAACTTGTATGCTTTGAATGTTGGGTCATGAGACCCATGTTTGTAATATCTCGCTCCTCGGAGCCTATTGAATAAATACTTTGAGTTGTAGAGTCATGTTTGTGATGCCATGTTGTATTTGCACATATCGAGCATATTGTGTGTATGATTGAAATGCTTGGTATGTGTGGGATCCGACAACCTAGTTGTCTATCCTTGGTAGCCTCTCTTATGGGGAAATGTAATCTAGTGCTTCCACTGAGCCAAGGTAGTCTGCTATAGCCCAGTTTACCGAAGTCCTGCTAGCCCAGTTGCTACTGCTCCGGAACACTTAGACTGGCCGGCATGTGATCCACTTCATTCATGTGTCTGTCCCTTCAGAGAAATGTCAAGCGGTGACTTCCGGAGTCCTGCTAGCCTGCTACAGCCCGGGTTCCCGGAGTTTTGTTAGCCCAGTTGCTACAGCCAGGTTTCACACGCTGATGACCGACACGTTCGATGTTGGTTCATGTATGCTTGTCCCCATAAGTTAGTGCCACTTTGGGTTCACGACTAGTCATGCCGGCCTAGGTTCTCTGTCATATGGATGCTAGCGACACTATCATATACGTGAGCCAAAAGGCGCAAATGGTCCCGGGCCAGGTAAGGCGACACCCGTGGGAATACCATGCGTGAGGCCGCAAAGTGATATGATGTGTTACATGCTAGATCGATGTGGCTTAGGATCGGTGTCCTGACAGCTTTGGTATCAGAGCCTGACTGCCTGTAGGATTACCAAGCCAATCTGGTCGAAGTTGAGTCTAGAAATGCTTTAGTTATATAAGGGAATTGATTGTGGAACGGAACATAAGGCTCTTTTTACTTCTTATACCCTATGCCCTTCTGATCTGAGTCACCCTCTTCTTTTCTGCGGGGATTAAGAACTAGGCTTTCTCATCTTCTATCAGGATCACGTGTTACTAATCTGTAGAATTATATGATTGTTGGTTTCAAGCCCGAGTTCAGTTCCTACTACTTCTTTGTGTTGACAGTTGACCTCCGAACTTTGATATTGTGATGTTGAGTGGTTATGCCACCATTTTTCAGGATGTCTCAAATCATTTTGAGCATTTACAGCCGTTATGTTGTCCGAGTCAGCCCAGGTTTCTAAATAGTCTGATGCATTTGCAAATCCCTTCTTCCTGTTTCTGATGTTCATTTGGGCCAGATTAATCACACAAATTAGTGTGTTGAGGTACTCCATTGCCTCGGCATATATGTTGGAGTTGTTATTATGACCCTATATGTCTTAGAGGATCACCTAGTAATCTAGCAATGCTTTGTATCCCCAGTGTGATGATTCTGGCCATTATTCTCGGAAGCATCTCGTGATGCCATTTAGTTAGTAGGCATTCTATTTCTGGGTTCTTGAGCCCAAGATTCACTCCACCTACCTCCTGTTGATAGTGTTTGCTCGTTCCTTTAGGATATTAGTAACTTTTGTGATAGTCCTCGAGGTTCGTGGTTTATCATTCTCCCAACACCATGAGCCATCATCGGTGGAAGTTCTTTTGAACCAAAAGATCACAATAAGAGTGCTCTTGATGAGTTCTCGATTCTATATTGTGACTGCCAGATCAACCTATCTGCATGGGTTATCCGGAAGAAATATGTTGAGCTTTGTTCAACATACTAATCTATGCATCCACAACTCAGAAAATCGTATGTTGCTCTGAGTTGTTCGCTTTAGTTGATTTCTGACCTTCGTCTATCAATTGATAGTCAAGAGTATGCGTGCATTCGTTCGTCGATGCCCATTATTCTTGGGGTCCATCAAGCCATTCTATTCCAGAATGACTAGGAGAAACAAGCTCCAGTACCTCATCCATTTCTAGGATTGGGTCAAAGCAGTTGTATCCGCAGATCAAATGCAATCAAGCTTTTGGTCTGTTCTACCCTGAAGTATTACCCACTTTATGTCAGGAATGTCATGAGAATTGCACCTTCTCTTATGAATTCTCGATGTAGTGATACTTCTCGCCATCATTATTCATTCCTCGGTGTCGTGTTGTCGCAACCGGAATGCCGACAAGTGAATTGTGATGTGTGAAATCAATACTCCTAGCAACTGTGTTGCTTGGTAATTAATGGACAATAATCTTATCCTTAGCGTGTTGATTATTGAATCATCACCATAAGGTTTATCGTGCTACCTAGTCCTTATTTCCGGTGCACTTTTCGGTCAATGAGTTAGGATAGTGTCAAGCCTTGCTTATTTGATCATATCGTCTTGCCCTAAAAAGCAAGATTGTTCTCGAGCTTAGTGACATATCGGTGGTTCGTGATTTTCCGTATATCTTCTCGGAAGTATAACCAGGTTGTCACCTGACCGCTATGTTGAGTACGTGATCAAGTTTGTTTCTCATAAACCACCCCTTCTCCAAGAGTCTGTGTTGGATACCCCTGAGCTAGTTAGTTAAGCTAAACAACAACTTGGAGAGTTGGAAGATAAAAAGCTTTGCCGAATTTGGTTCTTTCTGAAGGGATATCTTTGTGTTTGTGTGTGTTTTAAGAAAGATGACATCTTCACCAATTGGTCCTCGTGATCAGTTGTTGGATCTATTGTCTTGTCAAAACTTTGACTTGAGTATGGGCTATCGTCAAGTCAAATCAGAACCAACGATGTTCGTAATGTTGTCTTACTCGTGGTAGATCCCTCGAGCATACACCATTACATCTTTTGGCCTGACCAATGCTATCACCATGTTCACATAATGGTGGGAGTCTAGTGATATGGAAATTCCGATGAGTTGCTGTTGAGCCCATCAGCAGCATTATGTCTCCACCATGATTCGTGTTGAACATCCATCTAGTGTTAGAAACTTGTGTAAGCATTTTCTTCATGCCCTGTTCATGAAGTATATGTTTGGATGAAAGTAGTGACTTCCTCTAAGTTCATGTGCAATCGATGCAAGTTGCCGCCGTGAGTTCGAGAAAGATTGTTTTTGTTTCCTCAGGTACCATCCCAAGTCAGTCATACATGTGCGAAGTATGCTATGGTTTGACAGGCTAGCTACCTCCATTCCATATGCATTTCTTAGTACACCAAGCCACTGATTGATTTGTTCTAGGAGAAGAAGTTTCTTCTTAAGAGCATGCCTTATGTAAGGACTTCGATATCCTCGTTGATGGTTCCCCACCTGAACTCGGTAGTGTTTTATTATAAGACTAATACATGGTCATGCTTGTCTGGGATGGTGTGTTCACATGCATGTAGCAGAACCGGCTCATGTTTTGGAGCTTACTACCATAGTTCATTTCCCGAGAATCTCACAACATCATCTTGTCGACTTGTGTTGCAACCTTTCCTTACCCAGACATGCTGTCTGAAGTATCCTGTTACCAACCAGATCTGAATCTCATGCAGATATGATGGTTGAAACATTCCCAACATTTGCATTTTGTTCCCAGCTTACACCACCATTGTGCCAAATTCCCATGGGCTATCCTTTCTGGTAATTGTTGCTCAGGATCATCTCAAAAGTGGTCCTGCCATGGGTCCCTTCCATTTCCGGTGATAAGCAAAGATCATCCATTACGTTGTCTTCAACAAGGTAGTCCACATCATCCATTCTAGTCAGGGTATGTCATTCTTTAGAACTCCTTCAAACGATTGCTCGAGATTTCCCTAGGCTGGTATAGAGAATTTTGTTGATCTCTGAATCAAAAGTAATTCTTTTTGCCACTTAAGGGATAATTTTACAAGTCATCCTTCTCTAGGGTGTCTCGTTATGCTATCATGGCAACTCAAATCCTCGCTACGTTGACAACCGTTCACCACCCTCTTAGGTGTGGAATTGTTGTCTACCTAGTGAACCCTCGTCATCTATTCCACTCCATCCCTCTAGATGTGTGCTTCGTGTCTCGGCTCAAGAGATGTTGCTATGTCTCATTCCGTGAGTTGATCCTGAGTTGTTCGATCTTCGAGAAGATCGATCCTTCTAGAGTTTCCTTTTCCTCTCGTTGTCATGTTGGCTGGAATTCTCAGAGCAAGACGACGAGACAAAGATGGTGATTGAATCAACACCTTTATGAAGTGCAACCGTGGATCGTGAAGATTATGTTACTTTGTGTCCCCCCTTCATCTTACCCTACGCTTGAATCTCGGGACGAGATTCTTGTTTAGTGGGGGTGAGTTATAACATCCCTAGTTCTGGTAATGCCTAGTGCTAGCATCTGGTGTTGCATCATGTCTACTTTTCTCGGAAAGTTGAAATGGGGATGACAAAACCCGCAGCACCCCCCCTTATTCCAACTAGGGATTACAAAAATCTTTTTTCAATGAACCTGAAATGCCCTTCTAAAATGCCCATCATTTTTATATTGGGTTAGAGCATCTGCCAAAATTGGTTCGCATTTTTCTTGGACACATAAGGTCACTGGATTAAATCATTACCTACTTGCATTTGGGCATTTAAATGCTATGAAATAATCTAAATGCCCAAATAATTCTAGAAATAAGTGAGGGCTGTTGGGAATAATCTAAACAGAGCCCACAATTATTTTCAGGATTTTTGGAAGTGCCTAGCTATTTTTAATAAAGCCCAACAAATACAGAAAAATAGAAAAACTGAATTAAATAGAAAAGAGAGAGAGAAAGGCCACAGGACACTTACCTGGCTGGGCCGGCCGACCTGGCTCGTGCCAGTCATCACCTACGTCTGCCAGTAGGCATAGGAGGGAAACAGCGCACGCGCGTGCGTCGCGCCACGCCACCTCCCTGCTCGTCTACCTCACCAGCGCCTCGAAGCAGCTCCGCGGCACCGCCCCGGACCCCTAGACACCTCATTCGCCCCCCTGCTCCTCTCTGTCACCCTCTCCCTCCATGGCCGACGCAGATGGCACCACACCGTTGACATAGGCGCGCCCACCATCATCCTCGCGCCACCCCGCCGTGCCCACGAGCTCGCTTATCGCTCGCTTCACCGAAGCTAGCCGAGCCTCGAGCGCCAGACGCCTCATCCGCCTCCATCGACCTCGTCTTCACCGATCATTGCCGGAGATCCCCCTCGCCACCTTGTCCCCGTCCGACCTCCTCCGAGCTCACCGTTCGTCTCGCTAGAACCGTTGTGAGCTCCTGCCCCTTCTCCCCCTCTCCGTTCGCCCTGCCGCGCACCACAGAGACCACACCGAGCTCGCCTGCACGCACTGCCGCCTCTGCTTATCGCCTTCGTGGCCACAGCCACGTTGGCTCGAAACCGAGCACGCCACCGCACTCACCGCATCCCCAGGAGCCGTAGCACCACTCCACGCGCCTTGCTGTGCCCGTAGCAACGAGGCCGCACTCGCTCGAGCTCTGGCGTCCGCCAAGGTCGTCGCCGGCGTCGTTTCCGACGACCCCGAGCTTCACCTCCACCCCCAATCGACGCGGTTTTCTCCCACCTACTCGTAGATGCCCTCCGCCGTCCATTTGGTCACCGGAGGTGGAAACCCGCACCTCTCCACCGTCCCTGGCCTTGCCGGCGACGAGCCCCAGGTCAACTCCGATGAGTTTAACCTAGGTTGACCCCAGTTTGACCCCCTGGGTCACTGACGTGTGGGCCCAGACCACTAACTAAACTAGATTAGTGTTAGTTTAACGATAACTAAATTAGATTAGCTAGGTTAGTCACTGACCGACGGGACCCACAGGTCAGGTTTGACCTGGACCAACTCCGTTGACTGCTGATGTCACAGTGATGCAATGCTGACGCAATAAGTATTTTCTGGATTAATTCTTATTCAGGAAATTCCAGAAAATATCACAAACTTCAGAAACTCATAGAAATTAATCTGTAACTCCAAATGCAAAGATTTATATACGAAAAATGATCAGAAAAATCCAACCTTTCCATCTGTTCTGGTTTCATGCATGTTTAATCAACTTAACCTTGCTGTTTAGTGCAAAACATGATAAGGAACTAGCTAAAATCATAATTTGAATTTGGGGTTGAACCTTTGGTTCAAAATGACCCAAAGCCTTATGGTTTTAGTTGCATTAGCTCAAAACACAGCATATTGACATGTCATGATCATGCATCATATTGTGCATTGCATTGATTGTGTTTTCCTTCTCTGTTGCCGGTATTTGTCCCCTCTCGATAGACGTGCTTCCGACAATGAGTTCGATGACACCAATGAAGAGCTATAATATCTTCAGATGTGCCAGGCAAGCAAAACCCCCTTGTTTATTCCAATACAATCCCACTCTCTCGCTCCTGCTCTCTTTTACTGCATTAGGACAACAACGATGCAACTGTTACATGCTGCAGTTGTTGAACCCCTTTCCTCTGCATGACCTGTCATTGCCACAGTAAATAGATGAAACCCACTAGCATGAGTAGGAGCTGTTTGAGCCCTGATGTACCTACTCATTCATGCTTGTTGTCATGCCTGTTAATGCTTAGAGTTGAGTCAGGTCTGATTTATCGGGGATGAATTGGAGGTGTGTGAACATGTTCTACTGTTGAGAGCTAAGTGTGTGAACACGATTTGGTAAAGGTAACGGTGAGAGGCCGTGTAGGAGTACATGGTGGGTTGTCTCATTGAAACCGTCCTTAGGAACTGAGTTCTGTGTTTGTGATCCATGAACAGCTACTACCATGCGTTGGGCGTGAAACCAATGGACCCTCTCGACTTATTACTCGCCTTGATCTCTGTCCAGGAGCTGCAACTAGTTTCTGGTGTTTGTAGGATATGTGTTGGAGGCCGTGCGTAGCGCTGACCCTAGGGGTGGGCTATGATGCAGTAGATACACCGTGGCCCGGTGTACCGGGCGCTCGTTTGGTGTCTCGGGAACCCTGCACACATCGTTTGGGACTGTGAGCGAAACCAAGGCCGGATCTCCTCACGGATGGAACCTGAATAGGCGATAAAACTCGACTAGAGACTTGTGTGGTTATCAGGTCGTGGTCGACTCCCTCGCCAGGCTTCCGCTTGAAGATTGCCGAGATACACGACATGTACATGGTGGTAAGTGGCGAGAGCGTGTGTGAAGAAGTGCACCCCTGCAGGGTTATAAATGATCTATTCGAATGGCCGTGTCCACGGTAAAGGACTTCTGGGTTGCCTATACAGTTCATAGATAACTTGAAGTGGATACTCTAAAACACGCAAGATAAGCGTGAGTGCTATGGTTGGCGGTCTCGTAGGGAGACGGGAGCGGATCCATAGTGGTGTATTGATATGGTGAATATGTGGACTCGTGTGCGCCACCTCAAAGAGTTACTTGCAGTAGTAGTTCAGGTTAGCCACTGAGTCAAAGCTGGCTTGCTGCAGTTAAACCCCACCATCCCTTGGTTGATAATGATGCATATGTAGTTAGTTCTGATGTAAGTCTTGCTGGGTACATTTCTACTCACGTTTGCTTAATTTATGTTTTTCTAGAGAGACTTCGGTCTCGCTAGTAGTTCCGTGTGGACTTCGACGTTTAGCTTGATACCTCAGCTACGATCTTGTGCCCTCGGCAGGATCTGATAGATAGTCAGGCTTCTCCGCCTTTTTCATTTGTAGCTGTCTATACTCAAACATGTTAAGCTTCCGCATGTGCTTTGACTTGTATGCTATGAATGTTGGGTCATGAGACCCGTGTTTGTAATATCTCGCTCCTCGGAGCCTATTGAATAAATACTTTGAGTTGTAGAGTCATGTTGTGATGCCATGTTGTATTTGCACATATCGAGCATATTGTGTGTATGATTGAAATGCTTGTTATGTGTGGGATCCGACAACCTAGTTGTCTATCCTTGGTAGCCCCTCTTATGGGGAAATGTAGTCTAGTGCTTCCACTGAGCCATGGTAGTCTGCTACAGCCCGGTTTACCGGAGTCCTACTAGCCCAGTTGCTACTACTCCGGAACACTTAGACTGGCCGACATGTGATACACTTCGTTCATTTGTCTGTCCCTTCGGAGAAATGTTACGCGGTGACTTCCGCAGTCCTGCTAGCCTGGTACAGCCCGGGTTCCCGGAGTCCTGTTAGCCCAGTTGCTACAGCCCAGTTTCACATGCTGATGACCGACATGTTCGATGTTGGTTCACGTATGCCTGTCCTCGTAAGTTAATGCCACTTTGGGTTCACGACTAGTAATGTCGGCCCGGGATCTTTGTCATATGGATGCTAGCGACACTATCATATACGTGAGCCAAAAGGCGCAAACGGTCCCGGGCCAGGTAAGGCGACACCCGTGGGAATACCGTGCGTGAGGCCGCAAAGTGATATGATGTGTTACATGCTAGATCTATGTGGCTTAGGATCGGGGTCCTGACATTAGCAAACGGTTATCTTTGCCGGACTGCTGAGCTGGCGCTGCTGCTATGACGGACTGCTGGGTTGTAGGAGCAGAGGCATCAGACTACTAACCATGTGTTGAAGCTATGTCGGGCTTCTGCGCAGCTGGTACCAACTTGTCGGTGTGCTGAGCAGGCTGTGCCAACAAGTTGGTTTGCTAAGAAGGAAGTGCTGATGCATTGGTATGCTGATCACGCGACTGTGGACCAACGGACTAATGAGCGGTCGGTTCTGGACCTACAGACTGCTTAGCAGGCGGTTCCGAAGCATCAGACTGCTTAGTAGTCCGTTCCACCATGTTGGTCTGCTGAGCATGTGCTGCGGCCGGCATCTGAACCGGTGGTGCGTCTTCAGCAGTTGTAGGCCTTGCCACTGGCTGCTTTGGGGCGGAGGATGACATGGCCTGTACGCCACAAAGTCGGACTGGCTGATGATAGGTTGATGCATCAGCCCGCGAGAGCTGCTGTGGCAAGGAGAGCGTCACCGGTTGAGGGGCGACAGTGGTTGCTCATGCCGGGGCTTCAGGGATCTCATCGATGAACTCTATTTCCTTTCGTGGCCACTGGATGTGATGTAATAGTGTTTTTCCCAAGGGTTTTTGCTCATCGAAGTCTCCTAGGACATTCTTTAGGGCAAATTCACATCCAGGCTTTACTTCAGTCACGTAGCACTTCACACAACCCGGCTTCAATGGCGCATTGTCCAACAAGAGGCCATCTTCCAAGAAGGGTGGGCAAACCCAGGCTGTTGCACATTTTAATGTACCTTCATAATGTGTAAGCACGCCCTTCAGTCTGTCTTTCATAACAGATTGTCGGTGTACAAAAGTAGGGGCACTCCTTTTTACCCCTTTACTTGTGCACGGACAGTCGGGGCCGCGCCTACGGCCACACTAAGCAGGGCAGAGGAGGGAAGCCGAAGGCACAAAGACAACTGAGGCAACGCCAAGACCAGAGACACAAAGAGCAAAGGGGCGAGGTGGACCCCCCCCGGCAAGACCCTTGCAGGGATGACCTCCGCGGCCCCGGCAAGAGCTTTGCCTGGGCAACTTGCCTGACGCCAACCGAGCGCACCTTCCTTGAGCCCAAGGGTTCCAACACCCTCAACCACATTGGGACCAAGGCTCAGGAGGCGCCTCCGTGGTGGCATGCAAATCTTTGTGAAGATCCTAAATACGCAGGATCAGATGAGGACCAAAAGACGGCGACCCTCGGCGGTATCCTAGCTGAGAAAATCCACAAGACCACCGGCAAGCGCCTTGCCGGGGACGACTGCAACGCCACGGCATGACCCTTGCCGGGCCCCCGGCAAGACCCTTGCCGAGGGCATCAGCGGGGCCACAGCTAGGCCCGCGCCTGCCAAGACTACACCGCCGTCCTCAAGCAGCTGCTAGCTCAACCAGTTGGGCAGGCACCTGCATGGCGACGGGCGGCCTCTACACCGACTCAGCAAGCACCTGCGTGGTGGCATGCGACCCTTCGTGAAGGCACCACAACCGTGCCAGCCCAGCAGCCAGCCAACGTGGCACAGCAACGCCTCGTCAGCTCGGACGCGCGTCGGAACCGGGCGAGGCGGCGACAATTGGGATGTGCTTCCTTGTCGTCCCCGATAAAGTGAGAAGGGCACGTCGGCAGCGATTAAGTGTGTTTGTCCGACGGTACCAGAGGATAGGCTTATCGACTGTACACCTTTCCAACTCCTGTGTGCCACTTTGGCAACCCCTTTTGCCTATAAAAGGAGGCCTGAGGCGACCAGGAGAAGGATTCGGATCTTTTGGGAAAGTTACATCCCGTAGCTAGCTCAGGAACACAAGAACACTCTAATACAACCACCAAAGCAGGACTAGGGTATTACACATCTTCGCAGCCAGAACCTGGGTAAACGATCCGTGTGCTTCCTGTCAGACCTGCTGTTTGCACAACCTCGCGCCCACCAACCATAGAAGGAATCCCAGTGATTCCGTAGGTTTTGATTTCCCCCGACATCTTTGGCGCGCCAGGTAGGGGGCGCACAGTGGTGGAAATCTGGTCTGATCGAAGTGGCGGCTTCATCGCGGCTGTCGTTCCAAGGAAGAAGACGACCAAGCTTGACGACACCATCTGCAGATGCGGTGGACACCCGTGCAACGACAGAAAAGCTAAGTTGTGCGAAAGTTTAAGCAATTTCTTTTTATATATAAGGTTACTATCCTCGAAGGTCCTGCCCTATGTATGGAAAACCTGCACGCAAGGGGGCCCTTTCGCGATTGGCAACGCCCTTGCTCTGTTTCGAGTCCGCTCAACAGCTCAAGCGGCCGCGTCGAGAGTGGCAAGGTAGCCTTCCGCAATTACCAACACTCTCGATTCTGACTCGAGTCAAGCTCGACAGTTCGAGCGGCCGCGTTGAGGGCGGTAAGGTGGATTGCCTGGCAGCAAGCATACCCGGTAGGCTATTGGGGATCTGTCCTCATGGCGCCGTGAACTGGGTTACGCGCCGGCAAGCCTACCCGATTAACGTAGGGTGAACATACAAAGGGGGGATTGAACAGGAAAGTAACGTGCATAATATCGAAAGTACTGAAGTGTTATATTACATCAATTGTTGTTGCGGTTCTAACTAAAGATAGAAATTGTCTTGGTCGTGAACCTGCAGCGGCGATGAGAAACGGGGTGCCTAGTCCCGGCGCAGGCCCTCCACCCTCTGGATTCCGTCGATGCGGCTGATGATGGGCTTGATACGCTCCTTGAGCGTCGTGAGGCCCACATCCTCCGGCAAGCTCTCCAGCGCGACGTCGAAGTCGAGGTTGGGATTCCAGTGTGCCACCTTGGTGAGGACCTTGGTCATGGCACCCCGGCAAAGCCTCCGGGCCTCATCGGCCAGGGAGGCCGCCCGATTGGAGTGGAGCTGCTCCAGGGCCCCGAAGACACCATCGAAGAACAGGGTCAGCTTGGCGTTGGGGCTCACGTTGCGCTCCGGGGTGTGCCTCACATTCGACATCCCCATGGTAGCCAGCTGCGTGGTGATCCTGCCGACGATGTCTTCGAGGTGGCCGATCCAGCGATTCTCACCATCCACAAAATCCCTGTGGTTGGCGGCTTCGTTCTTCCGCTGCTGCTTCTCGGCCTCCAGATCTTTGGCCAGGGTCTCCTCCCGGGCCTTGGCCTTCGAGAGCGTCTCCTCAAGACCCTCTAGCTTCCGCTTCAGGTCTTTGATGGAGTCGTTGGCCTTGGAGAGCTTCTCAGCCTTGCCAAGGACTGCACCCTGCGTCTCCACAAGGGCATCATTGAGCGTGTCCTTCTCCTTGGACAGCTTCTGGACCTGGTCCTTCAGGTCGTCCCGCTCCACCTCCAGCTCCTTCACCTTGCCGGCGTGAACAAGAGCCTGGGCATTGAGTGCCTCGTTGTGCCTCTCCTCCAGCTCCTGGGTCTGCTGCACGATGAGTTTCTCCACCTCCGCATCCTTGCCGCGTAGCATTGTGGCAAGCCTCTCCTCGCGCGCAGCAAGGTCCTCCTCCTGGGAGTTCAGCGTAGCCTGCTGCTGGTGCCGAGCGGCCTCGGCCTGAGCAGCCTCCTGCTTCGCCAGTTCCTGGGCCTTCTTGATGTTGGTTTGCTTCATGACGAGCGCCAGGTCGCGCTCAGCCAGCGCGTCCTGGGCGGCCTTCAGGTCCTTGTGGGCCTGGCGGAACCAAGTCTGCGCCTCGGCAACATGCCCCTCGAGGTCCGCCTCCGCCTTGTCCACTACCGCCATCCTGGACTTGGCCTTGTCCAGGCGAGTGTGGTGAAGCGCCCGGAGCTTCTGGAAGTTGGAGCCCATGGCCTAGAGGAGCCGCTCTTCCTGGGAACCGCCGACACCAGCGCTCGGCTCGTCAACGACCTCAAGCCCAGCAGCGGCGAGCACTTCATCATCGAACACCTCCCCCTCGACGGGCGCCCCGGTGCTCGCCGTCCCTGGGAGGTGGACGAACAGGTCGTCGCTCACCTTCAGGTACCTGCCTGAGCCAGAGGCAGCAGAGGAGGAAGGTTGGTCGTCAACCACCTCCTCCTCGGCAGCGGCCTTGTCGGCCTGCTCGGCAGGCCCCTTGCCGCCTCCTCGGCAGCAGCCTTGCCGGGCTCCCCAACAGGCCCCTTGGCAGCGTCCTCAGCGGCACCCTTGGCGGCCTCCTTGATGGCGATCTTCTCGGCTTCCGCCACGGCATCCTTGGCGACATCCTCGATGATGGTGTCTATATCCTCCGGATCCGCCGAGGGATGATCTGGATACCGAGAAGGGGATGAGGCGAAGCCAAGACCAAGATTCAGAAAGAACAGAAAAAGAACAGGGACGGAAGGCAAGTGACTTACCCTTTCCTCCGCCGCCAAAGACGAGGAGGAGGAGGAGGAGGAGAACAACCCTCCCCTTGATGAGGGAAGGAAGAAGAGGGCGGACTCCACGAACCTGGAGGCAGAGACGTCCAAGAAGAGGAAGGGCTCCCTCGCGGATAACTCCGCGTGGGATGTCGACGACAGTCCGTAGCGACGCCCTCGTACTAAGCCTCGTGCTGCATCATAAGTGCTAGGACTCATACATGCCCATAATTCTAGCCTCTCCTCTTCGTTGTATTGACATGATTAGTTATGCTATCGCAGTCCAGCCCACAACAGCTCCCAGCGATCCTCGTCACGAGGTTCGTTGGATTCAAAGGCAATGGCCAGCGCGTCACCGCCGACCGCTCACTCCCCCAAGGCCGAGGATGATGCAGAGGTGTTGTCCCGAAGGACTTTCCCAGGCCGGGGAGAGGCTCAGGAGGCGCCAGGAGGCGAAGCCTCCGTCGCCGGACACTAGGGGGACCCAATCCCCCGGAGACTAGTGATGAGGGCCATGTTCAGTTCGGCCCTCAGCCGGACTCGATTCCGGAGACCGATACAGCTCCGGAATCCGGCACGCAACCTCCTTCAAAAGAAGGGGGTATGCCTATTCCGCCGGTGACCCCTGTCCAACCGGGGCAACAGATAATCTGCTGGAAGCGCTGTGAGGTGCTTCCTTTGTGGATGAGCACTGTGTCCTTATGGGCACGGTAATTGAAAGGGTTCGGTCTGCCAAGAGCGGACTAACCGAAGCCTGCAGCAGCCTGCTAAGAGGTTTTGAGGTAAGTGACAGAATAATAGAAAATCCCGATACACAGTAGCCCGTGAGACACTGTTCAGTGTTCGGCAAGAAATAGCCGGACAGAGGATCAATCATTTATTGCAGGAAACTAACTAAATTTGTCTAAAATGCATACACAGGCGTCGCTGTTGGCCGTGGCCTCGCATACTGCCGAAGTCTCCGGACTAAAGCAGAGACTGGAGCAGGCCGAGGGGGAGCTCGGCCAGGTGAGGAGGAAGCTCCAAGAAAACAAGGTATGTGATAATCCGTTATATATTCAAAAAAAGTAGCATGACATGCATTGACCGAAGTATCATGATATGTATAGAAGCGATGACCGAGGTCGAGGCCCTAAAAAAGGCCCTGGCCAAAGCCAAGGGGAAGGCTGTCAAGGAGCAGGCCGCCCGTAAGAAGCTCAAGGCCTGGGTCAACGAGGTCCAGCAAGATCTCCAAGACGTGGTGAGGAAGTGTGAGACCTTGGAGCGTGATGCATCGGTTCAAGAGACCAAACTCGGCCAGGCTCGTCAGAGCGCAGAGACGGCCCAGAATGAGGCCCGGGGCACCCTCCAGGAGATCCAGGAGGCTAGGAAGATTGCGGCGGGTAAGGCTTTTACCATGCAAAGAAAGAATGTGAAGAGGAAATATCTTTTACTAACCCGGATTCGGAGTTCTCCAGGGGCTTTTGCCGATCTGCCATGCAGTGTGTCCGACGCCACGGAGTTCTTCCGAGCCAAAGAGGGGAGCTCCATGGAGAAGTTGTTCTGGTCGTAATATCTTGCACCAGAACATCCGGTGCCCTTCACCGATTAGCTAAACCAGTTGGTCGAGCTGCATAGGGTGGCCGAACTGGCCATGAAGGATTTAATAATCCGGCTGTGGCCAGCCGAAGCTATACTGAGCAGTTACTTCGGCCTCGTGAAGCGGCTGGTGGATGCATGTCCTCGGCTGGACGCTGTCAAGCGGTCTGTCTGCATCGAGGGCGCGTGCCTGGCCTTCTCCAATGTCAAGGTGTGGTGGGAGAAGATGGACGCCATCAAGTTAGCAACCGAAGGGACGCCTGAGGGCAAGGAGCACCGCACACCCGAGCGATACTTTGGAGATGTCTTGGAGGGGTCCCGCATTGTTGCGGATCATTGTGCGAAGGACATGATCTTTGAATGAGTACATTCATATTTTTCCTCACCCTGTATTATGGAACAAAGATAATTTTGTGATATGAAGTTTGTTATGTTAAAATTTTCACCTCCAGTGCGGCCATGTTGTATGAAATCTGAGGGTTGGCCAGTCGTCGGCTTCTGCCCCCACGCAGGTAGTGCGGGGGTGTTTGGGATGGAATCTAAACACTCTTGATCCAATTATATGGTCCTTGAATGAGTTGTTTAGCGCAACGAACCAGGCAATCAGACTATGTGGCTTTAACGCCCTCACTTAACCACATGAGTTTGACAATAAAAATGTTGGCGCAGCCCCTAGTGTTCGAACTAGAGCGCTTATCAGCGCCTGGTCTTCGCCTGCAAAGCTTCTGGTCGTGACGCAGCAGTGGGCTCGGTGATGACATCCGTCCTGCCGAGCTCGTGGTCTTGGTATTGTTACACCGGAATGGAAACCTTTGGGGGATTCCTTAGGAACCCGCATTCGCCCTTGTCTCCTTAGCACCAAAGGGGAAACTGCCTCCTCTGCGCTCGTGGCGCCCGCCTGGCCTTGGTCGTCATGGCTTACATCATAGCTGCCTCGGGAGGCAGGCTTGGAGAGCCGCTCCCCTAGAGGTCTTGGCGTCATCCGCCTCGCGAGGCTGGGGGGCCTCACGAGGGTCTTGTCCTAGGGGGTCTTTCAGCTGGGCCGTACCAGGCTGTCGAAGGAGCCACGCCATGGGCTGCTGGCAGGCAGATCTGGGTACCCCAGATCCCAGAACACCGACAATAGCCCCCAGGCCCAAGGCACGCTCAAGCTGGCTTCAAGGCGCAGCCAAGGAGGGAAGGTCGAAGCATCACGGGCCCCAATCGCCTACGGGCCAGGGCTAACGCATGTCGTTTGATGGGACGCAGACGCCTCCACTTCCCCACGTCTCCTCGACAACTGCCCAGGTTGACCAAAGGTTGGCGTACGCCCGTAGGGCCATCATTACCTGAACGAGAAGGGGCGACGGTTCGCCTCCGCTCATATATAATAGGGCGAGGGGAGCGAAGCCCCCTAGCCCATCTCCATCTTCTTGCTCCTCACCTCCGCACTCTTGCTGCAGCACCCATGGCGCCAGTATGAGGTTTTCAGCCATTGAGAAAGGGAAAGCCCCGGAGGAAGGGCCAGGCACGCCGCCGCCCAAGAGGGGGCGCGACCGTCCCCGCAAGTACACCGCGACACCGCCGACGGTCTCCCAGGGGCACGGGCGCACCCCCACGGGCATTCGCATTACCTCTAGTGACCGTGGAAGTCGCGGAGGGAGGCAGGCAACGGTCGTTCGACCACCTCACCCACGGGCCCATGCCGGCAGCACGGCTCGTGAGTTCGTAGTGTGGTTCGCGATGTCGTTGTTCACCTGGATCCGACTCCCACGATCCCTGGCGGAGGAACTGCCAGCGATGGGGCCCATCGAGCTGTGGCTACTGCATGACGGCTGCTGCAACCTGTCCTCATAGGCGGAGGTCGAGGCCACCTTCTCCGGCGATGTCTTCATGACCGGAGGATGGGGAGCGACCACCAGCACCTGCAGCTTGAAGGGGTGGCACGCTCTCCACTTCAAGTACGACGGGGCAACGACCCTATTCTTCAAGGTCTTCGGGAAAGATGGTGGGCGCCTGGAGTGTTGCCCCGGGGGCAGCAACTGCAGCGGCAAGGCCCTCGGTGATGAACTTGCCCTTGGCCACGCCTGTGAAGCCTCTGGCAGCGGCAGCACCTCCTCCAGGCAAAGCTCAAGCGACGACGAACACGACGAGCCGCCGCACCACCATGCCCAGGTCAAGGAAGAGGACACCAACTAGGTATCGTGACGCCAGAGCTGATGCCTCCTGAGCTGCGGCCCTCGAGAGGCCTTTCCTTTTTGTTTTATCTCCTGCATCAAAATGATGAGGGGCCCCGCAGGGGCGTTTAAGAATCGTGGTGCTTGCGCCTTTATATTAATGTTTTTCGCTCATGTCGCTTTCGCGTTTCTCGCTTGGGCACGGGTTCCCTTTTTGGTCTCGCGCTAGCGTGTTGCTCTGTGTCGACAAGATCCAATCCCCAAGGTGGGCTTCGATTGTCGCTAGTATGCCAAATCGTGATGCCATGGTCAAGGCCAGGAGGTGAGCGACCCGAGGTCCGGTAAGAGCCCATGAGGCATGATGTCCAGGAGGCCCCGTTTGGCGTGCAAGCAGCTCCTGGAAGATCTAGAAGGGAGATTCCTTGCCCGAGAGAGGTCGTGAAAAAGGAAAAATAGAGTGTAGGTGGTGAGGCTCATGTTGGCGTATGTGGGATAACTTAGCTTGGCGAGCTTGCGGTTCCTAGCGGTCCTTTCGTCGTGAGGGCGAGCATCTCTGGAGCTTTTGATCTTGCGCATGCTCCCTGTTCTCTCTCCCTGTACTCCTCCGCGAGACTTGCCACCCTCTTCTTTGCCCACCATGATGCCATACGTCCTCAGGACCCGGCCCACGAGCAGAACTGAGCCGCCGCTGGTATGCCAGGTCGCGATGCCGTGGTCAAGGCTAGGGGGTGAGGGCTCGAAAGCCAGTAAGAGCTCCTGAGGCGCGATGCTCAGGGCCCTCCTATTAACGTGCAAGCAGTTTGCGCTGAAGAGAAATGGTTCGCCTCGCGGAGGCGCTCTGAAGAGGTTTTACCCGGCGAAGCGCGGCTGATACGTCTCCAACGTATCTATAATTTTTCATTGTGCCATGCTGTTATATTATCATTCTTGGATGTTTTACAATCACTTTATAGCAACTCTATATCATTTTTCGGGACTAACCTATTGACATAGTGCTGAGTGCCAGTTGTCGTTTTTTGCTTATCTTTTTACTTCATAGAAAATAAATACCAAACAGAGTCCAAACGCAGCAAAACTTTTTGGAGATTTTTTCTGGACTAGAAGACACCTATTGGGCCAAACAAGTACAAAAGGGGCGCTCCGAGATGAGCCCAACCCACCAGGGCGCGCCTAGGGCCCAAGGGCGCCCAAGTGGGTTGTGCCCACCTCGGTGGCCTCCCACACCGCCTCATTGCTCTATAAATACCCCAATATTCCAGAAACCCTAGGGGGTTCGACGAAAATCAATTCCAGCCGCCGCAAGTTCCGGAACCACCAGATCCAATCTAGACACCATCACGGAGGGGTTCATCATCCTAATTGGTGCCTCTCCGATGATGCGTGAGTAGTTCATTGTACACCTACGGGTCCGTAGTTAGTAGCTAGTTGGCTTCCTCTCTCTCTTTTAATTATCAATACAATGGTCTCTTGGAGATCTATTTGATGTAACTCTTTTTGTGGTGTGTTTGTTGAGATCTGATGAACTTTGAGTTTATAATCAGATCTATGTTTTTATCCATGAAAGTTATTTGAGTTTCTTTGATCTCTTATATGCATGATTACTTATAGCCTCGTATTTCTTCTTCGAATATTTGGTTTATTTAGGCCAACTAGATCGATTTTTCTTGCCATGGGAAGAGGTGCTTTGTGATGGGTTTGATCTTACGGTGCTTGAACCCAGTGACAGAAGGGGAACCGACACGTATGTATCGTTTCTATTAAGGATAACAAATTGGGGTCTATTTCTACATAAATAGATATTCTCTACATCATGCCATCGTTCTTATTGCATTGCTCCGTTCCTCCATGAACATAATACACTAGATGCATGCTGGATAGCGGTCGATGTGTGGAGTAATAGTAGTAGATGCATGAAGGAGTCAGTCTACTAATGTTGGACGTGATGCCTATGTAATGACCATTTCCTGGATATCGTCATGATTATTAGAAGTTCTATCAATTGCCCACCAGTACCTTTTTTACCCATCGTATGCTATTTTTCTTGAGAGAAGCCACTAGTGAAATCTACGGCCCCCGGGTCTCTTCTTTATTATATTTGCCTTCACTGTCTATTTTTATTTGCTTTTATTTTCTGATCTATTAATCGAAAAATACAAAAATACCTTGCTGCAATTTCTTATTATTTAGTTTATCTCGCGCTTCCGCGAGATCTATTTATCCAATCTACCACAAATTTACCTATCTTTTTACCTGTGAGGGATTGATAACCCCTCTCTTATGTCGGGTTGCAAGTATTTGTTCTTTGTGTGCAGGAGCTGTTTACGTGGTGTTGCATGGTTCTCCTACTGGTTTCATAACCTTGATATCATCACTGAGGGAAATACCTACCGTAGTTGTCCTGCATCATCCCTTCCTCTTTGGGGAAATACCGACGTAGTTTAAGCCGCATCAACAGGAATTTCTAGCGCCGTTTCCAGGGAGACATCATCAACATCCACTAGGTTCCTTATCACAAATCTCATCTCCTTGCAATTTACATTATTCTCCATTTGCCTCTCGTTTTCCTCTCCCCCACTTCACAAAAATTTGCCGTGTTATTCGCCCTCTTTTCCGTTTGTTGTTTTTCTCGTCAAACCTGTCTTTTTGCTTGTGATCTTGTTGCTATGGCCAGCATGACTACTCCTCCTTTGTCACCGGATTTTGAAGTTTTATACTTCAAACGGAGATAAGGAGAAAATTTGAAAGACGCGTGGTATAGGCTGATGGAATCCTATCGCATTTGCAAACTAAAAGGGGATGTAAAATATTTCTTCGGAATTTTTATATAGGTTTAGCCTTGCATCATAGACAACTTTTGGATTTTGCCGCTAAAGGAAATTTTATTGAGCTTGATGCTAATACCCCTTATGAGATCCTAGAAGGGATTTTGGGAATTCGGCCTACCAAAAGGGGGATTTCTTTTACTCAAGAAGGATCTCAAATTTTAGATAACTTGAGTGATTTGCATAAACATTTGATTGAGTTACAAAAATGCAATGAACCTCTAAAACATATCAGTGGGAACCTCAATCGAATGAATACCTTGATTACTCTTTGCAATAAGCGTTTGGATATTTTGGATCTCAAGATGGTCTCTTTTCGTGAAAATTTTGGGAAGCGTAAAGAGCCTCCTGGGTTTGAAAAGGCCCTTACAAAAGTTGCAAAAACTAAAGATGACAATACTTGAATCCTTGCATTATGCCTAGCTAGGGGGCGTAAAATGATAGCGCATGTTGGGAGGCAACCCAATGAATAAAATTTAATTTTGTCCTTTCTTTCTGTTTTTGAGTGTTTGCACAATTATGCTACCGTTAGGATTGTGTTTTTCATGTTTTTATTAGTGTTTGTGCCAAGCAAAACCTTTGGGATCAAGTTGAGTGATAGTTGCTTTGATCTTGTTGGAAAACAGAAACTTTTGCGTCTAGTAAAATAATTTTTAAAAAACACAAAAGCGACGAAAAATTCTGAAATTTTTACACAAGATTGATATACAAATTTCCCACATTGTCCTAATTGTTCAAAAATTTTGGAGTCATAGAAGTATCGAAAGTGTTCAGATTGCTACACATTGTTCTGTTTTTGACAGATTCTGTTTTCTTTGCGTTGTGTGCTTATTTTGATGAATCTATGGACTCTTTTGAAGGATTTGAGCCATAGCAAAGTTGGAATACAGTAAATATAATGCAAAAATAAAATATGAATTGGTTTGCAATAGTACTTATTGTAGTGATTTGCTTTCTTATACTAACGGATCTCACGAAGGTTTTGTTGAGTTTTGTGTGATTGAAGTTTTCAAGTTTTGGGTGAGATCACGATGGATGAAGGAATAAGGAGTAAGAAGAGCCTAAGCTTGAGGATTCCCATGCCATCCCAAGCTATTATATAAAGAGAAGCAAGCAACTAATCTTGGGGATGCCCGAGTGGCATCCCCTCTTTCTTCTAACGACCATCGGTATTTTACTTGAAGCTATATTTTTATTCGTCACATATCATTAGTTCTACTTGGAGTGTCTTGTATGATATGAGTATTTGCTTGTTTTATTTTTTATTTTTAGTCATGAATCCTTGCTGGACACACCTATTTGATAGAGCCAAAATTATGCTATGACTTGTTAGAATTGATCTAGTGCTTCACTTGAAGAAATGCTCTCATGCTTCACTTAGATTTATTTGAGAGTTAGCAATTTTTTTCAGAAATTCTCTCTTGCTTCACTTAAATTATTTTGAGAGAATAAAAAAATCTATGCTCATGTTCTTCACTTAGATTTGTTTGAGCTATCAAAAGCAACTTATGAAATTAGTCCCAAAGTGATAGATATTCAAGAGGGATATAATAAAAACTTTCATGAAGATCATTGGAAAAAATAAACATGATTCCTTGTAATAGTTTTGCGATATGATGATATAATATGTGAGTCATGTTGATGAGTAATTATGCTTTAGTAAGAATATTGGTGTTTAGGTTTGTGATTCCCTATGCAAGCACGAAAGTCAATAGTTATGCAATGAAATTACATCCTACTTGCGGTGCATTATTCAGTGTTAGTTATGCTTAATGCTCACTTATGAGATTTTTCGTTTCTTGGTTGGATGCTTCTCAATCTTTTGCTAGTCTTCATTTGCATCAAGTTTGATCACTACTTGTGCATCCAAAATCCTTTAAACTAGTTTTGCCACATGAGCCCACTATACCTACCTATATGCGGTATTCTTTTGCCGTTCTAAGCAAATTTGTATGTGCCATTTCCAATTTTCAAAATAAATTTCTCTTTTATGTGCTTGTACCGCTCATGAAATGGTAGGGGGTGGCTGATATATTTCCATGCTAGATGTGTTATTCTCAAGATGAGTGTTTATTCACTTGTCATTGCATGAGAGTACGACAAAGGTATTAGGGATGCCCAGTCCTGAAATGAAAAATGAATTTACTTTATGTTGTTAAATAATAAATTCCTTGGAAAGTGTTGGTATGGAAGGCACCCGTGGATACGGCTAGCCATGGAAAGTGAAAGTATGGTTGAAAAAGGAATAAACTTTATTTTCTGTTTGGGAACCTACTATGATATATCTAGCATGGAAAGTATTGGGAACTACTCGATCGTTTTCGTTGGCAGGAAAAGCATGCCACCCAAAATGTTTTTATCTCTATCTTTTCCGCTTTGAGCTCTGGCACCTCTACAAATCTTCCCTCCGCTAAGAGCCTTTCTATTTACTTTATGCAATTTTTATTTTCATTTGAGTCTCCATCTTTCTCTTATAAAGCACCAAGTAAGGGGCACTATGATCGTACTTGAGCATTGGGTGTAGCTAATATGCGAGTGTGTTTCATGAATGGATCAATGATTAAGCACAATGGGCTAGGGATAACTTGCTTTAGCGTTGATATTTTGAAAGACATGGTTACTTGTTGATATGCTTGAGTATTGCAATCTTCATGTCAAAACTAGAATATTGCTTTGAATCATACAAAAGTCCAAATGTCCATGCTACAATGAAAAAGAATATGTGATGAACATGTTAGGCAGCATACAACATCAATAATTTTGTTTTTATCATTTACCTACTCGAGGACGAGCAGGAATTAAGCTTGGGGATGATGATATGTCTCCAACGTATCTATAATTTGTTATTGTTCCATGTTGTTATATTATCATTATTGGATGTTTTACAGACATTTTATAGCAACTTTATATCATTTTTTGGGACTAACCTATTGACATAGTGCCCAGTGCCAGTTGTTGTTTTTTGCTTTAATTTTTACTTTGCAGAAAATCAATACGAAACGGAGTCCAAACGCAGTGAATTTTTTTGGATATTTTTTCTGGACCAGAAGACAACTGTTGGGCCAAAGAAGTACCAGAGGGGGCTTCGAGGGGAGCACAACCCACCAGGGCGCGTCTGGGGGCCCAGGTGCGCCCAAGTGGGTTGTACCCACCTCGGTGGCCTCCCGCACCGCCTCTTTGCTCTATAAATACCCCAATATTCCAGAAACCGCATATGGGTAGGTATAGTGGTCTCAATACAATGGCATCTTGGAGATCTATTTGATGTAACTCTTTTTGCGGTGTGTTTGTTGGGATCCGGTGAACTTTGAGTTTATGATCAGATCTATGTTTTTATCCATGGAAGTTATTTGAGTTTCTTTGATCTCTTATATGCATGATTACTTATAGCCTTGTATTTCTTCTTCGAATCTTTGTTTTAGTTAGGCCAACTAGATCGATTTTTCTTGCGATGGGAAGAGGTGATTTGTGATGGGTTCGATCTTATGGTGCTTGATCCGAGTGACAGAAGGGGAACCGACATTGTATGTATCGTTGCTATTAAGGATAACAATATGGGGTCTATTTCTACATAAATAGTTCTTGTCTACATCATGTCATCGTTCTTATTGCATTACTCCGTTTCTCCATGAACTTAATACACTAGATGCATGCTGGATAGCGATCGATGTGTGGAGTAATAGTAGTAGATGCAGGCAGTAGTCGGTCTACTAATCTTGGATGTGATGCCTATGTAATGATCATTGCCTGGATATCCTCATGATTATTTGAAGTTCTATCAATTGCCCAACAATTATTTGTTACCCGCAGTATGCTATTTTTCTCAAGAGAAGCCACTAGTGAAATCTACGGCCCCTGGGTCTCTTCTTTATTATATTTGCCTTCACGATCTATTTTTATTTGCTTTTATTTTCAGATCAATTAATCCAAAAATACAAAAATACCTTGCTGCAATTTCTTATTATTTATTTTATTTCACATTCCCGCGAGATCTATTTATCCAATCTACAACAATTTTACCTATCTTTTTACCCGTGAGGGATTGACAACCCCTCTCTTACGTCGAGTTGCAAGTATTTGTTCTTTGTGTGCAGGAGCTGCTTACATGGTGTTGTGTGGTTCTCCTACTGGCTCGATAACCTTGGTCTCATCACTGAGTGAAATACCTACCATAGCTGTGCTGCATCATCCCTTCCTCTTTGGGGAAATACCGACGTAGTTCAAGCCACATCAGCGGCGTATGAAGCAATTTTACTTAGCCTTTTGCGAGCTGGATTGTTGGTTGATCACAGCGGGTCCGTGTTGGCAAGGCCGCTCGAGGTCTTGTTTCCTGAGGCTCCTGTGTATTAGTTTGTTACGAAATGCAAGGGGCGGTGCGCGCTTGCTGATCTGCCCGTGAGAAGATGAAGGCACGAAGGACCTGGTGAGGTGACATGCGCGGGGACGGCCCGCGAGCCAGAGCTTACTCTCCTAGATTTATCAGCGCTGCAGGAACAGACCCGAGCACAGTCGCCGCGTCGATAGCTCCCTCTCGTGGGATGTTCAAGGGGAGAGCTGGCGACGCGCGGAGCCCGCGGAGGTGAGTCCGGAGGCGATACATCATCAGGCGCGAGGTTAACAATGACAATAGCTCATGAAAGCATAACTGGTCCAAAGTACATGAATCGAAATGACATAACTATGGGGGCGGGCCCTGACAGCCTGAGGATAATGCAGCCCGAGGGGTGCCCTCAACTAAACAAACCAAACAGTCAGCTCGCACCAGCGCCGTAGAAGCCTCGAGGTAGCTGGAGAAACGTGCCACAGAAGCTACTCCTCACGAGCTAGACGGCTCTGGAGGCCGAGTGAGCTCGCGAGGCCCAGAGGTCTCGCAAGGGTCTGGGACCTCCTGAGACAGGACCGCCAAGCGCCTGGCCTCGTGAGACGCCATAGCACGCTACGTGAGGCGCTGGTACGAGGCACCCCTGTCGTGGAATTGTCACGGCAGATGTCCTCATGAAAGGACTTAGTCGTAGGGCCATCGTACGGGTTAACTTAGAGGGGTTAAAGCGGACACAAGACACGGGAATTATCTTGGTTCGCCCCTTCGATGAAGGTAAAAGCCTACGCCCGGGCCAGTGATGTGATTGATATGATTTCGCGACTAGGGAGCAATAGCTTTGCCTTAGCCTCAATTCTCTCGTCTCTAACTTCGCCGGGTCGTCCCCTTATATACACGGGTTGACGCCCGGCCGGTCTACAGAGTCCCGATCCGGCTCATACAAGCGTCCGGCTCGGTCTCTTCTTTCTCAACTTACAACACAAGTTACAATACTAAGGCGGTTTACATAAATGGACCTTAATTCGCCTCTGGGCTCCAGGCCTCCTCCGTGGGCCTGAATCATGGACGAGGGTAAACCGGCCCCTCCGGGGCGGTTCACGCTCAGTAGTTGTATCCACAACATTAGGCCCCAGATTGACTTGAACCGGTTCATGTTAATCTTCAACACCTTCAGGAAACTCTTGATCTCTTTTCACATTTTTGTAAACCGCCAGCTGTTTGAACCGCCATGATGTCATCTTCCGATCCGCGTGTCGTATGCTTTTGACGTCATTTTTAATAAAGAAATCCAAACAAGAAGATTCCCCGCATTTAATGCCATCCCGAATCGAGGCGGCCGCTGCACCGTCTGGCCGCTTTTGACTCCTCGAATCTCGCGCCCGCTGATTGCTCCGGTTCCTTATAAATAGACCGCCGCCTCGCCTCTTCTTCTTCTCCTTCCTCGCGACGCCCAGTCTTGAAGCTCCGCCGTCGCCTCCGACCTTCGAACGACGCTATTAACGCTGGCCGCCAGATCGACCGACCGTATCGTAGTCTTCCGCGCCTCCTCGGCTTCGCCATCGTAAGGTCCTTTTCAACCCCTAGATCGTGATCTCAGAGACCCTGTTCATCCCGCAGTTCATCTCGGTTTCTTCACACCTGCTCCGCCATGGCCATGCGATCCAACAGATCAGATATCCTGCAGGTGGGACTGCCCCGTCATTCATCTAACCCTTCACGATCGGCTTTTTTCCATAGATCCTCGAGTTTAGAATACCCGAACCCTTCGTTTCTTTCCGAGGTTTGCATAGGTCGTGAAGGTTTTTCCTCATCGGAACTTCGGTAGATCTTGATTACTTCCCTTCGCATGTGAAAACTGTTTCATTCCCCTCGCTTAGCAGATTTTTCAATTCTACCTTATTCGGCGGTTTAACTTTTGATAGCTAATCCGCTACTCCATTAGCCCTCGCTTAAACCGAATGGGAGGCCGCCGCTGAATCGCCGGGTTTAACAATGCATAATATGCCCGAACTGCTTAATGGTGAACTGCTTTCCCTTTATTCCACAGCTTAGTCTTCCGGAATGGCTCCTCAATTCTCAGCTTGCAATTGGGTCCGGCCAAAATCATCAAACGCAACTCAACGGCTATGTCACCACCGGTGGTTTGGCTCCAAAAATGCCCTCCACCGGCATGTTCCGGATGGCGAAGTTTCCTCCGGAGCCACAAGAGGGAGAAGTAATTGTGTTTATGCAGCATTTAGACCGGGGTTCTGCCCGCCCGTTCAAAAATTTCCGGACGCCCTTGCAAGCTTGCAACTCCATCCGCAGGATATCGGCCCGAACTCGTGGTCAAACATATGCAACTTTCAAGTCTTCGTGAAGTCTATCTTCGTGAAGAGCCCTCTGTGGAGTTATTCCGGATTTCTTTCACTTGAACCGCCAGACGGAGTTTTCTCGATGGTCCCAACACGTAACTAGGCGGCGTTTCAATCCGTAAAAGGAAGGAAGCGGACTTTCCTCACGCCAAACACCACAGCCATCCAAAGGATTGGAACCAAACCTGGTTCTATTGCCGGAACACCGCTCCTACCAACGAGAATCCCTTGCCGGGTTACCGTCCTCACCGGCTGAGCAACAACCATCCGCTGCCTTTACGCTTAACCGCCATGAACGGAAGAACTTTGCACCTCAGATCATAAAACTCCGGGCACTAATGGCCAATGGACTAACCGGTGTGGACCTTGTGCGATGTCGGGTTTCTTGGGGCATCTTGCCCTTAAGCCGCCGCCCGGATTGATGCACGAGTATACCGGCAGCCTCAAAGACCCTCAAAGACGTCATGAATTACCAATAACTGAAATTGAGGTTACAGAGGTCAGAAAAAAGATGCTTGATGAACCAATCTCCGTCTGCAGCCTAACCGGGTTGGCTCCGTTCTGTGTTGCCAACCCGCCACCTGCGGTAAGACTTTGCTCACCGCTTTTCGGGCTTTTAACATTTTGTTGATATTCATTAATCCTTGCTTCCTCGCAGGCTGACATCTCCTTATGGAGACGGACCAAACCGGCCCGAGCTCCGAGTATAAAGTCCGAGGCTACCAAAAAGGTTGGCAAGAAAATCGCTGGGTCTTCTGATCCGCCGGAAGATGACGAATCTGAAGCTGAGGTAAAACTTGATATCCTTACGAGGGAGCCGCCAGAACCGCTCTCCTCCTTGTGTTTCTTCTTATGATTTATCCTCTTTATTCTTCCCTTCACCGACAAATTTAATTCCTGTGATGATGCGAAGCCAGCCATGCCGACCATTTTGAGGTAATCCTTCTTTCTTCCGACCCGACCTCGCGGTTAAAAGAATTCGTCATACTGCTCGGAAAGTGAAAAATCTCATTCCTATGCTTATCTCAAGACACAAGAGGCTAAAGAGCGCCGCATAACCCGCACAAAGTTGGTCAATGATTCTCTCCTCCGGTTTACTGAGATACACCAACCCGAAGCGCCTTCCGTAAGTGACTTGTTCTCCGAAAAACGTTATCCCTTAAAAGGTTTCTTCCGATGTCCTCTCAATCCGTCGACCAATTATCGTGCCTCTTCCAACTCCTCCGGCGGTTCATCAACCACGCAATTGCCTCCGCTTAAAGTTGCTGCAGGTATGTAATCGCTGCCCATCGATTCGATTTACAAATGCCTTGGTTGATTTGCCTTAATCCAATTTCGAACATTGCAGCACCAAGGCTCGCTTGAGTAAGAAAGCGAAAACCCTTGACCCTCATTGGATGTTGATCCGTAAAAGACCCCGAACAAACCCACGAAAATCTCAAGTCGCCAAAGATAGCTTCCGCGAAGTTGTACAAAGACGACATCGCCGATCCGTCGGTCGAACCGGAGGTCCAAATGGAAACTTCACAGCCTGCTTCCACCAAACCCGCCGATAGAGCGAGTCGTAATAGCTTGAACCGCCGAGCCAGAGTAAGCAAACATCAAGCCCAAAGAAGACCGCCGACAATGACGATGTTATTGTGACAGGTACTGGCTATGCTGCTCCTAGCCAACCGGTCGCTTTAACAAAACATAGTGCCAAGGGCGAGTCGGCCACCGTGAGTAAAGATAAAGGAAAAACAGACCTGCTACCACGACAACTTCTTCGCCCAAGAACTGCACTCCGGGTTTCTGAACCGGCTCTATACCAGCCGTGACCTTGAAGCTGGTCTGGTAAACCGGATGAAGGACCGCTATGAGGTAATGAATTATGTCTTTCCTGTACTTTAGCTGTATAGTAGCCTCAAGGGTCGGGTTCAACTTAGCACGCTTAAACCGGACTTAATTTACGTACCCAAATGGCAAACCGAGATCAATTAGCCATTAGCCCCCAAGTGCCAAGGTGAATATGTATATTGAGCTTGGGACTTGATAATGAGACACCTAACATGCTTCCTTTGTTACCAGAATGAAATAGAGCAAAGAAAGCGTGCAACTCAAAGACTCGCGAGCCAATCTGGAGACTCAGCAAGCAGAAACCACTAAGGCCAAGGATTTAATTGAGAACGGCCTTGGCCACTATGGAACAGCTAAAGGAGTGGTATAACCGAACGGGCCAATCGGGACACCGAGAAGGCCGCTTTGAAAAACGGGCGGAAGAAGTCAAGCAGCCCTTAAACCGGTGATCAAGAGCTTATCGGACTCAAGCGCCAAGTGCATGCCATGACCTCTGCCGTCTTTGGTAAGAAACTATGCAATCGACTATCTTAATTTTGATATTTCCGCGGTTTATCCCGAGTTGTCTTAAACCGGTGCAGGCAAGCGTATTGCACATATGGGCTCGATGCGGAAGAAGCTCAAGGCCGCTTATACGCTGATTGAGCAGTCAGATACCGGCGCCAATGAGTCATATGTGCTACATCATACGACAACACGGCGCCATCCTCGATCGAGAGAAACCCTGGACCGGTTGTCCATGGTTCCGGGCAGCTTGAAGAGTTGAAGCGATCCGCGGCTCGGCCGCACTCATCGCTCGACGCGCCAAGGCGTGGATAGCAGATCTTGATCCGGCCGACATAGCCAAAGGTTTCCCCGATGCTCAAGAGAATGGTGAAGCCTTTGATAACGACGCCTCAAACGGATCACAAAGGAAATGCGTTCACCGGGCGAAGTCAATCGGCAAACGGTTAACCTCGACGGTTCACCGCCTTTTATGACGCCAACAACAAGCGGGTGGATTTTGTCATCCCTGAAGTGCAGAGCCTTGTTCCCCCAATCCGTAAGCACACTTATGCCCCTGACGTTGATCCGGCTGAGCTGATAAGTGAAGAAGCTGTCTTTCAGTCCTTAACCCGGATTGACTGGTCTACCAATGACTTTCGGGCTTTGGGTGAGGAAGAATAAGAAGTTGAACCGACGTCAGGCGCCCCCTCTACCTCACGTCAACCCGGCGAAGCAGCGTAATTCGTCAAGCCGGGTGACACCTCCAAAGCTTCAAGGCATAACCCCACATGAAACGCCGGGCCTCAAAAGGCTTTGTAATAGGATAGCAGTACTGTGTTTTGAACAATGCCGTTACAACCTCAGTCTGTAAACTCTTGTATGGCAGTGCTGGATACTTTGGTTTTGAAGTAGTGAATCCTTCAACATATTTTGCCTGCAATCACAAATTCTTAAACCGCCATGGCGGCTTGCGCTTCTAGCCGGATTGTGATGCCAATATATTTATATAAGAAAATATCGAGGTATACGATCAAAATTTTGTGATACAAACATATCTGCCAGTGTCGGGCACACGGTTGGCTTTTAGCCAACTCAAGCGGAGGCTTTATAAACCATCACCGCCAAAGGAGAACAATCCTCGTAGGTATAATACCGATTTACCGTGTAAATCGTGGTCGGCATGATAAGCCCCCGTTACTCCATAATGGGATGTGAACAGCAAAATCAAACCGAACAATCAATCGCCGATTTAAAAATGGACCAAATTAAAAACTTGAATCCGGTTGAAAGAAGGTTTGTCGGTTTAAGAAAACAAACAAAAGCCAAATGATACGTATAAAAAACACATGGAAGCAAAAACAATGACAAAGACTGTTTGCAAGAAAAGGCTTTATTGAGTCTCGATCGATGATGCTACCATGGTCGGACAGACCAAGCTCCCTATAAGGTGTAGCGATGGTTCAAGTCAGCCAGGTCCCCAACTGACATCGTGGCTTTACGCCGATCAAGTGGCATTGCATTGGTTCGGGTTCGACCAAGCCCCCAAGTGATTCTATGGCCTTAGGCCGACCAAGAGGCGGATCGGTTCAGACGTGACCATGTCCCCAAGTGATCCGGTGGCTTTCGCCGTCAAGAGGTGTTGCATTGGTTCGGACCACCAAGCCCCCAAATGATCTGGTGGCTTTTCGCCGCCAAGAGGTGTTGCATTGGTTCGAATACCCACCAAGCCCCCAAGTGACAAAATTTTCACAAAAGCAAGGCCAAGGGTTAAACCGGAGGCCGCTTCACGACAGCATCTCCATGTACCCAAACCGGACTTTTATACAGAACAGATACCCCGCTTTAGCCGAGGATCCGGTTTATTGCCTTTATTCATAATATATACCCCGCTCTTAACCTTGTGGTCGTGGGTTCGAGCCCCACGGTGGGCGCCAACTATCGTGGAATTGTCACGGCAGATGTCCTCATGAAAGGACTTAGTCGTAGGGCCATCGTACGGGTTAACTTAGAGGGGTTAAAGCGGACACAAGACACGGGAATTATACTGGTTCGGCCCCTTCGATGAAGGTAAAAGCCTACGCCCGATTGTGATGTGATTGATATGATTTCGGCGACTAGGGAGCAATAGCTTTGCCTTTAGCCTCGAATTCTCTGTCTCTAACTCGCCGGTCGTCCCCTTATATACACGGGTTGACGCCTTGGCCGGTCTACATGAAGTCCCTATCCGCTCATACAAGCGTCCGGCTCGGTCTCTTCTTTCTCAACTTACAACACAAGTTACAATACTAAGGCGGTTTACATAAATGGACCTTAATTCGCCTCTGGGCTCCAGGCCTCCTCCGTGGGCCTGAATCATGGACGAGGGTAAACCGGCCCCTCCGGGGCGGTTCACACTCAGTAGTTGTATCCCCAACAACCCCCGTTGAGCAGGCCAAACGGCATGCGAACGTAGTAGCCGGGGTAGCCCCCTCTCCGGCCGACATGGGACGGCCAGAAGAGGTCCTGCGAAGCGGCCTTGTTGAGGCTCGGGATGTTGACACAGACGTGCAGCACGCTGCCCAAGTCAGGGGCTGCAGCCGCTCTGGGTGGCGCGGGGCGGCGCTCGCCACGCATAGTCCGCGCCTCCTGAAGCTCCTCAATCGCCTTGGTGAAGAATTCTCGTGCGCCTGGTGCCTTTCTCCTTGCTTGTGGGGGCACACATCGAAGCACCCCTCCAAGTGGTGCCCGAGCACCTCCCTCGTTGCACTGGTCAGGTCAGAGGCTCTCCAGATGGAAGCCCCCAAGCCCGTCCTGGGGGAAGTGCTAGGCGCGCCTTCCTACGTAGGAGGCAGGGGTGCCCCAGCAGCGGGCGCGGAGCCTAAGGCACCGTGAACAGGCACTCCAGCCTCCCGATGACTCTTGGGGAGAAGCTTCTTCTTCTTCTTGGGGGTGGCCTCGGGATGTAGGATGCCACCCTAGTCGTCAGAGTTTTCGGTTACAACAGCCTGGTAGGCGCGCTCGAGAGAGCAGTCTGCATCCTTCTCATCGCAGGCGACCGTGATGATGCCGCTGCACCCTAGCATCTTGAGGACGTTGTAGCCATGGTGGGTTGCTGCCATGAACTTGGAGAGGGCAGGGTACCCGAGGATGCCATTGTATGGGAGGCCGATGTGGGCGACATCGAAGTCGATGATCTCGGTGTGGTAGTTGTCGCGCTTGCCGAAGGTAACTAGGAGACGTATCTGCCCCAGGGGGCGGTGGAGCCGTCGGTCACTCCAGAGAATGGTTTGGTCAGCAGGAGTTGGTCATAGGTCACCTGAAGCATCTCGAACATCTCGATAGAGAGAACATTGAGCCCCGCGCCACCATTGATGAGGGTCTTGGTGACGAGGACATTGCTGATGGTGGGCGTGCAGAGCATGGGAAGTGCACCTACGGCGGCTGAGCACTTGAGGTGGTCCTTGGAGTCGAAGGTAATGGTGTACTGTGACCACTTGGGGGGACACGCGGCCTCAAGCCTCGGGAGGGTCACTTCACCTCACAGGAGAACTGCTTGTAGATGCGGTGGGAGGCAGGGGCCTAAGCACCACCCAAGATGCAAGTGATCGCATGAGGCTCCTGGAAGCCCCCAGCCCCATCATCATGTCCATTGTTGTCGTTCCTCCTTGGAGGCGGCAGCGGAGGGAGGCCGGTGTTACCCTGAGGACGGTCCTCCCGAGGCTGGTTGATACGTCTCCAACGTATCTATAATTTTGTATTGTTCCATGTTGTTATACTATCATTCTTGGATATTTTACAATCATTTTATAGCAACTTTGTATCATTTTTTGGGACTAACCTACTGAAATAGTGCCCAGTGCCAGTTGCTGTTTTTTTTCTTGTTTTTTATTTCGCTGAAAATCCATACCAAACGGAGTCCAAATGCAGCGAAACTTTTTGGAGATTTTTTCTGGACCAGAAGCCACGTGTTGGGCCAAAGAAGTACCAGAGGGGGGCTCTGAGGGGAGCACAACCCACCAGGGCACGCCTGGGGGCCTAGGCGCGCCCAGGTGGGTTGTGCCCACCTCGGTGGCCTCCCACACCGCCTCTTTGCTCTATAAATACCCCAATGTTCCATAAACCCTAGGGGAGTCGACGAAAATCAATTCCAGCTGTCGCAAGTTCCAGAACCACCAGATCCAATCTAGACACCATCACAGAGGGGTTCATCATCCTCATTGGTGCCTCGCCGACGATGCATGAGTAGTTCATTGTACACCTACGGGTCCGTACTTAGTAGCTAGATGGCTTCCTCTCTCTCTTTTGATTCTCAATACAATGGTCTCTTGGAGATCTATTTGATGTAACTCTTTTTGCGGTGTGTTTGTTGGGATCCGATGAACTTTGAGTCTATGATCAGATCTATGTTTTTATCCATGAAAGTTATTTGAGTTTCTTTGATCTTTTATATGCATGATTACTTATAGACTCGTATTTCTTCTTCGAATCTTTGGTTTAGTTAGGCCAACTAGATCAATTTTTCTTGCCATGGGAAGAGGTGCTTTGTGATGGATCCGATCTTACGGTGATTGATCCCAGTAACAGAAGGGGAACCGACATGTATGCATTGTTGCTATTATGGATAACAAGATGGGGTCTATTTCTACATGAATATATCTTGTCTACATCATGTCATCGTTCTTATTGCATTACTCCATTTGTCCATGAACTTAATACACTATATGCATGCTGGATAGCAGTCGATGTGTGGAGTAATAGTAGTAGATGCAGGCAGGAGTCGGTCTACTAATCTTAGATGTGATGCCTATATAATGATCATTGCCTAGATATCGTCATGATTATTTGAAGTTCTATCAATTTCCCAATAGTAATTTGGTTTACCCGTCGTATGCTACTTTTCTCAAGAGAAGCCACTAGTGAAATCTACGGCCCCTTGTCTCTTCTTTATTATATTGGCCTTCGAAGTCTATTTTTATTTTCTTTTATTCTCAGATCTATTAATCCAAAAATACAAAAATACCTTGCTGCAATTTCTTATTATTTATTTTATCTCGCGAGATCTATTTATCCAATCTACCACAATTTTAGCTATCTTTTTACCCGTGAGGGATTAACAACCCCTCTCTTACGTCGGGTTGCAAGTATTTGTTCCTTGTGTGCAGGAGCTATTTATGTGGTGTTGCGTGGTTCTCCAACAGGTTCGATAACCTTGGTGTCATCACTGAGGGATATACCTACCGTATCTCTAGTGCATCATCCCTTCCTCTTTGGGGAAATACTGACATAGTTCACGCCAGGGGCCGTCGCGAGGCTGATCCCGCGAGCGGTCCTCGTGAGGCTGGTCGCGCCAGTCCTGGCGAGGGTCGTGGTTGTCCCAGAGGCCTCCACCATGACCTCCTCCACGACCGTAGTCGCGGTCGCCGTGCTCGGGGCGGCGGCCGAGGTGCCCGTCCTGGAGGGCCCTGAGCTCCTGGCAGTCATTGGTGTTGTTGCTGTGTACATTGTGGAAGATGCAGAATGAGCGGTTGCCCCTAGGAGGCTCATCGTGGTCACAGTTG
Source organism: Aegilops bicornis (assembly GCA_021605145.1). Taxonomy (NCBI): domain Eukaryota; kingdom Viridiplantae; phylum Streptophyta; class Magnoliopsida; order Poales; family Poaceae; genus Aegilops; species Aegilops bicornis. The sequence goes on along the minus strand of CM038675.1, from coordinate 389,598,194 downwards.
CGCTTCATCTCGGGCTCAGCCACGAGCATGGCGGGGCCCTTGCACTTCGTCTCCTTAGCCTTGGCCTTCTTGTCTTCAATGTCAAACCTCTGGAAGCTCGAGGAGGGAAAGGCGGCCCTCTTTGGCCCTGGCCCACTTGTTCGCCAGGTTGAACATCTCCAGAGCCGAGCACAAGTCCTCATGGATAGCGAGCTCCTCCTTCATCTTGACGTCCTAGACACCATCGATGAATGCCGAGATGATGGCCTCGCCCAACGCCTTTGGTATCTTGAGGTGAACGTTTGTGAAGCATTCTATGTACTTGTTTAGGGTCTCGCCTGGTTGTTGCTTCACGCACCGCAGGTCGCCAACCACGGGGGCACGGTCACGGGTGCCCTGGAAGTTGGCGATGAAATGCTCGCGAAGCTCGTCCCAAGAGGAGATCGATCCTTCCGGGAGGTGAAGGTGCCAGGAGCGCGTGCCATCCTTGAGGGGGCAAACAATAGTGCCAGGTTCCATTGTGAAACGGTCGTTTGCCGATGACCTTTGTCTGTTGTAGTACGAGTGACTGGTGCATCGCATCCAATCTCTCATGTCAATGAGTCAGTTAGAAAACAGCTCCAAATGAATCAGTGATTTCCCCTTTATTTCCCTCGGAGCGCAAGGGGAAACAAGATTGAGAATAAATTAAAACAAACCAAATGTTTCATTTTTCCTATTATCAATGGTCAGCTCTGATACAAACCAGGGGAAAAAGAACCTGGAACGCCTTCTTTAAGGCGCTACTATTTCTAGCGGCATAGGTGTGTTATCACAATACGAAAGATGTACATATGAGGACTACGATTCCTATTTAGAGATATTCCTACGAGCGATAGATGTAGTAAGGAAATTACGTACGCCTAAAAGAATTAGGGAAATGCGAGGGAAAAGAATGCCAAAAGCATTTAGAGATTTGACTGGGATTCGTTCTGGCTCAGATGGCGAGGGATTGCTATAACTATTTTGAGAAGCACTAATGAGATCTCTTTTTTTCACAAAGTGATATGGAAAATCATGCGGAAGAACCTATATGTAAAAATAATTCCAGATTCCCCATGGGGAACCAGTTCGCCATGAACTTCTCGTCACCATTTGTCGCCTCGATGCTCAATGATTAGAACTGGAGGAACTCCGCAGGGTCGGGGGTGCCGTCGTAGCGTGGGGGTAGGTTTGGTTTGAACTTGCCGGGCCAGACGACGCGGCGCAGCTCCAGGGTGAAGGCACGGCAGCCCGCCGCACTCATGGGTGCAGCGCGTGC